>OY735278.1:3134405-3320279 GCA_963457715.1 Argyresthia albistria | reverse complement strand
GGCTTGCCTCATGGTAGCCCTGATGGACATCTTATGATTTACTGTTGCCCTGCTACTGAGATGTGCAAGCCATGTCTGAGAAAAGAGCGATGTGTCTCTAAACAGGTTTTTATGTTTTCCTGGTATGTGGACGTCAGAAATAATAAATCAATCTGACTTTGATCCAAGTGTATAGCAACTTATGGCCATATTTACAGACGGTTACGTTCCGCTTCAACATACTGTTGCTATGTCACAAGCAAGAGACGGTGACAGCTTTCAGTGTCCGTCACACTTGAGTTGTCAGTTGTGCAACCTGGCTTAACGGCCTAACCTTATGAGTACTGAAAAAACAATCTTGATCTTGATAAGCGAGCGACCTATCAAAATGCTAGGTGGCTCCATAAGTACATTATCTTGTAAGTTTCGTTTTTCGAAGTCATTAGTAGGTATGTAAAGACATTGCGAGTCGTAAGACAAGACCCGCAGACCACAGACGTTCTATCAGACGATAAGTCGAAATCAGTATGAATATGTGTGCAAGTCCGCACATTGTTACGTCTTGGTTACGCTCGCAGCCCTTAATAGCTAGATTTTCTGTCTGAAGGCGTCTACTAGTTAGCGATTGCAACTGAACTTTGATAGACTTGTATGGACTTAATTGCAACTTTGATATTTTAAAATTGCAATCGAATTACAACTCGTAAATACTTGTCAGATATATGGAGACGAACAGACCAATCTTTCGGCTGATATAACGACTATGTTCTGTGGGAACTCTTTCAGTAGCCTTTGTTTAATCCCATGACTAGTGGATTGAGGTAGGAGTTACGATAGAAGTAAATTAGTGTCAGTGGTCGAATATGATAGTGTCTATGTCGCAGGAAGATTGAATAATTCGTAAGATTGAAACTGGTTGAATTTCCGACCACCGCTGATAAATGTTTTAAACGAATTCTCTACTACAACATTAATTATACAAGCTCAAAGTTAGCTCAAAATGTATAAGTAAACATTTTTTGTAAATATACAAACTTTATCTAAAACTGTAGAGAACTTAACTGATATTTTCTACCAGTCCATTCCTATTATATAAGTTTTATATAATATTATACAATGTACAGAGTTATAAATATATTTTAGTGAATACTTATTTCAAATATAGTATCTTTCTTTGTACTTTTCGTAACACTTAATTTTTGAAAACAAACACTTTACAGTCAGAAACGTAATTTCTTAATGACGTGCATTCTTTAGGCATCAAGTTTAGACACTAGGATTTCATTTTTAAAACTCTATGGACTACATGAGTTGTTAACTAGATTTTAGTGGAATTTTAAATAAATTTGTCGCCTATAGAACCGCAGTCAAAGTTCCTGTAATATTAAGCACAAGCTTTTATTTTTTAATGACTTTTAATTATTCTAACTGCATAATTATTTTACGAACACATTCAAGTTTAGTACATACATACAGTTTTAAATAGTTTAAAGATTATGCATGTTTATTATCAGATACTGAATGCCGGTTAAATTCGAAAAATAGGAAATTTGGAAAATGTAAATATTTTAGATATAATTTCTAGACTAAATTATAGTTATATTAGAATGTTCTTAAAGGGATATGAAAATTCGATGCAAAGTTACAATTTATCTGAAATGTAAATAAAATTATATTATTTGAAGGCTACCTGGTTTTTTTGAGCAGACAGGCGTCTGCTCCGGAGTTGGCTAGCCCCCTATCACGCGAAATGGAGCATTGAGGAACTGGCTGACTGCGGCCGAAAACTATGCCTCTGCCACTCTGTATGGGGAAAGGCGTGACGCTATGTTATGTTTAAACATTTAAAAAAAAAAAGTGTTTCTAATGCGTTTTAGTATCAATTGACACCAGTTTCATGAGTGGCGGCGAATGTATGATTTTGTCAAGGTGGCAGACGGCGGTATACCAATAGCATTAACAAACTGTCGGCCGTAATATGAACTTGAATGCTCGCTCATCGTGTGTGACCTGGGCGTTCTCCGCAGTCTGAATAAATGGGGTTAATAACTGCCTATTGCTCACACTCCCCCACTGTAGACTGGTCCATTTTGACAGTTACTGCCTATTGCTCACTTCCCCCACTGTGGACTGGTCCATTTTGACAGTTACTGCCTATTGCTCACTTCCCCCACTGTATACTGGTCCATTTTGACAGTTACTGCCTATTGCTCACTTCCCCCACTGTATACTGGTCCATTTTGACAGTTACTGCCTATTGCTCACTTCCCCCACTGTATACTGGTCCATTTTGACAGTTACTGCCTATTGCTCACTTCCTGAGCTTCCCCCACTGTAGGCTGGTCCATTTTGACAGTTATTCATCGACCGTTGCAACCCATAGACAATATGGCGGCTCTTGGGTCACTCCACAGGCTGCTCTACTACTACGACGAGGTTCAGTTTCAAACCCTATTGGCCGGTTACTGTGATTTATGGACAAAATTTTATAAAAAGAAAATCCCCTTCGTAGCCTTGTCGCGGGAGCCCTGCACCCGTAGCATGCCGAGTGCGGGGGAGGGTTATGTCCCGGAAGATAAGGGACAGAGACATGTAAGGCGCGTGCTCTGTCCTTCACTCTCTCGAGTCGCGATTCCAAGCGGGGGCATGCGTGCTACTTGTGTTGGTGTATGGTGATCCAAAGGCGACAAGCGCCCCTTGCTCGGAATCTCCCTTCTATACCACATGCCAACGTCGAGATACGACGCACCAAGGTCGTAGCGTAGATGTGAGTTTGCGGATTGAGAGGGACCTTGGCTAGGAGAAACGACGGCAGATGGAACAAGGCGGTGACAGAATGGTGGCCCAGGGATGTGCGTAGACCGAGAGGCAGACCACCCGCCCGATGGTCGGATGACATCGCCAAAACTGCCGGACAGCAGTGAATCAGGGCCCGAATTCTACTGTTCATAAGCATACCGGTTTTAGTAGAATACCAAATATCTCGTAAGTTGAAGCTTGTGCCAGGCTTGCAGAAGAAGCAGGCTTGTGTGCGTATGCTTGTGAACTTAGTAGAATACGGACCCAGGTTGGACAAGACCCAGGTTACGCAACAAATGGCGTAGTGAAGAGGAGGCCTTTACTCAACAGTGGGTGCTGGAGGCTGGATAGAAGATGATGATGCAGATAAATAAAACTTCAAAGCCGATTTCATCATGTCTGTAATTTGGCAATATTGGCCCCTCCTCTTTGGTCTGTCCGCTTCGAGATGATGCCGGGCTCGCGGTATGGGAAGCGGTCCAGGAACGGACTCTCGCGCATCTCTGACATCAACACCTGCGAATAAAATGAAGAAAATGTAACTAGCTTCGACAAAAATAAATATAAATAAGTAAGTAGGTAATTGAATAATTCTCACCAAGTTAAAATCTTAAAAAAAACAGACTTCGAGACCTGCTTCTTCCCGCTCGGTTTGTAACCGAATTCAGAACCTCCTCCTTTTTTTGAAGTCGGTTATTGGACAGTGGACAATGGACATTGGGGAACAGAAAAAATATAGAAAATTGAAACCTTTGTCGCGTTCATGATGAACTTCTGGTTGGATTTGGAGCCGAGGTAAGAGTAAATCGCAGGGAATCGCTCCGTGCCGCAACTAGACAAAACATAAACATTGCAATATTTGTATTTGTTCCTTTCGGGGAATGATAGGTATAGGATAGGTTTATATAGGATACCAGGGAGCACTTATCTAGTGGAGAGCGCATAGATACATTTTCCTTTGAAACACAACTCACCAATTTACGGGCGGCGGAGGACGAGGTAAAAGAGCTGTGATTGGTCAGCCGCTGCGAAACTGGCTGGCGGCCCGTCATCGTACATAGGTTGCGAATGCTAAGAGTCATGTAATTTTTGCTTCTCCAGCCGGGATTAAAACCCGGGTAATCTCGCTTGGAAGGCAGATAACAAGGGATATTGTGAAATTCCTCCGTTAAAGGAAAAAGGGTGTCTAAGGCTTGTGTAGTGCTATTATCCGGGCGAGTTATCTTGAGACCTCGCTGACGTGCAATTTCACTAAAATCGCCGTAACTCAGGTCTCAAATTAACTTGACCGGGATATGGACATGGTAACTTCCTAAACTCACAGCTTACGAATGCCCCAAGACGCCAGGCCCCATACAACACCGTCGCTCACCGCCGGAGCGCCTGTATCCCGCTGAAATTACAAAATAGCACAGATACTTTGATATTATACTAATACAGACAGACCACCTAGAACAAAATGTGAGACTGGCGTAAACTTGAGATGCTACGGAAGCTTCTTTAGTTCGAGGCCATTATCACTTGGTGCAGCACAGAATGAGAAACCATGACGAAAGGTGAAAAATAAAAGACGAAAGATGAAAGACAAAAGACGAACGATGAAAACAAAAAGACGAAGGAAGAAAAACAAAACAAATTACGAAGGATGAAAGACAAAAGACGAAGGATGAAAAACATAATTATGAAGAATGAAAAACTAGAGACGAAGGATGAAAAATAAAAGGTGAAGGAAAAAAACAAGACGAAAAGATGAAGTATCAAAAACAAAAAAAATATATTGCCAAGTGCGAGTTGGACTCGCCCATGAAGGGTTCCGTAGTAGCATCATAATACAGCTGATACACCTATCCCAAATATAACTATCATTCTTCTCCAGCAAATGATTACTTTGTTTTTAATGGTGTTTGTATGAATGACAACGTTATCTTTGCGGTTTTTAATAAATGTTTTGTATCTTAAACACTGCTTGTTTTATTTTGTTCAAAACAATTTTCGTTGAAAGTGTGTATTGAGATACCAGCATATGTATTTTTTCACTCTTACTTTAACAGTTAGACACAATTTTTTCCACTTTGGAACGGTCTGTCTCTTTAACGATTTACTTTGAGGAAAAATGGTTTCAGGAACTTCAACGTAATTTTTAAAGACCTATTTATAGACACCCACACATATGTTTGATGAAAACAATATTTTTGGTTTCATTTCCATGTACGGGGCTCCCCTTAATTTTTTATTTTTCAGTTTTTGTATTAAAATCGTAAAGCGGTTCACAGAATACATCAACATACAACACATACCAAGTTTCAACTGTGTAGTCCTAATAGTTGCGGAATAAAGTTGCTGTGACATACGGACGGACAGACTTGACGAATCTATAAGGGTTCCTTGTTTCTCTACGGAACCCTAAAAATGGAGGATGAAAAACAAAAGACGAAGAATTTGAAAACAAAAATTAAGGAGGAAATAAAAATCACGAACGATGAAGAACAAAACCCAAAGGATGGAAAAGGATCTCACAGTGCACGGCGCGCGGCGGCCAGTCTGCGCGAAGCAAATAAAGTTCTCGTTGACAGCGACCCCGAACCGCTGGGTGATGTTGTTGCACTCCTCATTGGACATCACGTACGTGTGGATCGCTTGCAGGGTCATGATGTCATCGTCGTTGTAGAGACCGTCGCGCTGTACGGTGGGTAAAAGGGTAACATAACACGGAATTTGCTTGGTCTTAACACAGATATCATCATCAGGTAATATAAAATAATAAGTCCTCTGACTGAGTCATCAAGGCAGGGACCAAGAGGGCTGAAAGCAGAAGTCTGTTTAGATTAGTTTTTAGTCCAACTATACGGTTCATTCAGTTCCTTGCGTGCTTGTTCACAGCGGGACCCGCGCGGTTTCAGAATCCTGCAGGGACCGCGAGGTCTGTAGATATAAATTTACTTTAGTTTTAGCTTAGATTAGATAGGGTTTGGTTTGAAAACCAGCGTTGTGTGCTGCCACCGCACCATGCAACATATGCTGAAACCAAACCTTTTTGACACATAGCTAATTTATTTTCAACCGACTTCAAAAAAAGGAGGAGGTTCTCAATTCGACCCGTATGTTTTTTTTTTTTTTTTTCTATGTTTGTTACGCGATTGCTCCGCCAATTATGAACCGATTTGAACAAATCTTTTTTCGGCGTATAGGTAATACCTCAAGGGTGGTCCCATTGACACCAGGTCAGGATCTGATGATGGGATCCTGGAGAAATCGAGAGAACTCTTCAAATATTATAGGCACACCTATAGTGATTTTTGTGTTTTTCATAATAACTCGTGCAAATGCACATGGTAAGCATAATATTGTGATGCGGAACTGCTGATGAAGACCACATATGGCCACCAGATCTGCTCAATACTAGGTACAAATACAATGCGTGGCTGACGGGCAGGCAACGCATAGCCTAAACCGGTGGACCTAGAGCCATGAAACTTTGTACAGGGGTTCCTTAGTCGCGTGGGGTAGCACTGATATAGCATTTGACAAAATTAATTCCCCGAGGGAGGGGGGGATAAGGGGTTACAGTTAGTATTAAACTCAATCTAATCAAATAGGGTTTGTGGAAGTCGGTTTTTTCTAAAGTTTACTTTTTGTTTCAATTATTTGTAGGTATATCAATGTATTCTCTGACGTGTGTCAAATAAATGATTTTTCTTTCTTTCTTCTTTCATATTTAAGTGCTTGTTCAGACACAGCGGGAACCACGCAGTCAGATACCAAAACCGCTTGAAAACCGCGTGGTTACGTCTGACTGAAAGGTCTCCACTCGAGCGTAGCCACGTTGAAACCACCCTTCTCCCTAGCCGCCGGCAATGTGCCGATGCCGTAGCTGATACAAGTAGTGGAGGTGTTATACCCACCCTTTCGGAGCCCCAGCTAGTGACCCAAGCGTCCTCGAACGGCGGCATCATTGACTGATTCGGAAGATCAGCTCCGTGGACTTTGTCTGAAAACCTAAGAAGGTGCTGCCATTGAACCTACTGGAACTTAGTTTGTTTTCGTTTGCAACAATTAATGTTCTTGGGAAATGTGTAAGATGTTCAGGCTGAGGATCAATACTTTTAGATAAGAATCGAGGTGAATTTAATGCAAGTTTCAAAAGGTTAAAGAAAGTTGTCTATCCTTGGATAGTAATTAGGTACCCACACTGCAAGGTGCAACTGATTGGGTTACCCTCAGTAAGGACATTAACCACATCTATTTACTAACGACCACCTTTACAGAGATAATCTCCCCTTTGTACATGATGTCTCTTGGATATGTCTCTTTTGTGTAGTCACCATCACCATCAGCAGCTTCTTTCCGCCCACAGCAGGGTAAGCCGTTTCCAACCAACTTATCCTGTGCTGTACCAATTGAATTCAATTATTATAATTTGCTGGATGAAATCTCAAGATAAACTCGCCTTTGTACCTGTATTCTCCATTTTCCATAGTTTTGTGCAATATTTGAAATGTAATAAAGGACGGGAGGGAGTGGCCTGTGTAGAACAGCTGCTGCGCTTGGCGAAGAACAGAGAGGAGTATAAAGAGCTGACCGCTAACCTCCAGTAGGGGAGAAGCACTATAAGAAGAAGAAGAAAGAAATTACGAAACCTACTTGATATCCCGATCGAGCAGTATCATAGCGACGTCACAGTTGGGAGTGGCGCGGATGCTCCACTCTGGGTGCTTCATGACCTCCTGGATCCTGGCCGTCTGCCCACCGGTTGACGAGAGACGGGACCCGGCGCGGATCTTCATGTGACTAAGGTGCTGGGACCTGGGGTAAAGAGGTACGGGGGAGTTTCTTGCCCTTCTTTGCTCTATCCCTAAGTCCACACACAATTTCCGAACGGGTGGTATAGGTAGGTACCGCCATCCACGATGACGCGTGACGTAGTTTTTTGCATCTTTGTCTTTCAGCAGAGTGCCTCGATGAAAAATAAAGATTTATAAATTGCTACGTCACGTGTCGTCGTGGTGGATGGCGTTACCTATAGTAGGTATACAAAATATTATTATTATATTCAGACGTTGACTATGCAATCTGTATGATTTTATGCTCAATATTTATTGAAGTAAAACTTCTTGGGGCACGGGGGTAAAATTTATTTAACCTCTCAACTGTGGGTTATTCATATATTTGCTTTTCAATTACTACTAGCCGGGTGCTATCACGAGTGGCTAAGAAATGTAACGGAAATTGGAATCGGTGACGTCAGGGTCGGCTGAAGACTTTTAAAACCGCAACTATTTTCAATACGGTTTTTAACTAATCAGATAAGATAATAATACATTCGTACAATAAAGAATGTTAATTAGTGAGAGAAAAACCTGATGAAACGTTAACAAATAAAAATTATTTTAAGCATTCTTCCACGAGTTCTTGATTTCCGGTAAAGGCCAAAACCAGTGACGTGACCAAAAACTACTTCGTTCAACCTCTTTGTTGGAACCGGAACTTATGTTTGACAGTTGTGCGATGCGATCCATACAGTTTGTAAGAAAAGAGTTTCATCAATGTCACACGGGTCGATATGGATTTCTAAAATGATGAACGAATCGTTTTGTGGCCGGTAACTATGGAATAGGTACCTAAAACGCGCTGCCTAGTCGCGCAACAGGCAGCTAGTAATCGCATAAAGTCACTTAGAATCATCAAAATGTGATATTTAGTTTTCAAGCAAATTCCGATGTGATGGATGGCTGCATTAAGACTTCTTGAAAACAATAAGTAGGTACCTAGAACTGTTCTAAAGCCACTTTTTATTATATAGTGCAGTTCAAGTCACAAATTAGCAGTTTAGCTACTAAGTACGTGTCATACCTACCTATTTAATGTTTATCTGTAGTAAACGGCCAAAGCGAGGTCTACAGCTTACAGAGCCATAAGTTTAATGGCTTATTGTTTCGCTTATTTGTTTGTATGTAATTTTTGTAATACATATTTTAAAGTTGAATTGTTGTTATAACTGTTTAAATTATACGATTTTGATTTTAATAAGCTTTTGTAATTTTAAAGTTAATGCTTCATGCCAGTCAATAATGTTGAAGTAAAATATCAAAATCGAGGTATGTCGTATGGCGGACTAAGGAAATGTCAAGAATAAAATTAAATAAGAGTTACGTCATCGCTTCGCGATGAAGTAACCCTAAAAAATCCTAGCAAAGTAGGTATTTATAGGTTAGCGGGGGTAGCATAAGGCACGCCAGTCACCCCAGCCACGCATTTTGTCACAATTTAATGTCATATCATAATGAATGCGCGCTATTTTATGGAGAAACATTTTTGAGACGCGAAAGGAGTTGGCAATGTGGCAAAATGACTGCCCCAGACATGTACAAAGACTTCTCAACAGCCAATTAATAGCATTTAAATATTCTCTCATAAATTACTGCGTCTTTAGTTAGTTTGTAGAACTTGAAGGAAATGATTAAATAATTAAGAGTTGTCACTTCATACTCTATGATTCCGCCATTGATTAGTGACTTTTGCCATCGTTAAAAATAACATGCAACATAATTGCCAACAAGCAAAACTGTTGAAAACAGGAGGTTTTCAGAGGAGTGGCTAGATAGCGTTATGTTGCATGTTATTGCAAAATGGTGCTTATTTCTAGCGACGGCAAAGGTCACGGAATCATATTGGAATCACGGAGTATTGAGTAACAACTCTTATTTACCTATATTTAATTTTTTTTTCTTCAAGTTCTACAAACTAAATACAGACGCAGTAAATTAAATTTATGAATGAATATTTAAATGCTATTGGCTGTTGACAAGTCTTTGTACATGTCTGGGGCAGTCGTCCATATATTGATTTAGCCATCTTCTTTGTCATTTATCTGCGCGACTGAGGTGAGTGGCAAGCCTTATGGTAGCCCCGCAGGTACACATTAACTTGGAATAGTTGAAAATACGTACTCGATCAATTAAATAAAAGGACTGGGCACAGAGACAAGCAAAGCAATGCATACATTTGAGCGAGACGGTTTTAAGACGTGACGTCGTCAGATGGTATATAATCTGAGCGAGATGTAAATAGTAGTGACACTATTGAATGAGTTAAGTATATCACCACGAGCGCGACAAATTGTAGATAAGGAATGGCGGGAAATAAATGACATGACGTATTAAAAGTAAGTACAAGTATAAAATAATTTCAAATAATCGGACGTCTGAAACATAAAAGTAACTTGAAGCAGAGATTGGGTCTCAAAATTGGAAATTTAAATCTCTTTTAGTATAGGTAGGTATAGGTGTATTGTATAGTATAGGTACCACTTAATGATCTAGCTACAGAAGTTTTACTTCTAACACGTGTACGGTGCTACACGCGATTTTTTTTTTTACTTGGATTTCAACTTGGGGGTCACCTATCGTTATCGTATAAGCGAGATTTCGAAAACAGGAGAGGTTCAAATTCTATACGTTTGTATATTGTAGTCAGAGACTATATACAAATTCTATACGTTTGTATATTGTAGTCAGAGACTATATATCCAATTGACTGCGCCTGCGGGGGAATGCGGTTCGCCAAACGTTTGTTATATTCAACAAACGTTCGCATACGCAACCTATGTACGATGACGGGCCGCCAGACAGTTTCGCAGCGGCTGACCAATCACAGCTCTCTTACCTCGTCCCCCGCCGCCCGTAAATTGGTGAGTTGTGTTTCAAAAGAAATTGTGTCTATGCGCTCTCCACTGGACAAGTGCTCCCTGGTTGTAGTATGATCAGGAACGCGAAATATTCACACAATAATTGTTGTTCTTTTAGGGCTTCCAAACGAATTTTTAGATACATATTCAGATTAGGAAACTTATCATTGTTCGATCCAAATGGCAGAGATTGATGCCGTTTGAATGGATACTTAAATATCGAATGTGATAAATATCACTATAGTGAGAATCGCCCCCCAGTCCGAAACTGCCATGGCCTTGGCCTGCCAATAGCCAGAAAGATTTGGTGAACTACTTGAGCGCGTCAAACTAGGCTCCGAAATAATTTATCGCTCTCTCAGACCTGTCTCAGGAGCAATTTCCTTTTTTGTTTTTTTATTTAGCCTATTGAGGTGTCCCACTGCTGGCAATTTCCTTTTTTGATTTATTATCAAAAATAATTTACACTTAGCCAAAACTAAATTCAAAGCTAATTCTACGCAAAGGTTCATACTATCTTTGATCTGGAACGCCTTGGCTGTCTACCTACGAACCACTGCGTTGCAGTTTCAGACCAATCTGTGTTTTGGTTCAGCCCCACCTGATTAAATTTCTCCTGATCCCTCATTTTCTTCTACAGTTGCTTGACATGCCTAGATTTCCCTAATCTGAAGCCCCAGCGAATTTGCTTCGCCTGTTGCAATGTCTTATTTGGGTGTCAGTCTCAAGATGTAGGCGCCGCTGTAGTTTGCGCCATTGACTATTCGCGATTCTGACCCGTTTTATTATAAAGACCCCAGACTCACTTCCAAACGCAGTTAGCTGTCGTGATGACAATGCGTGGATTCAACAAGGCGCCCCCGCACCAATGCTCCCCACTCTTCTGAATCGACACCACGTAAGGGTAGTCTTCTATCTCGCAGTCCTTCGCTGCTATCAGCCTCCTTGTCTCCTGGACTAGGAAAGGGATGCGGGTAAGTAAAACAATAAACTAATCTTTTGGCACACTTTATTTGAGAAATCGCGGTTTATTTACCTGGAGGATCTTGTCTGAGAGCCTTGCTTCGAGACCTGTGTTTGCGTCCCCTTTTTTTGTGTGATCTTTTCTTGGATTTGGAATGTCTTTTGTGGTGACCTCCTCTCCTGGGATCTCCTGGGCTTATTTTTGTTAATCCTTGCAGGGCGGGCTTGAGAGGGGACGGTTGAGCATTTCCATTTGACTTAGGTTTGAGCTGACGTCTTGCTTTCGGTTTTGGTTTAACCGCCGCCTTTTGAACGTCTTTCACATTTTTCTGTTGTGTTTGGGGCGCGTTCCTTTTCTTTCTTACCAGGCGTAGGGGATCGGCAAAGCGTTCCCAATCTCTGTCCTCGTTTTTGGTCCTGA
Organism: Argyresthia albistria; assembly: GCA_963457715.1. Taxonomy (NCBI): domain Eukaryota; kingdom Metazoa; phylum Arthropoda; class Insecta; order Lepidoptera; family Argyresthiidae; genus Argyresthia; species Argyresthia albistria. Next base: position 3,308,433 of record OY735278.1, on the reverse strand, counting down.
CTCCAAAATCTTTATTGAAGACAGCTGGAAACCTGCGTGGACCGACAGTCACGGGAGAATCAAATGTTGTATAAGCTACGTCACCATAATTCCGCCTTTTTGCTCTTAGCTGTTTGAACTGCTTCTTCTTCAAGTGATCGTGTTTTCTAGAGTTCAAGATCTGAACCTTTGAGTTCAGGGGTTTCCTCGGGTCTTTGACTTCGTACTTTAATATTTTGGGGAATTCATCGGAGGCCTTGTTTTGGGATATTATGGTTAGTATTGTGAACCCGATACAGGCTACAGTCAATGCCTTCATAGCTGTGCATTGAAATGTACTATGAAATGAGATATGCTTTATGGGATTTTTTGTTTTATTATGATTTTATGGTTCTTGTATTTTTCATGGTTCTTGCGAATTTTGATAAGAAAAATTACTTTTGTTTGTAACTACGTGATTTAACTTGACTTGAAGTTGATTCGTCATGGTCATCATCATCCTATAAATAAGTTGCCTCCTTAGGTCTACCACTTCAAACGCCACTCAAAACTTTTCGCTGAATATTGAAAACTTCATGAGTACAGTTCTCGGTTTGATTTGGCACGTCAGCACGCGAGATATTCGGTTGATTTCAGTTTTGTATAGCGTATAAGTAAACGAAATGCATCTCTGGTTTTCTTAGTTTGTTTGCAATTTGATGAAAATAAATGTTTAGTCATCCTATGACGATAACATGTTATAATTAATAGTTAAAATCAATTAAAGTAGTATTTTTCCACCATCTAAATTCTTTGCTGTCATTACTTGTCCAAAAACTATATCCTTTACCACACTAGTGCGGTAATATTATTATTACTAATATCCCTAATTGGTGTCCGTCGAGCTGAGCGGAAGCCATTACATAATACGAGGAATATTAGTATATAACGGGGTAACGATATATGTTTTGAACTCTAGAAAAAGGCGCTGCAGTTTTTGATGAAATTTGCAATAAAGGCGTTTTTGGGGGTAAAAAATCGATCGAGCTAGGTCTCATAGCTGAAAAATTGCGTATTTCCGAGTTTCCATGCTTTTCTCATTGCCACGCAATAGTATTTTCAATTTCACTTTAGTACAATGAAAATAAGGCAAATTCCAATGACAATCAAAAAGTTACTTACTCAATGCGACCTCAGATCACGTGATACTTTTTGGTCGGAGAATTCACACAAAAAAGTTTCGTTCAAAACTGCTATTCAACCTTCTTGCTAGCTACTAAGCAAACAGGCACTTTGTTTTCCTCGTGAGTGTAAGGCACAGAATTCAATCTTTCTTACACTACTTGTAGGCTGAAAGATTGAATATCTGTGTCTATAACTCAGGAGGAAAACAAAATGCCTGTTTGCTTCTCGTTTGCAGCTGTTTAAAAACAGCAGCATATTGATTGATGTTAATGCAGTCTTATTAATATCAATATAATGTTTTATTGTGTTTGTAACACCAACCGCCGAGCAAAGCTCAGTAACCAGATATATATAATATTAATTCATTTACTCGATAATGGGACACTGAAGTCCACAAAAACAACTTACAACAAGAGCACAGCGAGCGTCATGCCTTCAGGCGACAACGTGCCTCTGCCATACAGGGGTCGTCGTAGTGTCCCCACTAGTAGCCAAACGTGAAAACGTATTCCTTTCCTTCATACCATTAGGTACCAGGATACCATTAGACCAGATTAGCTATGTGAAATATGGGAGATAAGTGTAAAAGTTCCCCACTAGTAGCAAAACATGATAATTTATTTCGTTCTTCCCTATCAGTACCAGGGTTCCAGGGATTATGTAGGACTTATCAGCTAGACGCCGTCTCTGGGCGCGATCTTCTTATAGGTGGCGAGCTGAGTCGCCAGCGCTTGCAGCAGCTGCTTGGCTCCCGCGTCGCCGCCGGGGTTGCGCAGGCGCACTGCACGCGCGCACTCGCGCACGAACAGTTCTAGCTCGCTGTCTAGTTGGCGGAGGTGGTCGCCTGCGGGCACACAGATCGTAATTATTTATTGCACACAGGGAACGTACCCATACCGTTTAGGTGGGATACCAAAAAATAGGTCACGTAGTATGGATACTTTACTTTCCATGTCCATGTCCATGCTTGAAGCATTTACGCAAGTATGCCACACTTGGCGAAGACCACATTTTTGTGCCATTCGGCTTCGAGACCCTCGGGCCGTAGGGTCCTGCTGCCCGGCGAGCCTTCAAAGATATCTAAGCGGCTCGTTGAAGCGTCAGGGGACCAGAGGGCATCTACCTCGCAAACATTAGCAATGAGATACAGCGAGGTAACGGTGTGCCAGCGTTTTGGGCACCCTCCCGTCCGGCAGCGACCTGGGCAAAAAATTGCATCTGGTTTCGTTTCGTTTCAGTTTGATTCGTTTCGGTTCGGTTTGTTTCGTTTTAGTCCAGTTTGTTTCGGTTCGGTTGGGGACCCGGTTTGGTTCGTATTGTTTCACCTCATTCCTTCTCCTAGGAGCTAAATAATTTAATTTAATATCCTCACCCTGCCCCATCCTGGAGGTGGCCGGCTGGAGACACCTGTTGGCCAGGCGTGCCAGCTGGGACCTCTCTGAGCTGAAGGCGTCGTCAAGATCAAACAGCTCTAGCGGTGGTGGCGGCAGCTCCCGGAATGTTGGCGGGAACACCTGGAAGATAACATGACATACATTGCTTCTGGAACCATACTAGGATACCCAGAGCCGTGGGAACCAGACACAGCGATGTCACAAGCACGAAACCATCCAAGACCTATATTATTTTCTTTCTTCCCAGCTGGGCTTTGACATGCTATTGATACTTGATTATCTTATTCAGCATCCTCAGCTTACATCGGCCCACTGCTGGGTTTGTGCCTATTTTATATGGTGCCAATCTTTACGGCCCGTGCTTCCCGCATCCGGTGAGGTATTGCTGGCTTGATATTATCGCCGGGCTATACCTCTCCCTGGGGGAATAACCTTGTCGGTCCCCGTAGCCATTCTGTTAATGCTATGATAAATGTCAGCAATCCAGATGAACAGCCATTTATTTAGGTTTATCTCTAGAGTCAAGAAATCGAGATTACCTTTCAAACAAACTCATTGTACTAGGAGTTCATAAACTGCAGAAGTATTGGGATACTCACAGCGAGTTGCAGTGGCGGCAAAGGAGTTTCGAACTGAGGGGCTATCAGTCGGAGCGGCTCGTGTTTTACTCCTAGCGCGTCGTACAGTCCTAATACTTCTGGCACTGTCAAATTAGAGAATATGATTGATTGTTTGTTGCATTTTATGGCAAGCAGATAAAGCAAAGATTTGAAGTATTTACAAAAGGGTGGAGAGTGACGGGTACCAGGAAGCCAACTTCAACAATGGCTTATACTTACGACCAGCTAAATTAAGTGAGAACAGCTGCCATTTGAACAGCGCATGTGGATGTAAGCCGGCCAGTCGAGGCGGCGGCGCGGACGCCGGCTCAGGAAGGAGTAGTCTGCTCAGGTATGTGGTGTCACTGAGAGTGCGGTACTCGTTGATCTGCAGGTAGAAGACTTATAATTGCACACAACATATTGAGAAAACAAGATATACATTAAATAGTGTACAAAGGCGAGCGAGTATCTTTAATAAGAGATCTCTTCCGGCAAACCAAGTTCCGAAGAATGAGGTTGATAGCTGAGCAAGGGAAGACTCGTAATTTTCGTAATTTCTTTATTGTACTCACATGATGACAAACCGATATCTTATAGAAAACACGTGTACAAAGGCGAGCTTATCTCTAATGAGTGATTTCTTCCAACAAACCATGTTGGGTAGGAGACGGAGACGATAGGAGTTAAGGGGAATAACTACGCGTACAATAAAACTATCTAAATATATAAAAGAAGATACTGACTGACTGACTGACTGACATATCAACGCACAGCCCAAACCGCTTGGTCTAGATCGGTTTTCCGTAGCAACGGAACTACCCAGTACCCAACGGGGTAGTCCATTAATTTCTAAAGTAAAGCCTTCTTCGTCTGGAGAACTTCTTCTATATTGCGGGTAGAGAGGTTATTGTCTTTCATACAAGGTGACTACCGCATGGACCATGTATATTGTTAGACTTCACTATTTCGAATAGTTTTGGGTCATTTCCTGGATTGGGTATTTCTGCACAAATAATTGTATATAACATCAGGGGTGATATGATTTGATTAACATAAAAGTATGTAATATGCGGAAGACCTTTTTTCTGCCACTCTATGGTTTATGGTTTAAGATATTTATTTCTCAAAAAGAATTATACAATTCACTTACTTGAGAAAAGAAAACAAAAATAAATATCTAGGGTAGTCCTAAAAAGAATGCGTAAATAATGAGATGAATTAACGAATCAGTGTTGATGCTCGCAAAGGGTGTGTTTACGTTATCATATTTATTGTAAATAAGAAAGATGAAATTTAGTTATGAAGAGAGTTATAAATGTGACTTTTAAGTAGGGTTTTGAAAATAGGTAATGATTTCGCTTCTTTAATTGGTTTTGGAAGTTTGTTGTACAAACGTGCACCCTCAGCTACTATACTCCTATTGCCATAGTTTGTCCTGTGATGTTGTATAATAATGTTGTTAGCTTGTCTTGTAAAGCGACTTTGTAGATTTCTTTTTTTTGTGAAGGTTATTTGAGTGTGAATATCTTTCGTTAAGATTTTTCGTATGAGTATACATGTATTGTATTGATATGTTTGGGTTATATTAAACAGTTTTGTTTCAGTGTATATTTTATTCGTGTTTGTTAGATAGTCATAGCCAAAAAGCGAATACATATATATACCAAGGATTCAACGCGGACGAAGTCGCGAGTAACAGCTAGTATACTAATATAATACATAATTACACATACATAAAACCCTATTGCTAAGAAATAGACTGCTTAAACAATTACATAAATACATAAAGGTCTGATCTGTCTATTCCTGTACAGTACTGGACAGAGACTATATATACAATTGACTGCGCCTGCGGGGGAATGCGGCTCGCCAAACGTTTGTTGTATTCAACAAACGTTCGCATACGCAACCTACGATGACGGGCCGCCAGACAGTTTCGCAGCGGCTGACCAATCACAGCTCTCTTACCTCGTCCCCCGCCGCCCGTAAATTGACGAGTTGTGTTTCAAAGGAAAATGTATATATGCGCTCTCCACTGGATAAGTGCTCCCTGGTACTGGATGACACTGGGCAAGTTCGGTTATATGAAACCGAATGTAGCAGAAATTACGCGACCGAAATTATGCATCTCACGTCTCAAAAAATTGAGCTCACCTTCACCCAAAGTAGCGAATACTTTGACATATTTCTGACAGGTATCACGATTTTGGACAGGTCTTCATTTACGACAGGTGTCATAATGACAGTACTCACATCAGGGTCATCCACATCCACCGGGTGCAGGGGTATGTCCTGCACGCCCCCCAGGTGGTTGAAGAGCAGTTCGCGGATGAGGTCGTTGCTCTCGCTCTCAAGGTACGGGTCGGCGAGGAAATGGCCAGAGCCGATCACCACCAGCTTGCCTGGGCCATGAATGTGTTATCAGGGCCCGAATTCTACTGTTCACAAGCATACGACAAGCCTGGCACAAACTTCAATACGAGGTATTTGGTATTCTACTAAAACCGGAAACTGGCGCCAGCGTAAGTACGTTTTGGACAGTAGAACGAAGTACGCTGACGTCAAACTGGCGCCAGCGTAAGTACGTTTTAGACAGTAGAACGAAGTACGCTGGCTTCACGCTGGCGCTTGTGAATTGGATTCCGGTTTTAGTAGAATACCAAATATCTCGTATTGAAGTTTGTGCCAGGCACTTATCTGTGGTGCCAGGCTTGTCGTATGCTTGTGAACTTAGTAGAATTCGGGCCCACAATTATAATTCGCTGTTGTCCTAGGTAATCAAATAAATCTAGGAACATGTCTGAAGTTGAAGCAATAAGTGCCAAATGGCTTGACAATCTCAGAATTATATTTATTTTTTATTCAAATTCTATTTAACGCTTTCATCTCGCAGGGAGAGACTTGGGCCCCTGATCCATGCGCTTGTCAAAACTCTACAATTTGTCACGTGTGGATAGATATTTTGGCTTGGTGTGCGTAGGCTGGTAGTACATTTTACATCTGTATAGGTGTGGAGTGTGGATCCAGGGGGGCGATATTCGTGCTATCGAAATCATCTTCATGGTCGAAATATCAAACCGATATAGCGAATATCTCCATCGAATACAAAAAAGGTATTATCACCACCTGAGATATCTTATCCCTTTTTCGTTCGAAATAATAATAATATGAATCTGATCGTTTTCGACGAAGGATACCACATATCTCTGTCGAAAACCATCTCGATTCATTATTATTTCGATCGAAGACGGGTCGAGATATCTCGGATGAACGTCAGGAGGGTCGTAGAATAGTTTTTGTTTTTGAAATATAATAAAACGATCCACTAAAAAACCAACTGAGCGACTAAATTACTGACTGAGCCATAAGTCGCTGCGACTTGTGGCTGAGTCAGTAATTTAGTGGCTCAGTTAGTTTTTCGGTTAGGTTAGGTTAGATTTTTTTTAAAAGCTCGATTAATTACTACCCCTTGTTTTTGATGGAGATATTCAGTATCTCAATCGATATTTCGACCATGGAGGTGATCTCCGCACCCTAATTGCCCCCCCAGCATCAAGAATACGTACCACCGCTCTTCTCATTAGTATACAGCGCTGCGACGGGTCGTTTGACCGGGTAGCAGACATCGCTGGTAGACAGTAGTACGACGGCTGGCTTGCGTACGGTCAGCGTCGCACCGTACGCGTATACAAAGCTGGGGGTTGCTGGTTCCTCCCTGTCGGGTTATGAATAAAATTTTGTTTTCTGATGGTTAGGTAAAAGAGACGCATTCAAAATGAACAAGTTCCAAACCAAACTGAAAGCGTCTCTTTACTACCTCCAACATTTCTAGATACACATTTCTAGATATACCTACAACAGACACATAAACATAAAACATGAACATAAAAATTTACATACAGGCACATACATTGCCTCTGGCCCCACACTAGGATACCCTGTGTCGTGGGAACCAGAAACAGCGACCACACAAACATGCATATGCTGATAAATAGCTTCTGACCTAGGTTATCCTTGTGTCGTGGGAAGGATTCAAACCCCGAACTCTCGCTTGTTCATTTACGATGTGATTTACGACAAATGATGTGTAGGTGTGTAGAACCACAGATACTATAATATTATACTAATACAGATAGACAACCTAGAACAAAATATGACACCGGGGCGTAAACTGAGATGCTACGGAAGCTTCTTTAGTTAGAGGCCATTATCGCTTGGTGCAGCACCATCAAAAAATTGCAAATACCACGAGATGGCGCTACAATAGGATTTATTCTAAGATTAGCGCCACCTAGAAGTGTGTTAACTGAAACCATGGCTTAAAGTACAAATCTTACTCCTCACGCCATCTCTTTTTTACGAAGGGTTACTAATTCTAATAAGTATGGGATGAGCACCCTGTGGTAGAACTCACAGGTAATCATCGGACTCGGTGCCGTAGCCGGGCATCCTCATGATCATCTTCATGAGTGCGCGGTTGGTGACTCCGCCGGAGATGTGGCACTCCTTAGGGTGATATAGCTTGTGGTACTTGGCACGGACCACGCAGTCTGGGGAACAAACAAGCAGTAGGGACCGGGGCCGTGAATCGCATGCTAATAGCTATAGCGAGAGCGCAAGAAGACGGTTCTGGCATGTAGACGCGACGCGACGGCCGGCGGCGGCGGTCACCGAGACGCGCAGCGGCCGGCCAGAAACAAACAACAAACAAACAAATTTTGCGATTCATACATAAAAATTTACATACTTCTGGCCCCACACTATGATACCCTGTGACGTGGAAACCAGAAACAGCGACATCAAGAACATGCGAACATCCAAGACCTGGGTATTATTTTTTCTCCCCAGCCGAGAATCGATCCCGGGACCATTCGTTATTGCCATGCTAATCGCGTACAGGGTCCAATGGCGGATCAGGGGGGAGGGGGGGGGGAGGGGGGGGGCACCCCAAACGACCCAGGAAATATTATTTTTTGCCAACCCGAGCCAATATAGTGGACTATGGCTCAATCTTCCTCGGAGGCGGGCCCCTCGGTGGGGACTTTAATGCGCTACATTTCTTGTTATTTATTATTATGGGATCTCCTCACGATGCAACCTGGCTTGCAATCTGTCGCTGCAACTCATAGAAGGCAGGCTGCCTTGCAACCGCTAGAGAAGGACAGAACAGGGAAGATAGGCAGAGAGAGAAATACAAGTTGTAGCAACAAATCGCGAGACAGCTTTCATCGTCAGTAGAGCCCATTATAGGTAGTTACCGTTATTAACAACTATCCCGTGCTCCTCCAACAGAAAGTTGATATTAGTGTTGCTCCTCTCCTCCCCCCCATCCGTCATGGCGACGAGCACCCCCCCACCCCTCTCCACCACCCCCCTCATGCTGGTCAGCTCGGAGTCACTGAAGACGGCTGACGGACCGCACACCATGAGGATACGGACGTCTTGCAGCACTTGGGGAGTAAGCTCGTCGCGGTTGCTGGAAGGAGCATCGATGGGTGAAGGTCAGAGAATATATATCCGATTGACTGCGCCTGCGGGGGAACTGCTCGCCAAACGTTTGTTGTATTCAACAAACGTTCGCATGACGGTCCTATGTACGATGACGGGCCGCCAGACAGTTTCGCAGCGGCTGACCAATTTTGAGATCTATAGTACAGGCTCTGTTTAGTTTAGATCTCGAATAATCATTAATTAATTACATCTCAAACTCTTACTAGGAAACCATCCAATGTAAAACCTCTATGTAACAAATTGTAATACGTCAAATAAATATTATCTTATCTTATCTTATTATCTTATCTAATCACAAAGGAAAATGTATCTATGCGCTCTCCACTTGATAAGTGCTCCCTGGTGAAGGTAGATCAGAGTAGTTTTTTTGGTAAAAAGGTCTACTATACGTTTAGGCGTACATACCATATGCATGATCTTTCCATTAGGGTGAGGCCAGACGAGTAATTTTGTGAGTCGTGTATGTATGTTAGTATGAAACCTAATTACGCGACCGAAATTCTGCGACTTACGACCCACAAAATTACGCTCGTCTGGCTTCACCCTAAAAGACAACTCATTTCGCGACGCCCGTGTGAACGAAACAGGAGTTTTGTATGAAACCGAATGCAGCAGGAATCACGCGACCGAAATTCTGCGACTCAATACTAATAAAATTACGCTCGTCTGGCTTCACCCTGATGAAACCGATTTACGCGACCGAAATTCTGCGACTCACGACTCACAAAATTACGCTCGTCTAGCTTCACCCTTAATAGGTGTCTGAATGTTTTTTCCGACTGACAAAGTAATAATTGTCTGTCGCATGCTCCCAGATAGATGGGTGAACATCGCCACTGACTGGGTGCCACAAGACGGACACCGGCGCAGGGGCAGGCCGTGGCGGGGAGATGACGAGACGACCTCGATAAGTTTCTGCCACCAGGGTCGAAGGACATAGCCCAAGATAGGGGGAATCGTAACATCATACGCAACCTATGTACGATGACGGGCCGCCAGACAGTATCGCAGCGGCTGACCAATCACAGCTCTCTTACCTCGTCTCTATCTATGCGCTCTCCACTGGATAAGTGCTCCCTGTCTCAGACACGGGCAGACCAAAAGGCTATGTCCGCGAGGCCTCCCTAGTTTCTTTATGGCTTTCTGGTTACATGGTGCACTACCTTGAGAGAAGCCATTTCAGAGACGGAGCGGTGAGACTTATGGTCTCGAGCTATCGCGCTTGCGGCCTATTGGCCTGCCCGTGTCTGAGGTTTCGGATTGAAAATAGTTAAAATCCCATTACGAGCGGAAGAATAGAGATCTCCAACTTACATCATAACCTTCCATGTAGACTTGAGCTTCCGATGCAGAAGCTTGTAGTTCTCATTTATCTTGAATGTCTCGTTCTTTGACACGTCGAATAGAATCGTATTTACTAAAGACTTCATTATTCTTATCTACTTGTAGTAACACTAATCTAATAATGAAAATTGTTAAAATTCTAGCAATTTTAGTATCGAATTTTATCAACTTCGTTGTCATTGTTTTTGTTTACGTTTTATTGGTTGCTAGGCAGCGGATAGATTGTCGCGCACCCAGGGTTCCTCCTCAAATTAATAAGACTCTTTGGTTCCGCATATTAAGGGTCCCCACATACGGGCCACCGGCCACAGCCACAAACGCCACCGGCCACAGCCACAAACACCACCACAAGAAGCTAAAAGCGGCCACAGTGTGGCGACGTTGTGAAGCGTGTGGCGGGCGGCCGTCGCTGCTGACGCGCGCTTCAGCTTCCTTTGTGGCCGCTTCTAGCTTCTCGTGGCGACGTTTGTGGCTGTAGCCGGAAGCCCGTGGCGACACTTAGGGTTTTAGTACTATATAGTCTATGTCAAAATATAAACATACACCATACATACACCAATTTTACATGTTAGTTCTGTATTTATGTATCGATAGTATATTTAAGTATAAGTATACAAGTATTTACGTACACAACCTTAGCAGATGGCACGCGCGATCACTACTGGCACTAACTGAAAACCAGCGCTGAGGGCCCCCGCCCTCAGCACAATGCTGAGTTAGGGCCTTTTGCACACATGGTCTGTTGTGTAATAAACGCCATTTCTTTCTTCTTTCTAGGGTTCTGATCCTACAGAGAAAAGTGAACCCATATAGTATCACTTTGTTGTCCGTCTGTCTATTGACTGTCCGTCTGTTTATCGGGAAATGGACGACTAGCTAACTTAACTTATGAGTTTCATAATAATTCATAATTTATTCAGGTAAAAAGTTAGGCACATAGTTGTGTGGATCCCAGTCTCCTAAACTAGGTTTATCACCTGTATTTCAGGAGGCAGGGCTTTTCCATTATTTGGTCGTTGAATTTTTGACCAAATTTATAATAATAAAACACCATCGAAAAAGTAATTTATGAAATGGGTAATGAGATATGTTCTCGTTAGTTAGTTCTCTTCCCCACATACCCACACTTACACTACAAGTGTGGGTGTGTGGGGAAGAGAACTAACTAACTTAACTTAAATTTTATTTTACATTGCTTATAGCCCCACACTAGGTTACCTTGTGTGGATACCCTTAATAAAACAAACACGCTATAGGTATATGAGCATATTTAATATAATCTTTTCAAAATTGTAAAACTCACATTTCGAAATTGCAAAATTATAGTAACTTAAATCTCATATCGTTAATAGTAACAATCGCCATTTTTATTTTTCTCCCTTTTGTATTTTAGTGAACTGATAAAAATATTAAACCATTATTACATCTCTAGTAATAGTAATAATATTTTATGTCTAACAATTTTCTTTTTCTCAACGTTTCTCCGTTTCAATCCTCAACATCAACTTTCATATTTCTAACCATCTTTTTTTCTTCAAGTAATATATTCTACGTGTATTTTTACATCTCTTTCATGTTACCCTCTACAATGACTACATTTTGTATGATCACTTCCAGCTCAAAAGTTTGTATGATCACTTCCAGCTCAAAAGTTTGTATGATCACTTCCAGCTCAAAAGTTTGAGTTTCAATAAATGGAATGATTTTAGTTACAATATTAATAATCCCAAAAAATATACGAATATAAACACAGAAAGCATCAATTCCCACGTAGACATAATTTAAAATATACAAAATCAATTCGATTCTTTGGCAATTTTCATTCAACGTGAATTTACAATTTATCAAATCTAAAACTGGCATAAGCTTTTAGTTATTGAGACAAAGTGTGCACAAACAAGTGATTTTATTGTAATGTAGGCTTCAGATCTTACCCAATGTGAGCCAAGTGTCTTATGTGGCCGTGCCGTATGGCAAATAAATGGAAATAATATCCAAATAATGGGTATAGAAATAGCCCATTGATTGAGAGAACTTTCAGTCCACATTGGTAAAATTGAAGGTGGAAAATTAGCAGCAAAAACATTAAGCTTTTAATTATTACGTAGCTTGATTATTCTATTGTACTTTATTATTTCTTATGTTAACACTGGCTGATAAAATAACTAACACTGGCCAAATATTTACTGATATGGCCAAATAGATAAAGAAAGATGAGCTGACGCTAAACGGTATCTGATTTCGTACTGCTTAGGCCCAATTTACCAAAAATATAAGGCTCTTAGGATTGATTTTGTACAATAATTGGAATATTTTGTTTTTCTGTAAGGAGTAACACTAACATTATAACCTAACTACAGTAGCTGGCCATAAATCGATGGTAACAATTTCAAAATGTACACTTTAACCAAAACTGAGCAAATATCAAGGGTATATACCATAATAGTAAGAATGTGAAATAAAATACAAACAATAGATTACAATGCCCTTAATAACAGACTAAACATACCTATTTATGTAACTTTCAAAGTAAAAGCGAAATAATGACATTTGGATGGAACCGATATTGGATAATAAGTAATACCTATCCAACAAGAATGTTATATTCACAAAGATAAATCAAGAATATATTATATTTATATGATACCACTACAACGCTAACTTTATTTTACAAAACAACAAATAAATTCGTGCTCCTTAAACCTAAAATGCCACTTAAATCTACTGTTAAACTCTTTTACTATAATCGATCATCAGAGTAAGTCAAGATGTTTTTCGTGCCCCGAAAATGAAAATATAATTTTAGCCGCCCGCAATTTTCAAGCACAACAATTTCGTTGAACATTTATCGCCTAACCTAATATACTTAGTTTCGCACCACGCAAGAAATCGTTCTTTTATATCTAATTCTACTAATCTCCCTGATTTTTCTTTTCTTACATCTAAATATACACAAAAATAATTTTGTACTCTTTCAACGAGTAATTCATCAAATGGCAACATTTTTTATGGCAGCTTTGTACGATTGTCGAATTCGACTTGAATTATACGCCATATTTTTAAGAATCTACTGACAGTTAGTATTCTTTAAATCTCCCTTACAATTAAAAAGGAATCTTGTGAAGAACCATAGAAGTGTAATACATGCATTTTATGTTTTAAAACTGGTTATGTATTGAAACTAAACGTCTGCCTATTGCTTAACATCCAGTAAATCATAAGGTACAACTACACACCCACCGAATCACCTCAAAAGTTAGTGTTTACTTTAAACACTTTACTGTCGGTAAATTAAAAGAAATAGTAAGTAATTACTCGATCACGAATTTGCCTATGATTAACATTTAATCCAAAAGACAACGTTTACCCATCAATAATTGAAACTTCCAAAAATCACCATGTCAGTCCATCATAACATCATCTAAATAAACAATTACTCCCGAATCTTCGCCGTCTGCTCAATACTGCACACTCAGTATTAGAATCACATTTGGAATAGATTTCACACCAAAACCGAACACAATTTTAACATTTAATCAAAAAACGAGAACTTGTTCATCGAGTCCGATGTTGATCTCAATAACTGAGAATTGACTGTGCCCTAGGCTTGGTTCAATAGGAGAGCTTCTAGCTCGTCCGCCGATCGTAGGAGGAAGGCTGCCGACTCGCGGTATCCTGTGATCAGTTGCTTGACTGCACCCACCTCTGCTCCGGATAGCTTGTGGGACATCAGAGGAGTCTTGGGCTGAGGGGCACCCGGCATCGTTGGGGGGGTCACCACCGCGTGGAGCGCAGATGAAGATGTCACGTTCTTCAGCGACAAGTCTGTTGGGGCTGTGATGAAAAATATTTATTATTGAATGTGATAGTGTGATTTGATTCATGATAGTTTAGCGTACTTTATTTAGCGTTTGGAATGATGGGTTTGCTACTAAGAGAGAACCGTTGCTAGAAAACCTTGATTATGGTATTCATTTATTAATTTTATTTCGCGATTAAAGTTCGATGTGAAGCTTGCTGCTGTTAAATTACTTTGAAATGCTCTAAAACGTATAGATCGTTATGATATTCATTAAAAGGGTATACCAATCGTGTAAAAAGTAATAAGTAAAATGTGTCCGACCCAACCTAGGAACTCACCCGAAAGGTTGTTAGGGAACGAGTGTGTGTGAGCCGCCATAGCCGATAGTAGGGCGCTCTGGTATGCCGCCATCGCCGCGTTTACACCACCTGGAATGAAAACGGATACTCAATCGTCATCTACTTCTTCTTCTGTTAACAGTTAGCCCTATCTATTATGCTACATGTGGATGATGTTGTGGGTTCCACAAATATATTTTCATAAGTTCATACCATTGTTACCACTGTATTGTGCGGCTGTTTTTCATCAAAAATTAATAAATAAATAAAAAAAAATCTTCTTCACCCATCATCATCATCATCACCCATCATCCAGGGTATCAGGGGGTCTTGGTACCTGCATCTGGCCCACTTGAGCCTTTGTATATATTTCGTATATATTTATTGCACATAAAAGACAAAACACAAAAAGATACAGAGAAAGAATGTACAAAGGCAAGCTTATAATATCTCTCTAAAAAGAGATCTCTTCAAGCAAATCCTTTGTGCATTTCCACTTCGCCTGCACTTCTGATTCAGCCATTCTAGTTCCTGCACCAGTTGAAGTAGGAGGCCTGGGTGTTATAATATAAGATACTCAATCGTTATCTTTAGGTATTTTTTTCAACAAAAAGATGTAGGTAACTGCGGATAAAGATAGGCAAGGCAAATATATAAATCCCCGATTATTGTGTAAGACTGTAAGCAATCCGCAGTTGCTCGTCAATGTTTTCATGAGACCGATGATGGCTTTCAATGAGACCGATGATGGTGACGGACGACACAACGAAATTAACCAAACTAATAAACACAAAAGCTGTCGGAGCAGCAAGGCATTTCTGAAAATAATGTACAGTAATTAAGAGAGTAGGTGATCAAAGCAACATACCTTGCTGAGGTAAAGTGGTCAATGACGACAGCAGAGCACTGCTCGTCAGGGCCGCCGATGCTGGGTTGTTAGTGCTGAAAATTAAAAGAACAATTTTTGTTTTGTGTTTTTCATATTTGTTAAGTTTATCCATTGAGTAACTAACTTTTAACTTTTCCACGTGCGCCAAAGTATAACTGCCTGAAATCATCATATTGGACCATACGTAGACATAGGTCGTACTTTGGATGGAGATGTCATGAGAAGAGAAGACTAACGAGAAATTCAGGAAATTGTGTGTTGACCCGATCTCGCTTATGCACACACCTTATGGGCATAGTATTTGAAGCTTTTGAACGTTTTGTTTTAAAATATGTTATCGTCAACACTAGCTGCCTAATTTGTTCAAATAAACAATTCTTAAAATTCATATTCTAACCTCTGTCGTCCAAACGTTTGCGGTGTGCCGAACGTGCTTGGGAATGACGGCCTGAACAGCGGGGCAGGCGATGACGCCGGGCTGGGGTAACAGAAAGGCTTCTTCAATTGCCGTGCTGTCTATGTACTAATGAGATAAGTACAATCTTTAACGATCTTTTGGCTAATGAGTGACGATTACAGGGGGGCGCCAGCTCTACGTAACTTAATGCAACGAACTGTCATCAACACAGACCTTTCACTCCTCATTGGTCAACAACCGTTAGTTCCAACTGTCACCGCGCGCCAATAGATCGTTGGACAACTGGTTCGTGTCGCATAGAAACAAACAATCCAAAAATAACATTCCATAGGGGTTGAACTTTAGAGATCTCTTACTAGAGATAAGCTCGCCTTTGTACACATTCCCTATGTATTTTTGTCCTATCTAATTTTTCTGTGTGTAAATAAATAAAAAATAATAATCATAATGTATAAATTATGAACTTTATTGCGAAGCCGTTGAGATTTGCGCCGCGTTCCGTGACATCGACCATCGGCGCCATAATCGATTACAGCGTCTACAATGTCATTCCGAATCAGTTTTTGACGTGACAACGATATCTCAAAATGGTTGCCATGACGTCATGAATGTTTTTTTTTTTTTTTTTTATGTATTTAATGGCCTGGTTGCAGAGACCTTTGAGCCACGTCTTTATTTAGGAGTTTTTAGTATTTACAAAGTTAGGTCCAATCATTTATATTAAATTATAATTTTTGTACTGTGTTTTTGATGTATTTATATAACGGTTTATATGTGTTTATGTCCTTCAACAATTGTTCAAGCGGCGGCGGGCGGGAAGAAAAATTACTGTAATTTTGCAACACTTCACTGAGATCACTTGCAAGCACTAATCTGTCAATAAGAAAGTTTTGACATTTGAAAATTAGATGTTCAACGTTTGCTTCATTAAATCCACAAAAAGTACATGCCATCATCAACTCCGCCATGTTGGGATATCAGTGACCATCATCGTCGAGAACGTGAGCATTCATTTCTCCAAGACGTGAGCACTGATAGATCGTGACAGCTGACAATCAAACTAAGAACAGCAACCAGCAGACACTCCTGAAGCTCCGTAATTGTTGATTTCCTCACTTAATCACTCAATACAAAGACAATTTAACTACCTACTACGACTGTCTACAACTCAAAATTCAATAACCGGCCAAGTGCGAGTCGGACTCGCGCACGAAGGATCCGTGCCATTATCTATAAAAAACCGCAAAAAAAGAAAAACATTTTGATGGGAGCCCCCCTAAATATTAATTTAATTTTAATTTAATTATTTATTTTTAAGTAAATAATATACTCAATATATTGTGAACATTTTAAGCGTCTACCTGCTACCATTATCAATATCGAGCAAAAATGAGCAAAAAAATCACGTTTGTTGTATGGGAGCCCCCCTTAATATTAAATTTCTTTTGATTTTTAGTATTTGTTGTTATAGCGGCAACAGAAATACATCATGTGTGAAAATTTCAACTGTCTAGCTACCACGGTTCATGAGATACAGCCTGGTGACAGACGGACGGACGGACGGACAGACGGACAGCGAAGTCTCAGTAATAGGGTCCCGTTTGGCACCCTTCGGGTACGGAACCCTAAATAACCGGCCAAGTGCGAGTCGGACTCGCGCACGAAGGGTTCCGTGCCAGTATCTATAAAAAACCGCAAAAAAAAATGTATGGGAGCCCCCCCTAAATATTAATTTAATTTTAATTTAATTATTTATTTTTTAAGTAAATAATATACTCAATATATTGTGAACATTTTAAGCGTCTACCTGCTACCATTATCAATATCGAGCAAAAATGAGCAAAAAAATCACGTTTGTTGTATGGGAGCCCCCTTAATATTAAATTTCTTTTGATTTTTAGTATTTGTTGTTATAGCGGCAACAGAAATACATCATCTGTGAAAATTTCAACTGTCTAGCTACCACGGTTCATGAGATACAGCCTGGTGACAGACAGACGGACGGACAGACGGACAGCGAAGTCTCAGTAATAGGGTTCCGTTTGGCACCCTTCGGGTACGGAACCCTAAAAATTAACAAAAGTTTGGTTATAATGGTTTGACATCTGTCAGTGTCGACGTCTACCGTCGCATTCCGAATGGATATCTGTGATAGTCGCTGGTGGTCGTGATTTCCCATTCGGAACGGTCATGATGGTCGTGACGTCACGTGAGCGATGCTGATAGCCCGTCGCGGAACAGAAGGGAAAAGGCCATTTTGAAAACAGATAGAGAGCCGCTTTTGACGTTCGATTTAACGGTGATGGAAAATATCGTGAGGAAACTGGGATACTTATTGAGCAACTGACTAAAAGTGGACTCAATTGTGCCCCTGCCATCTTGTAGAGGAAAAGGTGTTGATGAAAATGATGACGAAAAACTAGCTATAGCTAATGATGATGGTGAATGTTCAGTTTACCTCGCAGTCTTGCTGCCAGCGCTGCCATTGGCGTTGTCCAGCTTCAGGTTATTGTTGTTGAGCAGTGAGTTCTCCAGGGTGGGGCTTCCGGATGGTCTGGTGGTGTCTGCAGCCACCTGTAGAGTAGTCAGTGTTGTTAAAAATAGGAAATCCTTCTATCTATTATCGTCTATAATTATTTTGTAGGATCGTCTGCCCTGTATGTCAGGAATGTCGTGTTTTTCTCAAGAACGCGTAGAGGTATCAATTGATAATCCAACCTCTAGGAAAACGCAATCAAACAATATGACCTATATATCCGACGGCCTCTTTGGCGCAGCGGTTACCCATCTGCCTACCATGCGAGAGGTCCCGGGTTCGAATCCCGGCTGGGGACAAAAAAAAAGGTCTTGGATGTTTACATGTTTGTGATGACGCTGTTTTTGGGTCCCACGACACAGGGTATTCTAGTGTGGGGGCAGAAGCAATGTATCTGCCTGTATGTAAATGTTTATGTTTAAATCCTAGAAAACAAACATCCTATGTTTATCAACTTCCTAGATCTATGGACCTACAGAAACATGAAAGTTAGCACGAAGCATCAGAGTGGCTCAAAACATAGGTCAACGCGATCGCATCAATAATGTATGATTTTCGGATGGTACTATAACAAGAAGACTCGTAAGTCAAGGTTACCTTGCTATGCCCAGCAGTAGTCGAGGGTGTGTTGGACGAGCTGGTGGCTGGAGTGGACGCCTGGCTGCTCATAGCTCCGCTGTAAAGACTCAGGAACGAAGACGCGACGGCGGATGAGGCGGTTGTGTCGATTGCCTGAGGGAATTTGTCATGATCACATGTTTGAAGGTTCATAGGTTATAGGAATTATTTGGCTACGCTGTTCCACTTTTGAAACTTTGCCACCGTTACGGGCTACTCACACTCCTGCTGCAGGGACAATCTAGGGCTTTCACCGCACAGTGTGTTAAACTGGAACAACCTGCTGTGTGCGTTTGGAGTGGTGGGGTACCACAGGGTGCTCATCCCATACAAATTAGAATTAATAACCCTTCATAAAAAAGAGATAGCATGAGGAGTAAGATTTGTACTTTAAATACCATGGTTTCAGTTAACATACTTCAAGGTGGCGCTAATCTTAGAATAAATCCTATATATCTTAGCGACATCTCGTGGTATTTGCAATTTTTCGATGGTGCTGCACCAAGCGATAATGGCCTCGAACTAAAGAAGCTTCCGTAGCATCTCAGTTTACGCCATTGTCATATTTTGTTTTAGGTGGTCTATCTGTATTAGTATAATATTATAGTATCTGTGGGTGTACTCACACACTGCAGGCGGCTCCAGTTTAACACACTTTTCGTCCTAGATTGCTCCTGCCGGAGGCGTGTGAGTTGAGTGGCCGGCTCAGAGTCGTTTCATGATTCATTATGAATTATTCGTTTAAAGGATTCGGTTTAATGGTTCATTCAATGTCTCTGAGATTTTTTCAAGTTTGTTGAAGCAAGGTCATGCGATAAATTCTGAATAGCATTACATAAAGATGCGTCACTGTATTTATACATAAGATAACACATAGATAGTGTAGTTAGTGACTTTGATCCCCGTTGTGGATGTTTCAAAAAAGTTAGAAAGAAGAGAAGAAGAGTTGCCTTGGTTACCCTGGATTACTGAGTAGGTGGAGGTATTTTGACTAAAAAACTATTTCAAGTTATCAGGAGTCCAGAGTTCAAAGTTCTATCATGTAAAGTTACCAGGAGTGCACAGATATAGAGCAACTAACCATCGGCGTTGGCACAGTAGGCATTGGCTGACTGACCGGGTCTAGTCCGAGGCGCATGCGCTTCGCGTTGAGGCTCTCGTTCTCGCACGCCTGCGCCAGGATGTGTTCCGCCTGCACGGAGGTGAGGTGCGCGGGGGTCGGTCGCACCTGCGGGGTAGGGGGAGGCGTTAGTTTGGACTTGGACAATCTTCTAGGACCTAGATCTATAGAATGTAGGTTGATGGTGATAGAGATCTGCTATTCTAACAGGCAGGGACATGGTCAAGACACGAGACAGAGTGTCTCAAGACAGAGAAATGGAACAAATCGAGAAATAACGAGAAAGATCAAAAGACATGCATGCATGCTTTCTCGTTCTGTAGACATCTGCTCTACTAACACTATGTAGTATGCCCTGAGCAGCCTCTTGAATATAATCTTCTCTATCTTCTTGTATTTGTTTTTATTTTCAGGCATATTTTGGTACAGGACAGGTACTTCAAAAAAGCTCCGTAAAGCGACTTCAAAAAAGGAGGGGTTATCAATTCGGTTGCATGTTTTTTTATCATTTTTTTTTAATGTATGTTACATCGAAACTGGTAGTTATGAACCGATTTCAAAAAATATTTTTGTTCGAAAGGGAAGCAACGTTCCATTTTTTTAAAATCAGTAATCGGTCCAGTAGTTTTGGTCCAGATTTCGTAGGCTCGTTTTCGGGTATATAGACGACATTTGTATATCGAGCGGGGAGGGAGGACTAAGTGATAGGTCATGAAGTCATTTTTAGGGTTCCGTACCCGAAGGGTGCCAAACGGGACCCTATTACTGAGACTTCGCTGTCCGTCCGTCCGTCCGTCCGTCCGTCCGTCCGTCCGTCCGTCCGTCCGTCCGTCTGTCACCGGGTCCGCCTGCACGAACCGTAATAGCTAGAAAGCTGAAATTTTCACAGAATGTGTATATCTGTTGCCGCACCAACCACAAATACTGAAATACGAGAGATATTACAAATTGAAAGTGGTCTCGGTACAAGATACGTCTTCACAACACGCTTGAAAAGTTTATACCAAGGCCATTTTGTTTTGGTAGGTAAGCCTTCTTTTAATGAAACTAAATTTAAATGATATGGCAATGTCGTCCCCGGACTTCTACAAAGACTTTAAATATTAATTGATGAATTACGACGTCTCTATTCTCTATTTATTATGTAGAACTTTTAGAAAATAATTATAAAATTAATAGTTTTTAATTACTTTTGTTGTCATACAAATCTCAGAGCACAGAAATTAATTTTTTCCTTTTGGCCACTTCAAGTTTGGCTGCCAGTGATGTTTTAATTAAATACTCTTTGGTGCGTTGAAATGATGTTTTGCAGTCTGCATGACATTGACATAATGAGTGAGTGAACCTCATTGTACGGAAATTGTAGATGGGTGTCTCACGTTTTCCAGTAGGAGTAGGTTGTAGACAGTGCTGCTTACGGCGGCGTTTAGTAGGTACTAAAGGCCCTAAAAGCGCGGCAAGCTTTGAATCAATTCAAATGTTATTTTTCAACTAGCTACAAAGTTATTCTGACATAAGATGATAATTTGAACAAAACTTTTTGGGTATTTCATGAAAAATACAGTTACAGATCACACATATACAGGGTGGAACAAACGAATGGGCCCTGGAGGGAAAGTACCTTAAAATCTCAAGATATCCGTCCGTCCGTCTGTCTGTCACCAGGCCGTATCTCATGAACCGTGGTAGCTAGACAGTTGATATTTTCACAGATGACGTATTTCTGTTCCCGCTATAACAACAAATACTAAAAACAAAATAAATTTAATATAAAGGGGGCTCCCATACAATTAACGTGTTTTTTTGCGGTTTTTTTAACCGACTTCCCAAAGGAGGAGGTTTACAATTCGTCCGGATGTTTGTTTTTTTATTTTTTTTATTTTTTTATGTATGTGCCTCGATAGCGCCTAAACGGATGGACGATTAGACCTATAGTGATTTTTGTGTTTTTCATAATAACTCGTGCAAATGCACATGGTAAGCATAATATTGTGATGCGGAACTGCTGATGAAGACCACATATGGCCACCAGATCTGCTCAATACTAGGTACAAATACAATGCGTGGCTGACGGGCAGGCAACGCATAGCCTAAACCGATGGACCTAGAGCCATGAAACTTTGTACAGGGGTTCCTTAGTAGCGTGGGGTAGCACTGATATGGGATTTGACAAAATTAATTCCCCTGGGGGGGGGGGGGGATAAGGGGTTACAGTTAGTATTAAACTCAATCTAATCATATAGGGTTTGTGGAAGTCGGTTTTTTCTAAAGTTTACTTTTTGTTCCAATTATATAGATAATGGTACGGAACCCTTCGTGCGCGAGTCTGACTCGCACTTGGCCGGTTTTATTTTAAGTTTGTAACTTGGTGGAATTATTGCATATCCGTGGTGTTTCTTCATCTGTCGACGCCGATCATAGAGATCGATGTTCAAAGGTTCCACCAAAGGAAGGTATTAGGCTATCATAAAATCAAGAAGCGATCGGACCCTCACCGCGGTGTCCCAAGCACTGCCCATCCCCGCCGTACTGCCGTTGCCCGCCGCCGGCACGTCACCGCGAATCTTCTTGTTCCTCCTGCAACTCTTCAGATAAGTCCGGATCCGCTTTCGGGCGCGCTCGGCAAACTCCGGAAACTGTCGGGTGCAGGAGTCGATGATTGCCTGGATCTTCTCTTTCGGTTGCTTGGAGATGGGGACTATCCTGTCGAGGTTCTCGTCGACGAAGAGACGGACGAACATCTGGGGAGAGATGAGAAGTCTTGAATAAGGTGGTAGACTGGATTACTAAATTCCTGACGTTCCTGAAGTTCCATAGCCTGTAAGTTAATCATTAAGTTAAGTTCCCCTCAAAATCCAACTAAAGAACATAAACAACAAGTAACTCACGTTAAAAGCCTTCAGCCGCTCCGGGTCGTGATGCTGAGGATCGACCCGGTCGTCACTGTCGTCATCAGACGCGCCTGCGTCATCATCGTCCTTTGTCCGGTCAGATGATGAAGTTTCGTCGTGGGTCGCGGCTTCAA
Organism: Argyresthia albistria; assembly: GCA_963457715.1. Taxonomy (NCBI): domain Eukaryota; kingdom Metazoa; phylum Arthropoda; class Insecta; order Lepidoptera; family Argyresthiidae; genus Argyresthia; species Argyresthia albistria. Next base: position 3,285,693 of record OY735278.1, on the reverse strand, counting down.
CGCCCGGTGTCACTGACCCGATGTGGATAGGACTCTGAAGATAGTTGAGATTATTTATCAGTTTTGTTTCTGTGTGTTATTAGAATTGGAATGACTGGCAATAGGTACGTGGTTTTGTTCTTCTATAACTTCTGCTTCCTATTTTCTGAAACGCAGGATAAGCAAAGGATCTCTAGTTGCTACGATCTTGCTAAGCATGATATTCTTTTGATTCCTCAACATACTTTATCTCTCCCTTATCGTCTGATTACCCTCTGCACTTTTAGCGTCACCAATTTGGTTACTATAGCAACTTAATGGCTGTCCAACGACTTTGAGACTGATGATAATTAAAGGTCTACCCTAAATTCGAAAGTTATAGTCGGGCGGTCGGGTGTGTAAACGAGTTTTAGGGACACGGTTTACTTAAAATTGGGAGTTTGACCGCCCGAGTAATAAGAAATACTGTGAAACGCTGCTCAACCTTAAAACTCACCGAGTGGCCAGTGGCCATTGGGGTCGGGGGCTTGGGCTGCTTCGAACCCAGGCCCAAGGCACTGTGGTACGACGCCCAGAGATCAGCCATGCTGTCTGTCCCGCCGTCAGTCACGTCGCCGTTGCGGCCTGCAAGTACCAGGGGATGAGAGGTTAGGAGGAGCGAAGTCACCTCAAGAGCTTGGGAATTGGGGTTAGGTTAGGTTACCTATAAGCGCCGCAAGCAGGCTGAAGCTGCGCAAAAGTAAGGATGTAAAGGGATTCATTCCTACGGAACCCGTTGGTTGTCACGCTGCTTTACGTTTTGTGGAGCTGAGCAATAATGTAGAGGCGCGGGAACGTCCCTTTCGTCAACGCATTTATAGTTCTCCATACTAAAATTGTTCGACCGGTGTGGTTATGAGAGCGAACCTGTTAAAACAAATTAGTAGTTATGTATTGAGTCATAGTTGACTCAAGTTTAGTGCGCGATTTCTGGCTTTCGGAAAGTTTGTTTCGATAGACCAGGAACGTACACAAAATGTAGTACCTACCTAGTAGCCTTTTGATTTAAATAAAGCATCGTCAATCGAATCGTTTATTAAACCTGCCTAACGGAAAGTCAGCTTATACATATTTGAATCAGATTAAGAAGGCGCGACAACTGATTTCATCCAAACTAAACATCGCCGAAAACAATTTTATCCAAATGGTGCCGCTAAATCTACATATATGAAAGATAGACAAATGTCACGGGATGTAGCAGAAAGTTGTGCAGGCAGATACCATTAATGTAGTCTTCTAGGTGTTAATTGATTTTAATCGCTGTAAGTTTCCTTGTCATACAAAGTGAAATACAATTTTTCATCAAACCGATAGCCACTTCAATCTAGCCTCTATAATCCCCTAAAAAATCACCGAAAGAGGTGACATGACAGCCAAAAATACAAATTCACCATGCGTGCGCTCACGCATGCCTGTGCGGTATCCAGGCATTTAGTATGCGCACCGAGTAATAACAGGACAGCAGAAATTAACGAGGGGCGCATCTAACCGACTGCGTTTTACCACTTTTACATAGACCGGCACATCTGCAGTTTAAATGTCAACCCGAACAAGTTTATAACTAATTTGAGAAGGTGCACGGACCTTCTCCGACCCTGGTAACGTGAACATAACTACAGCCTCTGAATATGGCAGTAAAAATAGCCAACGGGCGTACTCGTAATAGCTTTTTGTAGCAATGAGGGGGAATTATGCAGTCGTTGCCTAATAAACTATCGGCTTGACAAGAAAACAACCGCTTTGGGTCAGTGAGTTCGGGATGTTTATTGCCCGCGAAGCTAATGGGTGAATTTTAATTGAACACAAACAGGACAAGCACACACTAATTTGAAATAGAGAATTACCTTGCGTCTGGCTGTGGTAATTCCATGCCAGCAACATCATTTTCAACTTCTCGGCGTCTTTCGCGTAGCCCTGACCTGCACCAGATCACATTTGCCAATCAATTTCAGAATTTTGAAAATGGAACACTTTATGCAAAACAATAGGAAAGTTTAGCAGCCAATTGTTTTATTTTTGTTTTATGCCAGTGCAGATCTGTATACTTTTGGTCTGATCTGTGTGATAAGATGTGCCTAACATATTTTTGCTAGGAATATTATGCAGGATACTTACTTGAATAGTTATCATCGTCATTCATATCCACTGGTTCTGGTGTGAGATTATCCTGAAACAATAGAAAACGCTCGATTTATTTTAATACTTAGGTAATGCAAGTTAGTTAGTGTACATACACGATCCGATAAATGAGATCCCCTGGGTATTAGGAGAGCTGAACAGCTATATTCAGGCCCATCAGCTACCAGGGTATCATGATCATTTGATAATTAATAAATTAGCGAAACGGCCGACGGGCTCTACGGGTCAACGCTCGTACGTACCACGCAAATCGATAGTGCTTCAAATGGACAGGCAGCCTACTAAATATAGCATGCCGTACCTACACACGCTGTCGCCCTAGTACTTACCTAGGGCGAGCATGCGGGCACAGGGCCGCAGCTGCCTATAAGCTCAGTTTAGCCATCCATTCCCTTATTGGAAAACACTTTTTATGCCTGACAAGGCTTTTACTATTTTTTAACAAATTGGTAGAGGGAATGTTTTTACATAACCTGACATTTAACAATAACGGCCTCTGTATGTAGACATTCTTGGGGTAGCTGCTATTTTCCACCGCACTCAGTCAGACTCATTTAATGATCCAATAATCTGATTCCAAGTTTGAAATGATGTACCAACATTTTATTATTGAGTGCTCCTTATTAAATCATTATTGACCGAGCGAGCGAAGCGAGCGAAGCGTCTCCGTTTCAGGTTTGGGCAAAAATGCTTTCGTATGTCCGGTTGTTCTCCTCTACAGGTCGCATTTATGAACCGATTCTCGTGAAATTTTGTGAGCAGGTTGGAAAAATAAATAGAATTTTTTATTCGAGCCAGTTTTTTGATTTTTTTCAAAATGGCGGAGATATGGGGTTTTAAAATGTAAAAAAATCACTACAACCCAAACGGCTCGATGGATATTAACAAATGAGGTGTCGTTGGATTCGTAAAGACCATGAGAGTGAAACAGACTATATAATTTTAGTAAAAAGTCAATATGGTTGTATTAAAGATCGCGAAATGTAGTTTACAAAGTTATTGGTGCGGCTACTTTCATACTGCATGTACGTAACCAGGTACATTCATAAGTTTGTATGTGTTATTGAAAGAAAATTATTTGGGTTATTTTTTTATGTGTGTTAGCAGCTCAGCTTTCCCACCGACATACTCGCGAGGTCTACAGCTCACCGAGCCACTAGTAAATATACGACTCTTAGGTATGGCGGTAAGTCATCTCTAAATCATATTGCCAAGCTTTAAATCATCGGCCAAGTGCGAGTTGGACTCTCACAGGGTTCCGCACTATCGCACCAAAAAGTACAATAAATCACGTTTCTTGTATAGGGGACACCTTTATTATTATTTTTAATTTCGTGTAGTTTAGTAGTGTTGCTGTAGCGGCAACAAATATACACATTCTGTGAAAATATCTACTTTCTAGCTATTACGGTTCGATGGACAGACAGACAGAGAGACAGATAGACAGCAGCGGAGGCTTAGTAATAGAGTCTTTGACTTTTGACTTTGACTTTGAGTCCCGTTTGGCACCCTTCGGGTACGGAACCCTAACAAGCAAAAAAGAAATCGCATAAACGTCAAGTCATACGCAATGCAGAGTGCAAACAGTTTATAAATTCAAAGCCGCTTCAGAATGACCGAGTGGCATACAGTGAATGAGTGAATGAGTTAGTGAGTGAACGAAGGCATTCGACCTAAATCCCGGCAGATTCGCTAACACTCGTGTTGTACGAAAGCGAGCGTGTTAGGTTTAGATTAAGGGCCGCTAAAATGTTTATTCAACACTACATGATGATGCCGATAATATTGACGGCCGAATGGTAGTTTCATATTCATGAATCTAGATCAGTGTTTGGCTTTATTAGATTTATATGCAATAGATGTGATCCATAACATGGTACCAGTTAGAAAATGCTGTATTTTTTATAAAATGTCATAGTTGATTATGAGGTTAGGCCATCCGGTGACATAAGCAAAAATACTAGTTTACTGATTACATGGGATTTACAAATAAATTCTTTGCTAAGAATATACTAACGAGAAAGAAAATGCATAAGTTAAAAAAAATGCGATCACACAGATCCACATCACATATAGCATCATGCCTTTTAGCTTTTGTGACTTTGCAATAAACTATTACTATTACTATTACAAACGATGTTGCAGAAACACACTTGCGTCCACGTTATTTTAGCCACGTTTAAGGTATGATTCGGACCGCAGACCACAAACTGCAGCCGCAGACCGCAGGCGACACCACGGTTTCTATGCATGTCTCTATGAAATTGATTCCGAGTACGGCGCGGCGGCACTGCGGTCTGCAGTCACTTACAGTCTTATTCATAAAAACTTATGAGAGGTTTATTGGCTCGTTATAGGGTTGATTATGAAAAACATTATTCATAAACGATCAATAGCACTAAAACGTTCTATAAACCTTCAATAAAAACTTCATAAGTTATAGAAGGACCCTACTATAAACCTCTAATAGAGAGTAAAATGGCCGACTTTATGAACAGCTGATTGTCATGTCAAGTTCTCAGATCAATGTAACTCTTTACTTTCTTACTCCATGGTTAGGTTGGTTGAACTTGACGTTTATGACCACACTCAAGGAGTAAAAAAGTAAAGAGTTTCATTGATCTGAGACCACACTTGTTGTTTGTTTTGACACCAATTGTCGAATATTTTATTTTTTAGAGCGTAATTGACTATGGTTTTGTCAGAACGACAACATAATAACGCCAAAGTATCTTATAAAGTCATGTTAGCTATTAGAGGTTTATTGAGCGTTTATGAATAATGAATTTTATGATACGTTTATTGGAGCTTTAGAGCATTTTAACTATTGAACGTTTTAAACCTATTATAAGGGATTTTTATGAATAAGACTGTTAGCATTTTCTATGGCGGTGGTGTTGCGGGGGGCCCCGCATTGTCACCTGCAGTTGCGGTCTCGGTCCGTCCCGGAATCATACCTCAACGGACCGTAACGAAGTGGCGACATTTTAGCGGCCCAGCGTCATGTAGTAAACAAATCAGTTTGTCTTGTTAACACAAAGATTCATTCAACAAGTGGTCGAAATCTATAGCAAGGGAACTTCAGTCTGATGAATTTAAATTAATAGTGGTGGTTTTCTTTCAACTTTTCAGAGTTTACAGTTGATTTTGGAAATTGGTTTGAAACTCGTAAGTTTTTGATGCATCTGGTTTTATTGACCCATGATGATCTTATCGCCGAAATCTCGAAATTTCTATCGCAGTTTCTGTCAAATTCATGTTTGCCTTCAAATTGACGTTTTAGTTTGAATAATCAGATCACGATTATTGGTGATTATTAGAGCGTTAGTTATTGTAAAACGAAAGAAAACATCGGGGTGTAAAGAAAAAGAGTCACAAACTTGGTACTTACACTTACTAAGATTCTGCCCAGTGTGCATTGGTATAAGGCCCGTAATAATAAAAATAAACCGCTGTCAGATCTACGAGCTATCTCAAGCGCTTGAAAATGACAGGACTAAACGCATCTATGAATACAGCAATTACATTTGTAATCATCAAACAATTTTGCTAATTAATCTGACTGTGTAACGTTACGCACAACAGCTTGTAATCAAACGGATTGGTATACAGATAGCAGCTTTGTGCGCAGATTACAAGCTATGTACTAGAAGTGTATAACCGACTAGGTGGTGTCATGGTGTAATATCGACCGTCTTAGCACGGGGGCGGCCAAGGACCGCATCTGCTATGCGTCCGCACTAAATATCCGTTGACCCCTACCAGCTATGTCCACCTGGTACATAGCTGTATGTGGTACTGAGAGTGTATTGCAATTTACTTAATAATTAATTACGCTTCAATGACATAGGGCTGTTTGGTGCGCGAATCTGAATCTGTAGTTATGTAATGTAGTGTTAATGAATGACGTCATACCTACATAACATACGAATTTTCAATACGCTGTGTGTGGCAGAAAGCAGAATTATGTAGTGTTGTGCTTTAGGCTGTGCACCAAGCAAGAGGCCCCGGGTTTGAATACCGGCTGGGAAAAAAGAAAAATAAATCCCCAGGCCTTGTATGTCACATGGTGACTTTAATCTTTCTGGTTCCCATGACACAGGGTATCCCTACGGGTCCAGAAGCAATGTTTGTGCCTGTATGTAAATGTTATGAATTATTATAATTTATGATATGTTATATTAGCAAATACGTAGTCAGTAATTCTTTGCTCGTTTCTGCGTGATAAGAGGCTATCCCATAGATAGCCGACGCTCTGGAGATTATTATTATTATTATTATTACGAGCCCACCATGTCCCAGTGCTAGGCAAAGGCCTCTCTCTCCCTCTTCCACTCTATCCGATCCCGAGATAGCAATATGAATTGACTGATGCAATTTCTTTGTAACATTGAAGAACATAATTATTGGTAGACATTCGTGCTGCTATTCTGTCTTAGTAACAGGAAAGAGGAAAATATCTTAATACTTTTAGGCCCGGTCTTTTAAGAGACGCATAAATTCACATCACTTTATTTGACACTTCATGCATGTGTGAAATGTCACCTGCCTCAGGTTAAACGCTATCTGTCTGAGGCAGTGAAAGATCACCTAAAGGAGGGTATAGGGCAAAAACAAAACAGCCTAGCCTAGGTAAAAAACGACTATTCGTTTTTTTTTCATATACTTCCTGATGACATTATGATCTTTTCAAACACTAAATTTTTAGGAAAGGGACTATTTTATAACATATATTTTTTCTGGATTCAGAAAGTGTCTCAATCTGCTGGAATAACTCAATCTGTTGGGCATTTTAGCTGGACGGGCACCTTAACAAAACTCAATCGCTCGGAATAATGAGTAAGTATAATGCTGTTGGTTTCTCAGCGTGGATTTGCTTGAGTAATTTGATTAAGCTTGATAGAAAAATCTCCTGAATTTGTCATAAAATGTGTCTGTCACAATATGTTGTTTTAGAATTTCGCACTGGAATTGAATTTGTGTACTTGTTATTGACCGAGCGAGCGAAGAGCTCCATTTTGACATGATAGGAGGCCCATTTTGCTTTCGTCTATCTCTATGTATGTCTGTCAGTTCCGGTCCAGGGGCCACAGTTTCAAGCAGTCCTCACAAAACTTGGCACACGTGTTCCTTGAATTAAAGTATTATTTTTTTGTCGAGAGCTTTTCTCGATAGTTAGGATGTCATCAATTTTTGGGTATTGGATTTGAAATTTATATAAGTCAATAGATAGTATTTTAAATTGGAAAATGTAGTTTAATTAAGTTATTGGTATTTCGTAGGTACGTAACCGGGTATCCTTCCCTTACATTTTTTATATAAATCGGTTCACAGTCCCCCCTGTTCGCGAGGTCTACTGCCCACAGGGCTACTAGTTTATAAAACTGTTCAAAACTACTACAATGTGTTGTTGTTGTGTTACCTTAGCGTGGTTTGAGGATTTATTTAAATTTTGAAGTAAAACTTCTTGGGGCACGGGGGTAAAATTTATTTAACCTCTCAACTGTGGGTTATTCATATATTTGCTTTTCAATTGCTACCTAGCCGGGTGCTATCACGAGTGGCTAAGAAATGTAACGGAAATTGGAATCGGTGACGTCAGGGTCGGCTGAAGACTTTTAAAACCGCAACTATTTTCAATACGGTTTTTAACTAATCAGATAAGATAATAATACATTCGTACAATAAAGAATGTTAATTAGTGAGAGAAAAACCTGATGAAACGTTAACAAATAAAAATTATTTTAAGCATTCTTCCACGAGTTCTTGATTTCCGGTATGGCCAAGATGGCGCCGCCGCCGCCGCCGCCGCTGGCTGGGATAAACATAAACAAAACCAGTGACGTGACCAAAAACTACTTCGTTCAACCTCTTTGTTGGAACCGGAACTTATGTTTGACAGCTGTGCGATGCGATCCATACAGTTTGTAAGAAAAGAGTTTCATCAATGTCACACGGGTCGATATGGATTTCTAAAACAAGCAAAGCAATGCATACATTTGAGCGAGACGGCTTAAAGACGTGACGTCAGATGGTATATAATCTGAGCGAGATGCAAATAGTAGTGACCTCGTAGTGACACTATTGAATGAGTTAAGTATATCACCACGAGCGCGACAAATTGTAGATAAGGAATGGTGGGAAATAAATGACATGACGTATTAAAAGTAAGTACAAGTATAAATAATTTCAAATAATCGGACGTCTGAAACTTAAAAGTAACTTGAAGCAGAGATTGGATCTCAAAATTGGAAATTTAAATCTCTTTTAGTATAGGTAGGTATAGGTGTATAGTATAGGTACCACTTAATGATCTAGCTACAGAAGTTTTACTTCTAACACGTGTACGGTGCTACACGCGTATCTTTTTTAAATTGTCTAGACTGAGAAATTCTAAGTTGCGCTGTTGGGTTGCCCAGCCTTAAAATAAAACCGGCCAAGTGCGAGTCGGACTCGCGCACGAAGGGTTCCGTACCATTATCTATAAAAAACCGCAAAAAAAAAGTATGGGAGCCCCCCCTAAATATTAATTTAATTATTTATTTTTTAAGTAAATCATATACTCAATATATTGTGAACATTTTAAGCGTCTACCTGCTACCATTATCAATATCGAGCAAAAATGAGCAAAAAAAACACGTTTGTTGTATGGGAGCCCCCCTTAATATTAAATTTCTTTTGATTTTTAGTATTTGTTGTTATATATAGCGGCAACAGAAATACATCATCTGTGAAAATTTCACCTGTCTAGCTACCACGGTTCATGAGTTACAGCCTGGTGACAGACAGGACGGACGGACGGACGGACGGACAGACGGACAGCGAAGTCTCAGTAATGGGGTCCCGTTTGGCACCCTTCGGGTACGGAACCCTAAAAAAAAATGAAAAACCTTTTCTCTACTCCACCAGTGTGTACCTAATCAATCAGTCGTCAGTTAAATCAAGCAAGGTGGCCCTTATGATCAGCATCACCATCACCCTGCCAGAGAACCCACTGTTGAGTATCATTATGGCCTCATGTACAAGCCATTCAACTCGGTCCTGTGCAGAGACCATATCCAATTGACTGCGCCTGCGGGGGAATGCGGCTCGCCAAACGTTTGTTGTATTCAACAAACGTTCGCATACGCAAGTGTACGATGACGGGCCGCCAGACAGTTTCGCAGCGGCTGACCAATCACAGCTCTCAAACCTCGTCCCCCGCCGCCCGTAAATTGGTAAGTTGTGTTTCAAAGGAAAATGTATCTTTGCGCTCTCCACTGGATAAGTGCTCCCTGGTCCTGTGCAACCCGCGTCCATTGTTTTCCTGCTATCCTCGCTATCCCTGTGGGTATAGTCAACATGCAAAACGCAAATAACGTTCGCACGAAACGCTAAGAATGTATGCGACAATTAGTCACGCTACTTGCGTTGCGTCTTGAAACGTCAAATCATATACATTTTCCTAGCGTTTCGTGCGAACGTTATTTGCGTTTTGAATGTGTTGGCTAAACCCACTGAGTTGCATGGCATGATTTTGAAAATAGTTGTCAATTAAGTATTTTATTAGCGAAAATCTCATTAGGATTGTCATTTGTTTCTAATGCTAAGCTTATGCTGTTCTTTGTTTTGTGCATCTCAGGGTACCTATGTCATCGGACCATCTGGCAGCTGGAGGGCATTTTTGAGGCCTTCGAAATTAATCTTGAATTCGCACTCGAAAGTAAATCGTAATCAATTAATTTAAAAAAAATACGTTTTTATAAATTCGGGCATGAAAGTGGCGCTTTTGAATGCGAATTGGTTTTCGAAGGCCTCAAAAATACACCTTCTGGTCTACCGACCAATGCCAATCTTTGTCTTCCTCTTAGCCAGCACTCGGTTACCGACCTGGGCCCGAATTCTACTGTTGACAAGCATACGACCAGCCTGCACAAACTTCAATACGAGGTTTTTGGTATTCTACTAAAACCGGAATCCAATTTACAAGCGCCAGCGTGAAGCCATCGTTCTTCGTATGCGTCAAACTGGCGCCAGCGTAAGTACGTTTTGGACAGTAGAATACGAAGTACGCTGGCTTCACGCTGGCGCTTGTTAATTGGATTCCGGTTTTAGCAGAATATCAAATATCTCGTATTGAAGTTTGTGCCAGGCTTGTCGTATGCTTGTGAACTTAGTAGAATTCGGGCCCTGGTCCATCTGCCTTGCCGTCTTCCCGCCTTGCCAAGACGATATTTGGATGTTTGTAATTCAATCAGGCATAACAGCTGAAGGGATTTGAATAAAATATATCACAAATAGTACTATGAGCTAGATTAATTAAAGACGGCGCCCTAGGTAAAAACAGCCTAGCAAAACACAAATCGCTCGGAATGATGAGTATTATTGCTGTACGTTTTTTCACTAGCTTGTTTATCATGACATGAAACATGAGTGTCAGCGTGACTTCGCTTTCCCATAAACATAATTTTATTAATTTTGCTCGATAGAAAAGTCCTCTGAAGTTGCCAGAAAATCCTTATGTTTTATTTTACAATTTCGCACAGCAGCTTAATTTGTGTTCTTGTTATTCTAATCATTATAAAAATAGCACAGTATATTCCTCAATTAGACTTGCTTAGCTTGTATTTAACCTTTTTAATTGTTTTATTTAATTTCCTCTAAAAATAAGTTAAGGATGAAATTCTATGTTCTGATTGCCTAGGGCCCACCCTTAAGTATAGTGTACTTTTTAACCGCGACTGCGCTAGAAGGCGGGTAGTCTTTTAGCCGTTAAATGATAATTTCTGTGTCTACGCATACGAACTTGCGGGCACCAACTAGTAGAGTATAAAGTTAAGTAAATACAGTGCTTACTAGGAGAGCTTTGGCCTGCTCTAAAGACTCTCAAAGCTAAGAGTTTAATATTAAGGGCCCTAAGATGCACAAAGAAAGTTCTGGTGGTTCGATCGGAGGAACCACAAACGCCACGGCTAAGGGTGTAGGTAGGCTTTGTTGTAAGTATTTTTACAGATACAAACCTTGACAACTTCATAAAAATGTAGTAGTATGTGTCAGATTTACTCAATTGAATTCTTTGCCGAATCAATTAATTACTTCAGCATTTAGTGCATTCAAGAACTATCTTCGAGCGGCCACCTATTAGGTGCGATTGGCCAAATATTAAAGTTGACATTCTGGCTAAAACGTGTGTGGAATGGAAACATAACCTTGTACTATTTCAATGCAAAGTAAGGGTGTAGGGTAGGTAGGTACTAATAGAGGTGTGGTATTTACTTTCACAAATTAATGTTTAATTTCCAGGAATCATTTCATGAAACACCTCTAACAATTCGGGAAGCCATCATCAGATCGCGGTAAAAGCGAAAAACACAAAAATAAATTCGAATTCCGAACGGGCAGGACAGCAGCCTATCAGCCTAGCCAGTCGCATATAACCTAGTTTCAATACAAAATAACTGGGAATTTTCGGCTGCGCCTATGTGAGGGCTTGTGCTGATACATGGCCTATGTGCCTGGTTATATACTGTGGTAACACCCCCCTGCCCCCCAGTACCCCTGCCACCCGCGTATAGTGACGCCCCCGCGAGCAATCGAAACGGGACGAGGGGGATATCGATAGTTTGATGGGTCGATAGTTTTGACGATTTCGTATCGATGTCACACAAATGTTTAGTTGCGTCGTGCGTTGGCGGAAGTTGATATTACTAGCAGGATGCACGAACTAAAAGGAAATGTATTTTAATGTACTCGTAGAATAATAATAGTTTTCGATAATAGTATGCATGTTTTTGCGAAAATAATGTGAAGTGATGACGTTACAGTCCACGAAACGGGTCAGGCCTATAATGTGGGAGCCATGTTTAACCCTTAAATGCATAGTGTACCCTTTTGGGTACATACTGTTTAAAAATAAATAAAAAATAGATAAATAATTTGTTTGTGTCTTAAAACATTGTTTTATATACTCTTGCATACTAAAATGTAGAAAACTTAAAAACAATTGAAAGCAATATTTTTCATATTTTCAAAAATCAATAAAATGTTACGGAAGGTCGAAAACTTGATCCCAGAGAGAACAAAGCAAAAATTTCATATATTTTTTTTAAATCGCTACGAATTCCATGTTTTAAATATTTAATAAATTCAATATAAATGAAACTTGTAATGAAGTTAATTATTTTAAATTTGACCATAAATAATAATAAAAAGTTTTTTTATTATATTTGACACTGTTTTTGGAAAATAAATATTTGAAATTTTGTAATTGAGTCGACGCGCGAGTTGATAGCGCATTGTTCACATAACATAGTATTCATAGCGCAGCATTCAACTCATTCGGGGACTGTATGTAAGTGGTATGACACGGGAATGACTCATGTCTTCAAATCCAAATAAAAAAGAAGTCACACACTAGTTTACTGGCTAAAAGTACAGCACAGTTGTGCCTCTGCCACCCCATACCTATAGGAAAAAGCGTAACGCTATTTTTGTCTGTAGTTTACAGTACAGATTACTGTTGAGTTCTGCTATAGATATCAATCAATACCTACATTACGTCGGCGTATTTCTTTACAACATAAACTGTATAAGTACATACAATACAACTGTACCTGCCACCCGATGTGGAGTTTTTTGAAATGGGTATGAGACAAGCTTTTTTAAGGTTTCGTACCTGCAGAGTGCAAAACGGGACCCTATTACTAAGCCTTCGCTATCCGTCCGTCCGTCCGTCACCGGGCACAGATTAATAAAGAGTTAAGAACACCGGCCACCATCAAATAATGAACAACATGAAATTATAATAAAAGTAAGGGAAATTACGTGTTTATAGAAATAACCCTTAGAAATAACGTGTTTTCATTTCACTTTTTCTTGTACGGTCGCCTGCGCCTAAAAGTATACAAGCAGTATGCGGGATTCACTCGTTAATATGACCTGCCCGTATACTCTTAGACGCAGGCGACCGTACGATGGTGCAGAATCCTTCTTATAAGAGTCTGACTCGCACTTGGCTGGTTATATTTAAAATACCAGTGTATTCATTTCAAGCTCAAACTGTGAACATTGTACATAAGTAGGTATACATATTACTAGATCGGCTTAGTATGACCTAGAAATGCAATTACTTAAGGTATCCGTTTGTCAAGTCATTACTGATTCAGCATCTACATATGATACGAATCATCAACATGCTTCGCATTATCGCAGTATTACTATGTCAATTTTCCCAATTGGACTGGCAGAGGCATAGATCTTAATCCGATAGAAATAATAGTGAGTTGATTGATCATCGACGAAAATCTTATTCCGAAGAAAAACTTGAAGAAATCTTTACAAACCAAGTGTTGCATCACAAATGCACAACAAACAAAGGAACAAAGGAAAATCGAAACAAAATATCGACAGTAAAAAATCATCGACAGGCTGCCCCTGGCCCCAGCAATCAGGCAGCAGTCAGCGTATAATCATTAAATACCCAAGCGAGGGGTGCGATGACGCCCCCACGGCCCCCCAAAGCCTCCCAGGGTGCCCCCACACCCAATTATGAAAATACGAACAAAATATCTATATTTTAGGCGCGACTCGCGTGTCATCTGTCCCGCTGACCATCGATAATAATGTGTCATTATTGAGCGACATTTCACATCCTTAGCTGATCCAAGCTTGCATATTTATAACGCACACCTGAAGGTGGCTTATTATTATTATTGATTGGTACTTTGAATTCGTACTTGGAGTTGATGTTTCACAACTCCTTTGTCGCCACGAAAAGTTTGTATTAACTTGCCTGGATAAACTTCTACTTGAAAGTTACCGGCCCTTTGGATATGTTAACTTTTCCGGATCGCAGACGCGAAACGCCCCTTGTGGTTTTTTGCTCGCCATTTTTAGAAGTTTCAGGCAACGCCACTAGGAGCGCAGAGCGGGGTTGGAAGTCTTCGCGGTTTTTCAAAATAAACGGCTTCCTTTAGCGTTCTGCTGGCTCGGTAGCTTCGCTCGGCGGGTATTTTTAAAGCGGACAGCGCCCCCCTGCGGCACTCTGGGACCGCCCCCCTTCCCCCCTTTACCACCCTCCTCACACAGTAATACCATAACGGGTGCGAGCTATGACGAGATTATCTACGTACACGTACGTAACTGTACACACAGGTTTACTCTATGTACTGGGAGTACATAAGTACATAGTGATTACTTATGTCAGGTATACAATGTGCGGGTACGGATGCGATGTCATCGAAGTACGGATTACATTGGCGTTTCGGGTAATGATTTATAGTAACGGGGTGAAGAATACTAGGGCTTCAGGGGGTGCGAAGTGGTCTGAACTAAGTAGTGGCAACCGTTTGAAAACTTAGTAAGCTACGAGAAACTACCGCCGGGGAACATTAAGTAACATACTACGACTACGTCATAAAGGAAACGCTGTACGGTATTAAATTAAGGCTCAATACATACTTGTCTTAAATGATTCGTCTGAAAACGGTATCAGAGCCTTAAGGTTTACTACAATGTGCGCTTAAAGTACATAATATAATGGTGCAGTCAAGGGAAATGTCAAAATCTTCAGTTGAACCTGCATAAACGTTATCTAAGGATTGAAAAATCTGCCTTAAATACTTCTAGCTACAATAGCTTCTCGCCTTTTTCCATACGGGGTGGCAGAAGGACTTGTGCCCACTTTTAGCCGGTTTTTCAATAATCCATCGTTAATAATAATAAATTGATCATATCCTTATTAAACACTTCATAAGCCTCACCATTTGGATTAAAATCGTATAAAATCAACATACTAATAGGGCAATTGACCATCAAGTGTCAAGATAGATTGGTCAGACTATGTCATGATACTGAGAGAGAAGTAAACAAGTACTACCATACATATCACACTTGAAAATAGGCAACTTTAAGACAGAAAATGGTAGTCATTAAGTACAAATAAAAGTCAATAACGTATTTCTTATCGGAACCTATTATACTGACAATAATGATGCAATTGCATTAGTGTCAAGTCCAAGTCGGACACGCACACACAAGGGATCCGTACCATCGTACGAGTAAAAACGCTAACGCAAAATGAGAAACTTTTTTGTAGGGACATCATTCTGACCAACTTTCATCGATTTGATCAGAGCAATGTACTGGGAAGTGAAAAATAAAGTTGCTCTGATCAAATCGGTTTCATAATGAAAGTTGCTCAGAACGATGTCCCTAACAAAAAAGTACCTAGTTTCTCATTTTGCGTTAATTCAATAACACCGTGTACACATGTCTCTTGTATGGCGACGCCATAAAAAAAATGTGCACATTTTATCATGGCGCCATTCGGATTGCTGATTATGATTAGATACGCTTTTGTTTTGATGTTGTGTAGTCGATTGTAGGTTAGAAGTTTCTAAGAGGATTTGCTTATGGGATGGAGATTTCCCCCTAGGGCCTTCGGCCTTAGACCAATGAACAAAGTTCAATGTGTGACATACTTCATAGAGTTTCTTGTGTTGGACTCCTGCCCCGCCACTCCGCCCCGCTATCGCCCAACTGAAGCCATAAAAACAGAGAAGAGGAGAAGAATATCAAACTTATTCACGATCCAGATCTGCCGCAAAAAACTCCCTCAAGACAAGATATCCCAAAATGCTATAGTTTTACCAAATTGACAATGCCATCCCAACTGGGAAATATCATGTTATTGAAAACGGTAACTAACTACCAGGAGCGCATCGCTTGCGAAGAGGGTGGAGGGAGCGACCTCGAAAAACCACGCTCCTCGAGGGAAGCGCGAATTCCAAAAGCAACTACGACAACGTTGCTACGATGACTTTGGAGGAGGTCGTTAACATATTTGTCTAGGATTGCCAAAGTACCCCGTGAACGTCATTTGAGCGGGGAGGGAACAAAATGTTTATAATCAGAGACCCTTTCTCTGGTGTATCAATATTTTGCACACACTATTTCGCAAATGCCATTCAGTTAAAAGTTATTAATTCATTGCTATGTCCTTTTTAAAGGACTGTGCCTTACATCGTCGTGAGGAAACCTTGGGCAATGGGCTTACCCCTGTCACGCAAAATGGAGTATTGAATAACTAGCTAATAGTGGGCATAGTTGTGCCTCTGCCACCCCATATGGGAAAATGCGTGACGCTATGTTTGTTTTGTTTGTTTTTGTGGTAGATTAACAAAGGCGAACCTTACGTAGCAGCCCTGTAGCTGAGTTACCGGTTAGGGAGTCGCGGTTGGCTTGGCCTGAGCTACGCTGTGATAAACCGAATGACTGAATATGCACAAGCCTACACCCTCATGTACAGGCTGCGCCAGGTTTCTTGGCACCTAAGTGCCGCGTCGAGGGGGTGGCGGGTAAGAGAGGAAGTGAGAGGTGAGCATTGGCATTGCCTATACTTAGGGATGCTTTCATAATTTCCAAAGAAACGAAACAATCACTACACTCAACAAGTTTCCAAGACACTTCACCTTCCGCGCCCTTAGGAAAAGTTGCGCTCTCTGCTAGATTCATCATCAGAAAAAGTTAATCCATTGTTAAGGCAGCTACTGGATGATGACGGACGTCACTGAGTTGGGGGCGGACGATCCGACTGTTTTGTTGGGACTATGAATGGATAAACGGAAAAGGTTACCAAAAAAAAACTCACGATTCGATCTCGGAGGATCACAGTTTTTTTAAGTACCTATTTTTGTTTGGTGTGTCCATGGACTTAGTAGTGTGTGTCATAAAGGCTCAGAACAATAATAAAGGGAAGACAATAGATAATAGCTCCCTCTAGGGAACATAATCACTCTCTTTCTGACCCACCAACATTTCATTAAAACTGTAAGGCGAAGGTCAAGAAAATCCTATCTTAAAGTTTGTTGTTCATGGTAAACCAACGGAAAAGCCAGAAATATACCAGACTCGCACCCCAGTCCCCTGCTGAGTCCGTCTCTAGACCTGTCCCCAGTCAGCTCAAGTAATTACTTGCCCCCCTAACCCCCCTCACACGACCCTGTCTGCCCCCGGGGATAAGTAAAAACAATATTTTTGTCCGCATCTACTAGGGCGACAGAAGGCCGAAGAGACAGATATAAATTGGGGGCGTCGTAGATGGAATTAG
This sequence comes from Argyresthia albistria, assembly GCA_963457715.1. Taxonomy (NCBI): domain Eukaryota; kingdom Metazoa; phylum Arthropoda; class Insecta; order Lepidoptera; family Argyresthiidae; genus Argyresthia; species Argyresthia albistria. The sequence goes on along the minus strand of OY735278.1, from coordinate 3,268,448 downwards.
GCGGTGGTGACGGCCTTATCATTATCACTGTTATGATCTGTCTTGGGTTAATGCTGTTATTTCTTAATGGATTTGCCTTTCAGCACACATTAGTATGGTAGATTATGGGAGAAAAGAAAAAAGAATTCGCATTGCGCAAACTACCACTCCGTCAAACGCTGGCGATTTGTTTTCCGACCATTACATAGAGCATGCTACTCGTAACACTTAGTAGCATTTGAAAGGAAATAAAGTGTCCCCTAAAAGTTAGGGATTGTTGGTGAAATCGGCCATAAGCCCTCTAAACATCTTATTGACGTCATGCATCTTAGTTGATTAAATCAACTTTGCTTAGTTGCCTTTTTAGTTTAGTGCCTTTTCCTCCCAAATTGGTCCCAGTATGTGTATGTGGAATCAACACAAATTAGAACAAATGAAGGGTAAACCCGTATGGAAAGAAAGGAGAAAAGAAAGGTGATATCTCTGTAGTTTTTCTTGTACCGTTCTTGTTCATTTTTATGAACTGTCAAAACGCTTATTTAGTTCGGGAGTTGGATGAAACCTTAAATTTTCATAAAATTTGATACTTTATTAATTATGTTTCAGTGTCGTGGTTATTGTGTGTAATATTAGGGAGCATTTTTGTATTATCTATAACATAATAAATAACTAGGTTCTTCCGGTATTGTATGGGCACTAACATATTAAAGGTAAAAACACAATACTTTTTAGGGTTCAGTCAGTATTTAAAAGGAGAAACCTTATGCTAATCATATAGGTCCGATGTTTTCGTAAGCTTCGTTCGTCTTTGTGTCTGTCCGTCATCACATGGCTTTTTTATTAGTAAATACAGTTTTCTCTATCTAAGGCAGTGTCGGATAAAAAATATATCACAGCATAGCGATTGTAAAATGCAAACAATGCAAGTACCAGGAATGCAGCCGGACAGTGGAGCCTCACGATGAATAATGTACACGGAACGCAGGCCGTCTAAGCACCTTGCCGTCTAAACATATATGGCTTTGACCCGCACTGCAGCCTGTGGGCCGAAATGTTGATTGAACGCCTAGTTTATGAGATGAACATTTTACTCTTCTAAAATCTGCGACCCGGGTGGCAGTTAAGTTTGACGGACACTTAACTTCTCACTGCAACTTTAACGGCACTTTATTTCATCAGCTCATACATACACAAAAATCGTATTTAAACTAATCGCCAATTTGGTAAGGTGTCCCACTTTTGGGCAAAAGCCGTTTCTATGGTTCCGTACCCGAAGGGGTACCAACTACCAACCAAACGGGACCCTATTACGTCCATCTGTCTGTCCGCTCAATCTCACGAACCGTAATGTGTTTTTGTGCTTTTTCTTGTACGATGGTGCGGAACCCTTCATGGGAGAGTTCGACTCGCACTTGACTGTTTATAATTATAAGTATAGCTTATTGTGTTTCTTAAATATAAATAACTTTAATAATAAGTTATTATTATTATTATCAAACAATGGATACATACTTCGTACATACAAAGGACATGGTCAAATTGATTCCATCCATCGCAATCAATAGCCATTAGGCTGGGTGCGGATTCCCTTATACTTTACGTAGGTAATTCTCGTCCAACAAAGGCCCTAGGCTATGTAATCAACTCAACTATCTAAGGACAGACACTGACAACCTAGCAGCTAGGGATGGGTCATCACATCATAGTATGCTGAGTTCTTCGTAACAAAATCACTAAGGTCATCGGGATATTTTGAAGTTCGCGTCCATTAATGAAAATGTGGTTTTTATTGTAGTTTTAGGGTTAACATTTCACCAAATGTGTTTATTTTAATCCAAATGTATGGTATAAAAAGTTGTGGGGTTTTCAAGTGATTAAACTTAATTAATCACGAGAATCTTAATTTTATTTTTGTTTCGGTTTGCTAAGCATTGGTCGGTTAGTCCACTTGAAGAAATACTAAGTTTATGTAGCGGTTAAAATTGTATTTTAAGACCGACATGTACAACACTTTTGACAGCCGTTTTATACAGATACACTCTATTCATGGTTATCTTATCACGCGACGCCTCGCCCTGTGTGTAAATGTGAGAGGGTGAGTATCAGTGTGTGAGGGTGTATCTGTCTGTGGCATTCTAGTGGTCAAACGGGTGGACGGATTTTAATACGGTTTTCTGTAAATGTTACACTTTCCTGCGATGGTACTTAGCGATGTTAGGTTTTACTGGCTACATAGCGGTAATCAAATTTATTTAAGGCCTATATTAAATGTAACCTGTGTTCATGAAATAAACTATTCTATTCTATTCTAGTGGTTCTAAAGTTATCAGCCTGATAATGAAAAAAAGACATCTAAAATTTAGACTGAGGGCGGTTTTGCACTGCGTCCGATCCGAATCCGTGAAAATAGGGATGTAGAAATCTCGGACCGAATTACGCAACTCTGATACAAATCCAAGCAATGTAGCCCATATTTAGGCAAACCTGCTAACTCCATTTGCCTATTTTTACCACCGAGTAGCCTACTGGTAAAACGCCATATATTATAGGTCATATTTTAATCCTGGACGAACATTTACGTACCATTTCCATGTAAAGTAAACGTTACACAACATACCAAACTTGACCGACTAACATCAACGCAGGAGTTACCTCACTAGCGAGACAAACCGGCTAACTAGGCTTAGATACTAGAAGGCGTGTATAGGTAGCCTAGGCTAGGTATCATTGGTAGGTACTAGGTATGGCCTGCATGCAAGGTCGCCCGGCGCCTCACTGGTCACTCAACGATGAGGTTTGTAGGGACATGCCGTAGATTGGCGAGAGAAAAAGGGGAAATAATATTAGTAGAATGTAGGAGTCGCAAATAAAACTCAGTGTTACTCTTATCCGGGTAAAGGCCTGTTCCCCTCGGTGGGGACATTGACAGGCTAAATTACTAATAATATATTATTAATAAATTATCACTACTACCCGGCTACTATCACTACTTGGTAGTGCGTAGTAGACGAAAAACCCCTCCACAAACCCGCACTGAGCCAGCGTGGTGGAGTATGGCTCAATCTTACTAGTGTCCGGGTAGAGGCCTGTGTTCAAGTTCAAGTTCAACGAGGACCGTGTCCCTCGGTGGGGACATTAATGGGCTACATTTTCTTTACTTTTTTTTTTGAGCGTCTCTATTTGCCCTTTTGTAGGGTTCCGTAGAGAAACAAGGAACCCGTCTTATAGTGTCGCCGTCCGTCCGTCCGTCCAGCAACTTTGTTCCGAAACTATGTAAACACAACACAGTTGAAATGAAACGCATGTAAACTCTGTGCGAGGAGCAAATAGACTAACATGACAGTTGGTGGGTTGCCGCTTTAGGGTATAAAAAAATAGTGTTGTAATCACAGTTGCCAATTCATTCGTTACGATTATTCGAATAATAATTCGACGTTTAACTATTACGTATAACTGCTAAAGTTGTTGAAATATTCAGCCATCCGAAGTGCTAGAAATCTGAAATTTGTTATGCAAGCACATGTTTGCACCCATATCCCATAAAACTCCTAACCCCTTAAATATGGGGTGCAAAGTTTGTCAGAAAAACTGAATTTTAGGATACTTTTAGGGTATTTTGTTGGTGTTAGACCTATTTATTATTGCTCGTAACCCTCTCAACGCGAGTCCAACTCGTACTTGGCAGCTTATTTTTTTTCGCTCGATGATGTATACTCCCAAAAATAAGGGAGGTTGAGAGTATCATAGAGTTAGGATGATTGAAGGAATTTAAGTAAAGAAGAACGTCTGTAGAAATGTTTGAGTACGTTTTTTTATTGCTGTGTCCGACTGCTGGGCAAAACCCTTACCGGTTCGAGCCCGCCCACACATCTCTGTCTGCAGCTTGATCCATCCATCCTGGCAGGAACTTATCCATGTCATCCCTCCATCTCCGTATGTGTTATGGGTTTTATTTTCAGGATATCTCGATAGAAAAGCTGCCTCGATAGGAAGCTGTCTCGTTAAGCTCTATGAATCTGTATTTTTAACCGACTTCAAAAAGGAGGGGGTTCTCAATTCGGTTGTATGTTTTCAGGGTTCCGTACCCGAAGGGTGCCAAACGGTATCCTATTACTAAGAATTCGCTGTCCGTCCGTCCGTCTGTCTGTCTGTCTGCCTGTCACCAGGCTGTATCTCATGAACCGTGGTATACGACCAGGAACCTGCGTAAACACTGTATTAATCCGATTAACAGTCTAAATGCTTTGAACTAGTTCTCAAATTCAAATCATTTTTGTATTACGTTTGTATGATGGGAAATTCATGCGGTCGCCGGTCTCTTAAGGGACCAATATTCGTCCATATTGTGTAATATGTGTGGAATTAACAGCTAGTATACAGATGTTGCAGGCTCCAGTTCGTGTTCATAGACGACATTCGCAACGCGAGCAGGGAGTCTCGAAGTCGCTTTTTTTTTGTTTTTTTTTTATTTAATTCAATATTTATGTTGACATGTTCAATAGCTTGGCTATGGCTTACCGACACTGGCTTATGACAGACCCTAGAAGTAGCGTGACTCTACTGTAACTGTAACCTGACAAATGCAGGACAAAGATGAAGGTGATGTGTAGAATATTTAGAAGTTTTACGAACTTCACTTTCACTTTCAAATCTAGGTGCCACTAACTAATAGCTCTAGTGAAAGCCTGAGATGTAAACAATGAAAACTTGAAGGACAGGTGGATCAGATAGGAGTTAGAATTTGAGATAATTATGTTCAGTTTACATCAATAACAATGCGAACTATCGAGAAGAAATGAACATCATCGAGGAACGAATCCAAACTGGTTGAATATCCATCCAGGCTTAGACAGTAAATTGTGGGGTACAAAACAAGTTCTTCAGATAACATCTTAGATGCAGATCAAATTGTATACTACTGAGGATGTCCATATTACGCCGACCACGACGGGCCGCGTGTCATTTGAGAACTCCGCCATTTGCAAGGCGAGCCGGCGGGAAAACTGACTTTGGCGCCAATTTTGATGCACCAACGTCTGCTACCCGACCGCATCCGGACGTAATCCTCCTACATAGCTGGGTGGTAAGCAAGGCGACCAACCTTAATCGGCAGGGTTGGGCACGTCCGTCGCTGCGGGTACTAAATTTCTTTAATTACGCAATTTTTACTTAAGCGGAGGCATGGCGGATCCCAGAAGCCGTTTTATAAAGTGCCATCGGTGCGTTCTCAGCCTTGGCACGTTTTACTGGACCAGTGAACCGTGGACTTCGTGTCGCTGATGTGGCAAATGATAGGAGAGATCTTGCTTTTATGGCCACCTACCATATACAGGACGAAGATGCAGGTGATGTGTAGGATAAAAAATATTAAAAGTTACCTTTGGCAGGACATGTTGCAGCAATGCGCCGGCTTTCCTTTTGGCAGCCATCTTGGAATAATATTTTTGGTCAGTCACACACAGCACTCTACTGGTAGTCTTTGGTCGGTTTTGTTATTCTTTTGATTGTTTAGTCCGTTGACCCCATATTTTGGTTAGTTTTTTGAGCAATCGACGATCCTAATTGACAAAGAAAGTTTCAATAAGTTTGCATAATTGGCAATAAGAAGTTGTAACTACGGAAGTTCGAAAATTAACCTTCGTCTAATAATTCAAAAGCTAGCTATGTAATAGGCACGCACATCAATAGAAACGAGATTCATTGAAGGGACCCTCCACACCGCAACTTCTGTTTAATTGCGTAGGTCAGTGCGGGATGCAATCCGAAAGCGTTTCATTTTCGAAAATAGGCAACTTTTTGTTGTGATTTAACCCCTCGTGTTTGCGAATACTTTTTTCAATGGACCGGCTCATGTTTGCTCCCCGTGCCAGCATTGTGTGCCCTTGTACCCATCATTTGAATTGTCTATCCTTTACCAGGCAACACGCGTCCCTGCCAGCAATCCAAGGATTTCAACTTTATTTGCTGTTGATTGTGGGAACAAAAAGTAAAGCGTTAAAACAGTTATTTTACAAAAAGACACAAAAGTTGTTTTACCAGGCTAGCAGCGCGACAGAGTGGCTAACAGGATTAAAATCGCAAAGGGCTTCTCATTTTCATGCTGCTCGCGATATAACACTGCAGAATCTACGCTGTTTCGGTCACAAGGCGGTCAGTGCACCGCGCCTGCTTATTTCTTTTGCGATAGCGACAAGGCCGTTTTAATGGCTTTGGGCACGGTGGCGATATAACTGGCTAGTTTCGCGAGTTTGCCCTTCTGCGTTTTTATAGCCACCGACGTAATTCCTGCGAGGTGGAGGCACGCGGCCCTCGGGCCCTCATTACCCGAGTAACGGCTTTGAGAGACGTCCGTGCGCCTTGTAGCGTGTTTATTTTCACAAAGAATAGCGTTGATTACGCAAATAAAACTCATGCTGAGTAATCAGTGTATGATCTTTTTTCAAAAATCTTTAACCACTATGCCTAGTTCAGTGTATTCAACATTATTCGTTTCAAAGTATTCCAATACTCTCCGTGATTCGGTTACCAGGGCCACAGGTACTTAGGTACTCTGTTATCAAAGCAAGTAGCGTAAGGACCGTGAACGATTTGATTAGTTCGACGCGCGCCTGCACTCCAAAATTACTTTCAAACTACTTTGCAGTCGAACATGCCTCTTGGCAACGTATGCCTGAGCTTAGTAACTTTATATGGCTGATTGAATAAATTCTTATTCAAAGGCTGATCCAACTGCAGCCTTAGGTTTTATGTGAAGTTAACCTCTAGATTTTAAGGCTACTGTGAATTTTCCAAAGTCATTTCAGAAAGTGTCAGTAACGCTTGAGTTATGTCCAGCTAATCTTTAGCGCTCAACGTCACGTCACGACACGATGCAAGTTTGATACATGCCACGGGCGCCGGGCGGTATGACGCACGGAAAACTTTTTCATCCTCTAAGTTGCCAACTTGTGGCCAATCAACGAGACGAGTTGTCAAGCCGGCTGGCAAATTAAGTAAAACAATGCCTTGTCCGGTTGCGAATAGCGTGACAAAGGAAACAACACGAACCGCTCCAACGGACTAATTACTATTTTTTGTGCCATCTAATGCCAAGGTGCACTTACTCATCTGATCTGACGCCCTGGTCGCTTGATGCAAAACGAGCACTACAAAAACTAGACCGTCAAGATAACTTCGCGCCTAATTACAACTTTTTATTGCAAACACGTCTGAATTCAAAAGTGCAGAGGGACACTGAAATGCGAACCTTATTTCGCGTTCGCAAGTCGCTGATGTGTTCTTTCCTATCAGCAGATCGAGTTTCGCGACGGCGAAGTTGGAGCGCGCGGGAGAAGCGTCCACCCCTCTTGACGTCTAATCGTGTACTGACTGGGTGGGTGCGTTGGTGAGGTCCTCGTGTCCAGCCGCCTGCCCCCATGTCCCCTCCCCCCGGTCCCACTTCGAAATGCATCAATGACACTCCAAACACACGCACATTCGACCGAGCGAGCGCACCCATTCCAAAGGGGACAATCGATTGAAAAAATTATGCGCCAATAATTTTGAACGCGATTGGAGCATGGAGTATTTATATTCGTAGATTTTCCCTATTGTATTGTAGAGGTATTTGTTGAAAATATTCACGATCACGATCTTAGGCATGAGATAATTCAAAACTAATTGGCCAAGAGGTATGTAAGTTAGCATTGGCCTTCGCCTATGGTTTAGTAATCTTGTCTAGTTATAGTATCCAAAGTACTGGTGCTAACCTTGAAAACGTATAACTGGACGTATATATCTTCAAGTAAACTTCGGACGTATTTTGAAGAGATAGATATTATGTTTCCTATGATGAAATGACTTTTCTGTCTGAATTGATATCCGACCTCCAATAGGAGATGGATTATACAACAGTAGAAGGAGAAGTCTGAATAACTACAAAATAATCACGCACATTCCAAGCCTAAATCTTACGACGTGGAATAGATTTTTGGGCAATTTACTTGACAATTGATTCATCCCACTCAAGAGGTTAATTGACGTTTTGCGATAAGTTAACCTAAGAAGTTTTTTAAAGATCCAATTGCATTTCGGGATATGGTGATAGGTTTAAAGATCCATTGCATTTCGGGATATGGTGATAGGTTTAAAGATCCATTGCATTTCGGGATATGGTGATAGGTTTAAAGATCCAATTGCATTTCGGGATATGGTGATAGGTTTAAAGATCCAATTGCATTTCGGGATATGGTGATAGGTTTAAAGATCCATTGCATTTCGGGATATGGTGATAGGTTTAAAGATCCATTGCATTTCGGGATATGGTGATAGGTTTAAAGATCCATTGCATTTCGGGATATGGTGATAGGTTTAAAGATCCATTGCATTTCGGGATATGGTGATAGGTTTAAAGATCCATTGCATTTCGGGATATGGTGATAGGTTTAAAGATCCATTGCATTTCGGGATATGGTGATAGGTTTAAAAGTATTTCGATTCCTGCATCCAAGTTGTAATTTAACTTAAGCGTCACGCCTTTTCCCCACTTTTAGCAAGTATTGAGTTGTTACAGATGTAAAATAATTAAAGTTCTTGTTTTAAATCAGTAATTAACAAAAACATTTACATACAAGCACATACATTGCTTCTGGCTACACACTAGGATACCCTGTATCGTGGGAACCAGAAACAGCGACATCTCACATCACAAACATCCAAGACCTTGGGTTTTCTTTTTTTGTCCCCAGCCGGGATTCGAACCCGGCACCTCTCGCATGATCTCTGATCAAATCGGATTCATAGAGAAAGGTGCTCAGAATGACTTTCCTAACAACCCCTTAAAATAAGACTACAATTTTCTGTTACACCCTGTAGGGAAGAGGCGTTTTCCCAGCAGAGGGTTGATACAATGGGTGATCAGAAATCGTTATGAATAATAATAATGTTCTTGATTAGCGAACAAGTAGGTGTTTTATTAATAAAATTACGTCACGCCTTTTTCCCATACGAGGTAGCAGAGGCACAATATTACCAATGTTTAACAAGTTATTCAATACTCCATTTTGACCAGAGACCATATATCCAATTGACTGCGCCTGCGGGTGAATGCGGCTCGCCAAACGTTTGTTGTATTCAACAAACGTTCGCATACGCAACCTATGTACGATGACGGGCCGCCAGACAGTTTCGCAGCGGCTGACCAATCACACCTCTCTTACCTTACCCCCGCCGCCCGTAAATTGGTGAGGTTAGTTTCAAAGGAAAGTGTATCTATGCGCTCTCCACTGGATAAGTGCTCCCTGATTTTGAGTGATAGGTAGCTAGCCCATTGCCGCACTAGATGACGGAGCACTGTGTCTACTATAAATACTAAGTAATGCGATTTTCAACCTAGCCTACCAAAACCTACCAAAACCTATGAAAATCTTGCTGCACACGCATTCTCTAGGGTTCCGTACCCGAAGGGTGCTATTACTAAGCCTCCGCTGTCCGTCTGTTCGTCTGTCTGTCTGTCTGTTTGTCCGTCAGCGGGCTGAACCGTAATAGCTAGAAAGTTGAAATTTTCACAGAATGTGTATCTGTTGCCGCAACAGCAAAAAATACTGAAATATACGGAATGAAGTTTGCTTAGAATTAAATAGTGCTTATTAACAATTTCAATACAGGGTGACTATGAAAACCTAAGCTATTTTAAGGAGTTGTTAGAGATATTATTCAGAAAAAAGAAATAAGCAATTTATTTGCATAAAAAGGTTCTTAAATATCAATACAAATGGAACGCCTTAGTCAGCCATTAAATTGTTGCAGCATGCTAATATTTTGAGATCAGTAGTCTGTTTAGTCTTGTTATTTGTTTAAAAACACAACAAAATCCTGCGCAATTTTCACTAAAAAACCGATTTGATCAGAGCAACTTTATTTTTCACTTCTCTAAACAAATCAGTTGACCCACACAGGCCAAAATGCACTGGGAAGTGAAAAATAATGTTGCTCTGATCAAATCGGTTTCTTTGTGAAAGTTGCTCAGAATGATGTCCCTAACGATCCCTTAAAATATAACTAGGGGTTTCACAGTCACCCTGTATGAAAGCGCCTTTCATTTTTTGGATAGAAGAACTGTCAGGCACTTGTTTCTTGTACGATGGTGCGGAAGCCTTCGTGTGAGAGTCCGACTCGCACTTGACCGATTTTTTTAAAACTATTCCTTGAAGTCCCAGTACGATTAGAAACCTATAATAATTCACTAGGCTTTCTTTTTCACTTCTACCAAAAAAAACCTTAAAACAATATTCTTCTAATACCTAGTGTCTATTAGATCCACTACTCTTAGAACATAATTACCCACCCAACAAAACACATTGTAAGAGAGAGATAAGCTCGCCTTTGTACACTGTTTTTATTTTCTTTTTGTCATTGCAATTAATTGTGTGCAATAAAGAAATTATGAAATTATGATTTGTAACAAGTTGGTGTCACGACTTATTCCATATGGAGTTACACTGTCATTATTACAATCGAATTACCAGAAAGTAACCATCCACACTGATTGTCACTTTGGAGTCCAACATAGCTTAATTAATATACATTAACATATACATAACAGGCACCATAATTGGTATCAATATAATATTATCTTAATTATAGACCACCCCACACATACGCAACAACCACACTAACTGAAACATGGATTACGCATACATGGCTAAATATCTCTGTGTGTGTTAGTGCGAATATGTGTAAGCACAGCAGGGAATATGTGTATGTGTGAGGTAGCATTGTATAGGATAGGGTACACATGAGTAAATTGTTGAACGATTTATCTGGGGATAAGGCTTTGTTCATGCTGCTGAGTGTTTTTTTAAATACGTTATTTGTTGATTTAAATAAAACAGAAATGTAGCTCATTATTGTCTCCACTGAGAAGCACGAGCCTTTACCCGGATACGAATACAAAAAAATATTTTTTTTTATTAAATTGTCCACCACTATAATATTTCCATCAACATCAACCTCTGCTTATAATAGATGATGAACCTGTATGATAGACCTGAAATTAATGAGACAAAGACATTTATTCGTGTGTTGTGTTGTGTGGCATATTTTCTACGTGCATTTAGAATGCAAAATTGAAAGGAACCCATTCCAATATGATACGGCGAAACGATCAAAATTGTGCGGTCGGAGTATGACCACCTATGGTTAGCTATAATGTAATGACAGCTTTTTTTGCAGATGTAAACATAACCTATACTAATTATGACACATCCGCAGATGTATCAGAATGCTTAGTATTTGATGGTAAAAAGTGACCATATTTGTAGTATTCGTCGGTATCTAATAGTTTCTATGTGCAAAAATTCAATATTATTGAATACAAGAAGCATCCAAATGTGATCAAATCAAACAAACAAACCAAACAAACAATCAAACTCTGATCTGATGGCTGCCTCAAGACTTAATTCATGCAATAACTATAACTGCTCTTAATCCACTTTGTATTGTGTAGTACAGTCTGAGACCAAACGATCCGTCTAACTTATTTGTTTTCGGTCTAATTTATCAAAAAAAAATATGGTTTGTTATGATATTATGATAAAATACCAATAACAATGACGTTCTGAGTGCTGTCATAATGGTACCATAAATTTAGTTCCACTTCATCCGCTGTCTAGCATTTCTTGACACAATGAAAGTACATCCAGTTTTACATAATTATACGTACTTAGTTACGAAACATGGTTTCAGAGGCAAGCCCATAATAACTAACAAAACTGAAGCCTTTGTGAACGCGTCCCTACAATATTGGGTTTAACGAAAAGCGCTATACTTTAAATTTCATTACATATTAAAATTAAAACATGTACAGTAATAAAATGTATTACCGGAAGCCACGCCCACCACTCGTAATAAATTTGTACAAATTGCTGGGTTTTCTTTTAGAATATGAGGTTTTTTGCTAATACAATTATTTGAAGGTATTGAAATGATTTGGATTCGAAAATAACATTTTCGTCACATATTGAAATGCATTTTGAGCCTATTTTCAAGATTTAGCCAATCCTAAACAAGCTTTAACTGTGTGGAGGACATAACACAATTGTGTTAATAAATATACAATTCAAATTCTAAACATTTTGGTATTTTATTGATTACTCGTTTTCTCATAGAGGGTATTGAAAAGTAGAGTGTCTACCTCAGGAGTAAAAACTATTTATGGCTCGAGTGAAGTACTTTGAAACCCTCGCTCGCTCAGGATTCAACTCTAGAATCCCTCGGTTGCTCTGGATTCAAAAACACTCTAGACCTAAAAATAGTTCTTTAGTCCCTTGGTAAACAATCTGCTATTATGTACTATACATATTATATAAAGTAGAAAGTGTCTCTTTAGGAGAATAGGAGACATTTTAAACATAACATAATTAAGTTAAGATATTCATATTTATATCCTTTACTGCACTGTAACTATAAGACGGTCTATAAGATCATTGAAATCCGATGCCCGTCAAACATAAGGATACTGGCTTATGCTAGTAGAACTGACACACTAAACCGTGTGCGTTTTCCATTGAAACAGGGCCCGTATTCTACTGTACACAAGCATCCCACAAGCCTGGCACAAACTTGAATATAACGCATTTGGTATTCTACTAAATCTCACAAGCGCCAGCGAGACGCCCGCCGGCGGCGTTTGAACGGCGCCAGCGGACAGTAGAATAGTAGTAGAAGTAAGCTGGCGTCACGCCGGCGTCTCGCTGGCGCTTGTGAGATTTAGTAGAATACCAAATGCGTCGTATTCAAGTTTGTGCCAGGCTTGTGGTATGCTTGTGTACAGTAGAATTCGGGCCCAGATATAAGGACATCACAAGAAAACTATCTCAAGATCTATCTCCCGATTTGTCCCGCCCTGCATACAACCCAAAGATTATGACAAGATTCGCGCCCCGTACCCAAACACGCGTGCGAGGCGCGTCAAGACGGCACTGTGTACTATACTACACACGTACCGTATACTAGACACGTACCGTATACTAGACATAACGTAATACACCCTGTACACATGGTATATAATGTATACAAGGATGTAGGGCTTGCTTTGGGCTGTGTTGGAAGTGTTACAGCCGTGATATAGTATTATCATGTAGTATGCAGGATATAGGGCTATTTGCGTACAAACTTCTGTGTTCCTGGTAGGTTTGACCAGGGATGCAGGTTTGCACAAGGATTACACTCTTTATTGCTTTATACTTTCGACTTTTATCATGTAGTATGCAGGATATAGGGCTATTTGCGTACAAACTTCTGTGTTCCTGGTAGGTTTGACCAGGGATGCAGGTTTGCACAAGGATTACACTCTTTATTGCTTTATACTTTCGACTTTTATTTTTCATTTCAGATGTCAAAACTGTAGAGAATGATGACATAATTTACACTGCGTACTAGTTGTTAACGATGAGTGTGATACCTACAATATCTGATGCTGACTGCTCCATTTTGTTAGTGCCTATGTTAGGGACTACAATCGTGCTGCCAATTAGAAAACTACTTACCGTACAGAAAACGTAATAGCTAGGTCCGGCCTAATATATTAACGGCATAAGCATTTTTCACGTAACCATAGATTTTTTCATCATCATCATCATCCTCAGCCCACATCGACCCACTGCTGGGCATAGGCCTCTTCTCTATAGCGCCAATCTCCCCGGTCCTGTGCCAATCGCACCCAGTGGGATCCCGACGACTTGATAATATCGTCGGACCATCGGGCTGGTGGTCTGCCCACTGGCCTTGTCGGTCCCCGTGGCCACCACTCCGTGACTGCTTTGGTCCATACCATCCGTCGTCCCGTCTAGCCAAATGTCCCGCCCATCTCCACCTCAATCTCGCTATCCGTTTGCCTACATCTGTGACCTTCGTTTTTCGTTTTGGCACAGGGTCAACGAGAGAAATACCTAACATGGAACGCTCCATCGCTCCTCACATATGGAGCCGATACGGACGCTCACAAAGCATAGATTTCTTAGCGAAAATTAATCGCAATGGTGATGGGTAGTACCTTCCCAAAATATCATTAAATCATTTAATGTTGCCCTGTATACCACCATCTCTTTAGACAACTATATTATTATATAGCTATAGGTCAACGTTTATTAGCACTAAGCACTAAGCATCTATCAATCACGTGACCCATGTACTACATGTTTGCTATAGCTATAGATCCTACTTATTGCAAGTTTGCAAACTGCGCATGTTGACCAAGCTATAGGTAGGTATGCCATTATGTGGGCCACATATTAGTACAACTAATATAGCTAATTCAACATGAAATGACAAAAACAATCAAATTCAAGACATAACATAATTCGGTTTTGAACCGTAGTCAAATAAAAGGAACGATATCTGGGAACCGAGCTTCGCTCGGCGGTTGGTGGTACAAACACAATAAAACATTATATTCATATCATCATATACTGCTCTGTTTTGGAACAGCTGCAAACAACGAGAAGCAAACAGACAACAAAGTGCCTGTTTGATTAATAGCAAGCAAGAAGGTTGAATAACAAATGATGAACTGATGATGATTCGACCTTTATTTAAACGAAACCTTTTTGTGTGATTTTTCCGAAGACGCGTCAAAAAGTTTCACGTGATTTGAGGTCGCAATGAGTTAATTTACTTTTTCATCACATCTATTCAAAAAGATCTACTTTAGTCCCGGCCAACAGGGACTAAAGTAGGTCATTTAGTCCCTAGGGACTAAAAGTAACTTTTTAATTTTGTTGCCAGTACAAAGGAAAAAAAATGCTGTCACTAATCAGTTTCACTACCACTCAGGCTGACAGACCCAATTAAAAGAGAGATCGATTCTAAACGCAGCCAATAAATAAAAAAGTTTGTACTAAAATGCGTACTCGACACAGATTAGATTAATCCGATCGACCGAATCGAATGACACCGATTGGTGACAACAGAGAAACAACCTTACAGAATTGATATCGAAACACGGACCAAATAATTAAAAAAGATGTGGAAAATTTGTAAACAAAGCGCGCCAAATCTGAATGCTGTAATTATTTCAATTTCGTTTGCGGATATGAGTAAAGAATATGAGTGATAGTGAGTGTCTAACTCCAGATGATAACAACAAACGCGAATGACAAATACAAGATCTATTATTACCAATAAAATCACGAGGAATATAGGTATGTAAAAACTAGTGGTTATCTGAAAATGCTTTTTGAACCAATTTTCAAGATTTAGCCAATACTAAACAAGCTTTAACTATGTGGAGGACATATTCGTAATTCTTAATTTCTTTATTGTACTAACACAAGAATGAATACAGAAAATTATAATAGATAACAAAAGATTTCTTCCAACAAAACATTGCACACACCATATCACGACAATTGTGTAAATAAATATAGGGTCTAACAGAAAGGGGTGTACAAGCCGAAAGAAGGTTGTTAGGGACATCATTTTGAAGAACTTTCACAATAGGACCGACTTGATCAGACCAACATTATTTTTCACTCTACCATACAGATCAGCTTAGCGCTAGGCCCGAAATGTACTGAGTTAAAAATAAAGTTGCTCTGATCAAGTCGATCCCATAGTGAAAGTTGTTCAGAATGATGTCCCTCTTTCCGCTTGTACACCCCTTTCTGTTACACCCTGTATAGGTACATGTATGTTATTTTATTGATTACTTACTACTTTTCTCATAGAGGGTGATGAAAAGTAGAGTGTCCACCTCAGTAGTAAAAACTATTTTTGGCTCGAGTGATGTACTTTGAATCCCTCGCTCCCTCAGGATTCTACTTTTGAGTCCCTCGTTACACTCGGGACTCAACTCTAGAATCCCTCGGTCACTCAGGATTCAAAAAACACTCTCGCCCTAAAAATAGTTCTTTACTCCCTTGGTAAACAATCTACTATTTTATTGTCATTGGAATTTATGCCTTATTTTCATTGCACTAGGGTGAAATTATCAATACTATTTCACGGGTATGAGAAAAGCATGAAAACTGGGACATAACACGATTGTTCAGTTATGAGTTATGAGACCTAACTCGATCGATTTTTCACCCCCAAAAACCCCTAATTATTGCAAATTTCATTGAAAACTACAGCGCCTTTTTCTAGAACTCAAAACATACAATATCGTTACATACAAATATTCCTCGTTTAAAGGTAAAGGCTGCCGCTCGACTTCGCCTCGCGGAAATCAATTGGGGATATCTAAAGTTACCTATGTACAAAATGGCTTGGAAATCACAATAGGCTTGTGGCCTGTCAAGTCAAAATAGATACTTTTTATGAACTGTCAAAATGGAACTTTTGTTCCTGAGTTCTATGAAATAACAACAGAATGACGTCATGTAAATGTGCCATCAAATGTGGTCTTTTTTTGCACAAAATTGACTTCATAAAATATATCTGCTGGAAATATACAATTCTGAGAATGTCAAGCCATGTTCCTAGATTAATTGGATTACCTTGGCCACAAGCCTATTGTATTGTCCCCGGTAGTTGTATTGTCTAAACATAATTTTGTGCAAAACAGACAGCATTTGATTATGACGTCATTGACACTGGCATTTTTGCCCATGTTTGTAACGTGGCGTTTTATGGTTCCGTATCCGATGTGTGCCAATCGGTAGTCGGGACTAAAAGCCTCCGCTGTCCACCTGTCTTGCCGTCACTCAGCGGTCTCTATTTAAGTGCCATAACAGGTAGAGAGTTGAAATCGAATGTGTATTTCTGTTACCGCTACTCGCTACAATCAAAACCTGCTACTACATATTATTATGGATTGCCCATACAGCAGACGTGTATTTAGCGTTTCTTCTTGAAAGATGGTACGGACGGAACCCTTCATGTGAGTATCAGACTCGCCCTTGAACGATTTTATTCTAGTTCGTCGCATACAGATAGAGCGATAAAGCAATAGAATAGTTGAAACAAAAACGTTGATGGTCGTTTGGTTGATCTCCCCTGAAATCTGAGAATTTAAGGTAAGTCCACTTTTTCAGACCATAACAATAATAACCCAGCACCGCCCTACCAACAGGGGTACCAGGGTGACATAACCGTTCTGGCAGTTAATTAGTAAGAGGGCGCGCCGAGACAGGCGCGGCGTGCGTTTAGAGGAAATTGTCGTTTTTATACGGTTTCCCTTCCCCCGGCCCCTTCCACCCCATCCCCGCCACCCCCCGAACACTCGAATAATGAAACAACATAGTTACCTTCATCTTATAAGCGCATGTCGCTCTGGTAATAACCAGGAAAATAATAATAATAATCGGGGCTTCGTGTTTCCCGAATGGACAGCAGGTTGCCGGCAAATAAATAAAATAATACGACGACGGTTAATTATGAAGCTGTTCGTAAACAAACCTTAAAGGAACCTTACCGACAATATTGTCAACATAGAGCTCGTCTAAGCTGAAATGACGCACCTCACTCCTTGGTTTTGTATTTACTTGTCATACAAAACCAAGGAGTGGGGCGCGTCATTCCAGCTTAGACGAGCTCTACCTGGCTAAAAGTGGGAACATTTGTGCCTCTGCCATCCTTTCGTTTGTATACGTGAAGGCGTGCCATTTTTAACAGACTTCAAAAAAAGGAGGGGGTTATCAATTCGGTTGTATGTTTTTTTTATCATTAATTTTTGAAGTAAAACTTCTTGGGGCACGGGGGTAAAATTTATTTAACCTCTCAACTGTGGGTTATTCATATATTTGCTTTTCAATCGCTACTAGCCGGGTGCTATCACGAGTGGCTAAGAAATGTAACGGAAATTGGAATCGGTGACGTCAGGGTCGGCTGAAGACTTTTAAAACCGCAACTATTTTCAATACGGTTTTTAACTAATCAGATAAGATAATAATACATTCGTACAATAAAGAATGTTAATTAGAGAGAGAAAAACCTGATGAAACGTTAACAAATAAAAATTATTTTAAGCATTCTTCCACGAGTTCTTGATTTCCGGTATGGCCAAGATGGCGCCGCCGCCGCCGCCTGACATGACTCAAACTACTTCGTTCAACCTCTTTGTTGGAACCGGAACTTATGTTTGACAGCTGTGCGATGCGATCCATACAGTTTGTAAGAAAAGAGTTTCATCAATGTCACACGGGTCGATATGGATTTCTAAAACAAGCAAAGCAATGCACACATTTGAGCGAGACGGCTTAAAGACGTGACGTCAGATGGTATATAATCTGAGCGAGATGCAAATAGTAGTGACGTAGTGACACTATTGAATGAGTTAAGTATATCACCACGAGCGCGACAAATTGTAGATAAGGAATGGTGGGAAATAAATGACATGACGTATTAAAAGTAAGTACAAGTATAAAATAATTTCAAATAATCGGACGTCTGAAACTTAAAAGTAACTTGAAGCAGAGATTGGATCTCAAAATTGGAAATTTAAATCTCTTTTAGTATAGGTAGGTATAGGTGTATAGTATAGGTACCACTTAATGATCTAGCTACAGAAGTTTTACTTCTAACACGTGTACGGTGCTACACGCGTTTTTTTTTTAATGTTTGTTACATCGAAACTGGTACTATTTATGAACCGATTTCAGAAACTCTTTCTTTGTTCAAAAGGGAAGCCCAATAGTTTGGTCCCATTTTTTGAAAATCAGTAATCGGTCCAGTAGATAGGTTTTTACGTGAAAAAACCTGTAAAGTTTAATTTGTTTTTACCTGGATGACATTATACGTCCTTTTCGGTGTTTATAGTCATTGTTACGAGATAAACTCTGCCTGTTCGGATCGTATATTCGTTTATATTAAGTAATACGTACGGAATTCACTGTCAGGAAACAGATTTCGTAGGCTCGTTTTCGGTTATATAGACGACATTTGTATATCGAGCGGGGAGGACTAAGTGATAGGTCCTGTCATGAAGTCGGTTTTTTTTTTTTTTACTTGGTGAATTATGTATATAGACGCTAGGTATGTTACTTATACAATGGATTAGTGAACCTATTAGTGAAAGTAAATTTTCTGAATAGTAAAGTCATAAGTTTCCCCTATAATCTTCAAGTAAGGGGCTTACTTGAAGATTATAGGGGAAACTTGTGAGTTTTAAAGTGTGTCATCAGATTTTCGCCACGATTCGGCTAAGGGGGGCACCACGAAACAATGTTATATTATAAGTCGTCAAGGACGGTAACAGGGTGCCATAAAGTCCACGGATATTGCAACTTGCGGCATAAGCGACGCCGCTGCGCTCGTAACCCGCGTCTAGGCAGCTAAAACCAACGATTCTCTCCGTTTTATACACACCCCACATAAAAGAAGGACTATGGGTATACGGGGTACGGGATAAGTGGGTGTATCTTTATATCTCTTACCCCCTGGTAGCCCCCACAAGGCATTATGAAGGGGGGTCTTGGACAGCTAAAAGAAATATCCGGCTGTACCAGGGTAGCGGTATTATGTGCCTACTTCTGTTACTTTGTGTATTTATGTACGGACTTATGAAAGCGTCGTGATGGCATTATAGGGTTGATGATGGTCTGAACTAGCACTGTTTGTATAAAAAAATACACAATAAATAAACTATCGAAGAGTGCGAGTCATTTTAATAAATAGTCAGCAGCACACGACTCAATATATATGACATTCTATTGTTTTGAACATTTCGGTATGTAGGTTTGACGTTATTGTGTAGGTATGTATAGTACAGAGTGCAGTGGCGTGACAATAGATTTGCTCCCTGTCAGAGTATCTTATATAAAAACAAGCTAACGTTAACACGTTGATGTCTTTTCTATAAAACTATTTTGGTCTTAGATGCAACCAGATTTTTAACAGTTTACTTTCTGGAAAGTGGTTTAAGTATTTATAGTAAGTAACTGTTTCTATAGGCTTAAAGTTCTCTATAGAATCCGGAATCTTCTCAGCGTTGAACTGCGAAAACAGTTGAGTGAAGCTTTAGTACTATCTAAGTTAAACTACTGCATCACGGTATATGGATCGTGTCTGTTTGGAAAACCCCAAAAACTCATACAAAGAGTACAAAATGCCTGTGCCCGGTTCTGCTTCGTGATTCCTCCTCGAACACATGTCACTCCATTTCTTAACGAGGCAAACCTTTTAAAAATGAAAGCTAGACAAGACCTGCATTTTTCTACGTTACTATTTGAGGTTATACGGACTAGGAGACCCTCATATCTATACGATAAACTTACCTGGAGTCTGTCCCAGCGTGTTGCACCTTTCCTCTCAATGCCCCGTCACAAAGGTGCAGCTTTCCGTGGTAGTTTCAAATACCGTGCTACCAAATGCTGGAACAACATCCCACCTCCACTGTTGTCTCTGGTTAGTAAGGCTGGTTTTAGAGGTGCCTACCGGAAATACCTAACAATGCAGCAAAAGGCCGAGGAAACAGCACGCTCCTAACATACAGTACTAATTTTTGAAGTAAAACTTCTTGGGGCACGGGGGTAAAATTTATTTAACCTCTCAACTGTGGGTTATTCATATATTTGCTTTTCAATTGCTATTAGCCGGGTGCTATCACGAGTGGCTAAGAAATGTAACGGAAATTGGAATCGGTGACGTCAGGGTCGGCTGAAGACTTTTAAAACCGCAACTATTTTCAATACGGTTTTTAACTAATCAGATAAGATAATAATACATTCGTACAATAAAGAATGTTAATTAGTGAGAGAAAAACCTGATGAAACGTTAACAAATAAAAATTATTTTAAGCATTCTTCCACGAGTTCTTGATTTCCGGTATGGCCAAGATGGCGCCGCCGCCGCCGCCGCCGCCGCCGCTGACTGGGACTTCAAACAAAACCAACTAGCATGACTCAAACTACTTCGTTCAACCTCTTTGTTGGAACCGGAACTTATGTTTGACAGCTGTGCGATGCGATCCATACAGTTTGTAAGAAAAGAGTTTCATCAATGTCACACGGGTCGATATGGATTTCTAAAACAAGCAAAGCAATGCATACATTTGAGCGAGACGGCTTAAAGACGTGACGTCAGATGGTATATAATCTGAGCGAGATGCAAATAGTAGTGACACTATTGAATGAGTTAAGTATATCACCACGAGCGCGACAAATTGTAGATAAGGAATGGTGGGAAATAAATGACATGACGTATTAAAAGTAAGTACAAGTATAAAATAATTTCAAATAATCGGACGTCTGAAACTTAAAAGTAACTTGAAGCAGAGATTGGATCTCAAAATTGGAAATTTGAATCTCTTTTAGTATAGGTAGGTATAGGTGTATAGTATAGGTACCACTTAATAATCTAGCTACAGAAGTTTTACTTCTAACACGTGTACGGTGCTACACGCGTTTTTTTTATTGTGTTTTTGTATTTTTGTTTTTTTTTTTTTTAATTTATTTATTCTGCTACCCACCTTATTTTCACATCACTTACTTGCCAATTAAAATATTTTGTGTAGTAATGACTATTTAATTTGTGTTACTAATTCTCAATTTTTCAATTTCCCAATTAAAATATCCCAATAATCATAATACTGACATCCCATTTAATTATTTTTTTTTATATCACTCTTTATGCAATTTCAATTTCAATGTAATTATTTGTTATATTTTATTATGTTTCCATTTTGCTCATAAATGGAATTTTATATTAATAATTAATACTAATGTATATTATATTGTGTACTCGTGCATACTGTTGTCTCGTCCGTATTTGGCCCTGGCAGAATACCAGCGTCACAGATTCGTCTGTGACATTGCTGAGTCAGGGCCATTTCATTGTCGCGGTACATTCACAATACCACATAGTGAAAATGATTATTTATTTGTAAATTGTTTTGTGTTATGTTCTTCCAGGTTTTATTCTATTTTGTATTTCTTTTTATTATGTGTCTGTGTGTGTACCTTTTCAGTGAATAAATGAATTTATCTATCTATCTAAATATTTGTTTATTAAAATTTTAAATTACTTTTATTAACAAACTGAAAAAGAAAAAGCCGTATCACCAATTAAATGAAGAAGTGAGATAAAATCTGTTTTTACAGGAAAACAAGAACGAAATACTAGGCGCGCAGCTCGATAAATGCAACCAGGAATTACCAGGATTGCATGAAATGAATGGACTGCACTTTCTTCTAGCTGCTAGGAGCTAGCTATGAGCACAGGATAGTATAATATTTACAGTACAGTTATTTACCTTATAATAGTACCTTTATAATAGAAAAGTAGGAGTCAACCAAGAGCTTAACAAAATCTTGAAAGAGTTTGATGTGGTGCAGCACATTGACTGACAGATTTAAAATATAGTATTCAATTATTATATTAAGAATATTTAAGAACCACGTCTCACTTCCAACAAAATACTAATTGTGATAGTAAGAGAGAGTCTTGGATGAACTTTTTCAATGTTTATTTCACTTCCTTCGTGGGCCGTGGCTTTAAACATTCCAAATACAAAATATAAAAATATTAGAAATCAATCGTCACGTCGTCCATCTTCTCATCTCCTCTCTCTTTCCCTTTCATTCATCCGTCTCATCTGTCAAAAGCACCTTACTTTGTATTCCACGCATATCGTCTATCATACAATCACCTAACAACTTACCAAATCCACACTCTAATCACAATTAAGTTTGACATATTTCACAAATTTTGACAGCTGCTAAATAGAAATAAGACGCTAATCGTATTTAGTGTTTATGGTCAAAATGCACCTTGGTCTCTGCCAGCCCGCATGGGAAAAGGCGGAACGATAAGTAAACATGTTGATTATGGCGTTTGGTTTTCGTTTAAACCAAACATGAAACGGTTCACAAACATCTGTCAAGCAAGCACGTTTTTACTGTTAACGTTTTCCTAGCCAACTTTTACTTGTAAATTCATTGTCCTAGTTCCTACTTTTACTATGGTTATCAGTGAAAAGTTACGTTGCTGTTGGTACTAGGTACTATGGCATTTACATTAGTCGTAGGATTATTTCATATTTAATGACTTTATCTAGGTATAGGAAACAATGCAACTTAAATAGGTAGTACACGTAGTACATAATATAGTAAGCGTAGTAGCAAACCATTTTTTTGATACGATCGATAAATCCAGAAATCAAAACTGCACAAAAGATTTATAAAGGCAAACGCTAAATGTATGAAAATATAAAGGGTAACCAAACACATCTTCGTGTTATGTCTGACACATCGTCGATAAGTTTTTCAACAGTTATGTATCATTTATTGCGGACATCTATTTTATCCAAAAACATCTCTCTTGCAGGAGCCCGTAATTTCCTTTAGACCGGACCCAACAAAGACCTAGCGCTGAAAACCCAGCTAGCAAAATAGTCGAAAGAACAACTACTCTTAGAACTAATAGTCGTATTACGGCTGTGTAAATGATTCTCTGTTACATCGTTGTCGAGAAAAAGTGGCCATTAGCACTATTCAGTTATTTTCACTATTCAGTCGTAAAACTGTGTCGTATAAACGTTTACTCGACTAAAAATAATGCTATTTTACGACTGTCATATATCTGTTATCTAGATTGCTGACTTAGAACATTTTTGTCCTATAATAGTTGTATAACAGCTGACAAAAAATGCTTGTTGCATTCACATCACTTTTACACTGCAGTCTTACCACATGTTGTAAAAAAGTTGTAAGAAAGCTTCTAATTTACTAACTTGCGAATTCTTACACTATTATACGGCTTTTATACAAACGGTCCTAAAAATGTTGATTAAGAGCATTTTTGTTACCGAATAGCAACTTCATCGCTATTTCTGCGCTTTTACACAACTTGTCCCAAAATAGTAATAGCAAAGCTTTTTGTCCACTAAATAGCAACCCTATTGCTATTAAACAGCAGCTAGTTATTATTTGTTTTTTATAGAGCTATTATAGAACTAAAAGTAGTATAATTGCAGTGTCAAAACATCAAAGAAAGTGTCACAACACCACACTCTCTCAAAATTATAAAATAAAATGGAGTATGAAGATTGGAAACGGCTTAAAAGAAGTGGCGGATACCGAAGAAAAGTAAAAAGAACTCTTGAGCTGATGAAGAATGCTCAAAATATTCAACATCAAGCATGCATCGGTCAGCCAGAAGAAAACGTACAAAACGTGGTGGGTTCCGCAGGAATTTTTTCACAAACTCCAAGTAGTGTTATAAATTCTACTTCTCATGAGTATGTCCATAGTCCTGATCATAATGCTGAATCTGATCATTCTCAGTTGACTTCTCTTCTCAGTTTACCAACAAGATGGTTGTCCAGCGCATTTGGACCACGGAGTTGAGGAACTACCTGAGCGCGTGTTTCCCGGAGGGTTGGATCGGCAGAGACGCACCCTTCCCTTGGCCCCCTCGATCACCGGACCTAACACCATTATATTTTTTCGTCTGGGGCCGGGCCAAGGAGCTTGTGTACACAACCGAAATAAGAACAAAGGAGGAGTTAATCCGAAGGATAAATGAAGCATTTGCCACAATGAAGGAAGAGATGAAGCTGAAGGTGACCACTACCACCGTAAGAAATAGGGCCCGTGCTTGTATCAGAAATAGCGGATCACATTTTGAGCATCAAAGTTAAATGTTATTGACAATAATTGTGTTTTATTTAACATAAAATCTTGACATTCAAATATATGCTTTCTTCCACCTACTCCCTCGACATGGCGTAAACGCCCTAATTCTGAGAATCAACCAGTCACCGGAATGAACGATAGCTTAAAAGAGAGGGCAGAAATCAGACGTGTATTTAAAAAGGTTTGAACGATATTAGCAATTTTATTTAATTTTATTTAAGCCCCAAAAATAGTATTTTATTGCAACTCTAAAATTCTTTTTCAGGTTTCAATGTCTCTATTTTTTCTCTTAGTCAACACAGATGCTTAAAATTTAAGGTATTTGATCAAATAAACATTGAACATAACAAATTTAACTTTGAAACTTTGATACTAATTCTAACTGTTGAATTATTTTCGATTTAGTGTGCAATTTCGGTAATTTTCGAAAAAAACCACAAAAAACGCAATAAAAAAAATAAAAATGGTTTTCGCCCTAGACATGTTAGGCTTACAATGTTCAGAATTGTGTCAGCTATCACCCCCTTAAAGGATTGCACCTACTTTCCGGACACCCTGTATTACATGTTATTGCAAAATGGTGCTTATTCCTAGGGACCGGCGACGGCCAAAGTCACGAAATCATAGAGTGTAACTTGCAACTTTTCAACCGACTTCAAAAAAAGGAGGAGGTTCTCAATTCGACCCGTATGTTTTTTTTTTTTTTTTCTATGTTTGTTACGCGATTGCTCCGCCAATTATGAACCGATTTGAACAAATCTTTTTTCGGCGTATAGGTAATACCTCAAGGGTGGTCCCATTGACACCAGGTCAGGATCTGATGATGGGATCCTGGAGAAATCGAGAGAACTCTTCAAATATTATAGGCAGACCTATAGTGATTTTTGTGTTTTTCATAATAACTCGTGCAAATGCACATGGTAAGCATAATATTGTGATGCGGAACTGCTGATGAAGACCACATATGGCCACCAGATCTGCTCAATACTAGGTACAAATACAATGCGTGGCTGACGGGCAGGCAACGCATAGCCTAAACCGGTGGACCTAGAGCCATGAAACTTTGTACAGGGGTTCCTTAGTCGCGTGGGGTAGCACTGATATAGCATTTGACAAAATTAATTCCCCAAGGGAGGGGGGGATAAGGGGTTACAGTTAGTATTAAACTCAATCTAATCAAATAGGGTTTGTGGAAGTCGGTTTTTTCTAAAGTTTACTTTTTGTTTCAATTATAATTATTTAACTTTTAATTATTTAAGTTCTACAAACTAAATACATACGCAAGAGCAATCTTTATAGAGGTTTACGGATGATGTAGAGATATCGGATGATGATAATTGAAACAAAAAGTAAACTTTAGAAAAAACCGACTTCCACAAACCCTATTTGATTAGATTGAGTTTAATACTAACTGTAACCCCTTATCCCCCCCTCCCTTGGGGAATTAATTTTGTCAAATGCTATATCAGTGCTACCCCACGCGACTAAGAAACCCCTGTACAAAGTTTCATGGCTCTAGGTCCACCGGTTTAGGCTATGCGTGCCTGCCCGTCAGCCACGCATTGTATTTGTACCTAGTATTGAGCAGATCTGGTGGCCATATGTGGTCTTCATCAGCAGTTCCGCATCACAATATTATGCTTACCATGTGCATTTGCACGAGTTATTATGAAAAACACAAAAATCACTATAGGTCTGCCTATAATATTTGAAGAGTTCTCTCGATTTCTCCAGGATCCCATCATCAGATCCTGACCTGGTGTCAATGGGACCACCCTTGAGGTATTACCTATACGCCGAAAAAAGATTTGTTCAAATCGGTTCATAATTGGCGGAGCAATCGCGTAACAAACATAGAAAAAAAAAAAAAAAAAAAAACATACGGGTCGAATTGAGAACCTCCTCCTTTTTTTGAAGTCGGTTGAAAATCGGATCTAATCTAGTGCATATAGTTCTACGAGTCCAAAGTGAACACACGTGTAAAGTTTACTGTGTGCAAGTAAACATTGAATTCAGTAATTCTTAGACGGAACCCTAAAATAAACAGAAATGGCGGTACGATTAGTAATCGTATCGCAGTCTTACGACTTGATGCCGAGTAAATGTTGTGAAACAGTAACCTTGTTACTGCGTCATATTTTTTGCTATTTTTATTGATTTTTATTGATTAAATATAATGTTTTAAGGGGGCCTATGAAAATATAAGATTTATAATATATGAATTCACCGAAACAGTTTATTTGCCACTGATATTTGACTCTACACTACCTACATCATTCATGTCATTTATATGTATGGATCTACCCGTATCGGCCACCATCTATTTTCCCTGTTGCAGGATACTTTGACATCTATTTTACACTTACCGTGATGGGGCCGTTTCGATAGAAATCTATCAACACTTATTCTTCTAAAAAGTCGAAGAACAGCAATCATTTTACTTTTTCTCTACCAAATAGTCACAAGACAGCTATTGTTTTGCTTTTACTCTATCAAATAGTCGAAAGATAGCTTTGTTTGACCACTTATAGGACATTTTTGTGCTATAATAGTATCGCAGCAGCTTTTTTACAACAAATGGTAGTAAAATCGCATCTAAAATGCGTTTATGTGACTTGTAGTAACTAATTCACTGTCTTTGCATCTTCTTACGGCTGTTTTACGACTAGCGCGACTATTTCTCGACTTTCATACGATCATTAGCTACAAAATCTGCGCCCAAATGCCGTCGTATAAGCGCTTTTTCGACTTTCATAGGACTTCTTTCAGCGTTTTTATACAACTTCAAGCAACGAAAACTTGTGCTGTAAACGTTTATACGACATGATTCTGCTAGCTGGGAAGGGTCCAAACAAGCCATAGCCGACCCAAGGCGTAGAAAATCTCAAAGATATTGCCAACTCGTAATCGGGTCGGCAGCAACTTGAATTTTGGGGTTTTCCCGGCAAAGTTCGCCTCAAAGACGTCCTCAAAGCCCCTGGTGGGTGGCGAAGGTACTAGGGTGGCAGATCGGGTGTGGAGGTAAGGGTATCAAAGTTTACCCCCATCGGCGCAGCGCGGCTATTCCGTTCAGCCGGGTGTAGGCGGCCCCGAAGCCTTTGCTACTTTGTTAGCACTTAAGGGATATAACTATAACACACTGTGGTGTAAGTACGGCTGTGCGTACAGCCAGACTTACAAAGTACGTACTACTCGTAGTACGTGATATACTCGGTATTTATACCTCCAAAAAAATGTGTGTGTATGGCAAATCACGGCAAGAGCAACGGTAACTAAAGAAGTAGGATTAAAAACAATACTGAAGCGATGTATTTTTACCTTTAATATTGGTGGTGGAAAACACCACAAAATCTGCAATGTCCAGAACACCAGATGAGGTAGCCCCTTCAACCAAACAAATTGAGTAATCTGATAACTTAGGTGCAATACTGTGCCCCTCTGCTATACTCTATCCATGCTTAGAAGCAACTTGATGGCTTACCTAAAACTTCATAAA
Source organism: Argyresthia albistria (assembly GCA_963457715.1). Taxonomy (NCBI): domain Eukaryota; kingdom Metazoa; phylum Arthropoda; class Insecta; order Lepidoptera; family Argyresthiidae; genus Argyresthia; species Argyresthia albistria. The sequence goes on along the minus strand of OY735278.1, from coordinate 3,240,422 downwards.
ATACACTTTTTAAACATTATGGATGTTACCAAAACAATCGGAAAGAATCGGAATTGTTTATTCAGTTGAACTAACAGAAGAGTTGTCATCGTCATCACTGCTATCCGCAGTTAGGGATGTAATTAGTTCATTTTCCACTATCTTTATTGTCTATTCTAATGTCTCTTTGCAAATCTTGTAAAATTATTCCCGATTCACAAATGTTTTAACCCTTTCGTCGACACATCTTATTTATCTATAACAAATGGGAACATTTGTTGGTTTGTTCGACCGGTGTGCTTCTGATAGTGAACCAGTTACGGGTGTATCGATTCTTTTCATTAATCGATTTTTATGAGCAATATCCCCTCACTAACAGGTTACGATTGACATCTGTCAAGTTGTCTGTTATATTAGATTAGTTACACTATAGCCCGCTGTCACACAATAAGTGGTGAACTAGCTAAAAGTGGGCACGTTGTGCACCTGCCTTCCCCTATGGGAAAAGGCTTGACGCCATGTAGGAAATTATTTCCCAAATAAGGAATTTGCATCGAAAATTCTAAACTATCAAGACTGTTTTTTCCAAGTTCACCGTACACAGGCAGACCTAGGCCTAAAAGAACCTAGACAGATGTATGCCCTAAACCGTTACTTACAAACACGCCAATTGTTTCCCCCCCTAACCGCACCCGTCCCCCTCTCCCTACCCCCCTCCGACCCCCGCCAACCGTAACCCCCCCAGGCGCAGGGGAACGGATCAAGATGGATTTTCGACATACTTTTCTTAGTAAAACAGTAATTAGTAATGCCATTGCGGCTTGCGTGAACACATTTCGGATGATTGAATCCCATCAATGAGCTGAGGTTTTCATAACTTATCTTAACATAACCACTTCGGCCTTTTCCCACAACGGGGTCGAAAATGCACAATGTTCAACACTCCGTTTTACAGGGGGCCACTTTTTCGTATTTTTTTTTAATTATCCATATTACAAAATGTTTTTTTTTTTTAAACTAAGTTTACGGAGCAATCACAGAAACCTATTTGGTTTATGCGTGATCTCTGTCGCTCGTTCAGAGCTATTTTATATTTTGTTGATTTAATGACTTGTTTACTGTAAATATTACTTAGAAAATCATAGGGTAGACAGAAGTTGTTTAGGTACATATAAGTATACTTACAAAGGGCGAGATGATCTTAAAGAGATCTCTTCTAGCACACCAAGGTTGGTTTTAAATATGCAGACAAAACTTTACAAGGTACAAAGGTCACTATTGTAATAGGAAAATTGAAATTGGTGAAACATTGTAGAATTTGTAGGTGTAAATTGAACAAAACACAAACTGACTCCACAAAAGTTACGCAACTTTACAGCGGTTCGGCGGAATGAAGTATTGGGAAAGGAAAAACAACACTTTTCTTTGTTACGAAATACGGAAACCACTTGTTGGACACAAACAAAAGATTCTCTACGCTACTTCAACTACGACTTTGACGAACACAAGTTTTAAGTGCCAAACGGTCGAACCCCAGGAGAACTAGGGCCTCATAAATAAATAGGCGTTGGTAATCCAAGAGTTTTCCCAAAGAAAAAAAAGCTGCCCGGAGCCCGGAGGTCAAAAAAGGCCTGACCCAAAAAGTATATAAAGCGTAGGTACTAGGAGAGCACATAGCAAGAGGCTTCTTCTTGCGTTGGGTAATGTTAAGAAGGGTCCAGGGGCGGGACAGGAAGCCCGCCCCCCTAAAAGGGGGGGTGCCGGGAAAAAAAATCCGTCCCTTGGCGTACCCTCGCTTCGTAGCGAATGTACCGCCTGCGCTCTCTAATTAGTGTTGTGGTGCTGTGACGGTTGTCGACAGAAATTAATCATATTAAATATGAATTTTTCTTTAACATTTTTGGGAACATTGGTTTCAAAGAGAGTGTGGATGTTATTATTCAAGTATGTACCTATGATGTATTTAATTTCATCTTAGGCTATTTTCTAATTATAAAATAATACCTTTGGATGTATACGTTAAAATGTATGCTATCTGAAATAAATATTTTGAATTGAATTTAATTGAATTGAATAGTAGGTTCAAATATCCGTAAGATATCCAATATCCACTATGGCCTTGAAATTTACGGGAAGCAAAAATTAAGCCACAACATAAGAAAGAAACCTATTTTTAAACTAGACACAATATTATGAAGAAAATATAATAGAAAAACTTTGTCTTCCGTTTTAACTGCCTTGATTGATATTTAGAGGTATGTACTACCCGGTCGACTTAACTTGAGACCTCACTGACATGCAATTGCACTAAAAGCGCTATAATGATGTCATGGTTCAGGTCTCAAGTTAGCACCAGGATATAAATGTTATGTTAATATAGCCACCAAAGTCTCAATCTATCGAGTCCATATCCCACCACTAAATAAAGATTATGGACAAGATAGAGCCTCCGCTTGCTCCACAGCAAGCTAACGACCAAACGTGGACGTCAAAAGGACCTACATTAACGTTATTATAACTTTTTCTATCCCCCCCCCCCCTCACGTGCACACCCTAGATACGTCCTCCCATGGACGAGGGGTGTGCTAATGAAATAGTTTTGTTAAGGATGGTAGGTAACGTTTTAGGAATTTATTTGGTTTTTGGCCAAGTTAGCCTTTTGGTTGACTTGTTTATTTAAAGGTCGGGGATGAGGTTGCAATCTGTCTCAAAAAATACAAACAGAAAAATGCAGTTTGAGTTATCGTTTGTTCAGCCATTAATTCGTTGAAATCTCGCTTCATCTGTCAAATAGGGTTTATCCATTACTCCTGAAATCGTCTCTTTCTAAAACTTTAGGTTCCGTGAAATAATATTTCTCAAAATAAGAAATCGTACATAATCGTTGTTTGTACTTACTTCCGGTTTTCAGGGTTGGGTAGAGTTGTTTCATATCATTGCTTACCTGGAACAAAAGAAAAAACGATTATTAAAGTTTACCTAATAGGAACAATGGGAGCAATCTTTTCTGTCACCTAACTTTAGATTTGTCACTAAAATCCATATATCGGATGCTAAATTAATACAGATAAGTACCCAAAACAAAGGATCTTTTACATTGCTTCAAGTATGGTTTTGTCTACATGTAGTTAGTATGTACCTAGCTTTTGTTCATGATTTTGCATGTCAATCTCACAATCTGTCAGGGTAAACATTGTTGTTCTGTGCACAATATGACTTATTTACGTCAAAATTGCCCCGCTAAGCCTAAATATGTTGAGAGCAGACAGTTACCACATACCAAGCCTTCAGAACTGGGATGGAGCCGGCAACAAACTTCTTTGTTTACGGGCAAGGGACCGACCGACCTCTTAGAGGTACTGTTTGGGATCTGCCCTGAGGGTCGCTGGGATGGGTCCACGGGTCCGTATTGGACATTTTGTATAAGTGTAGGCCCGAATGCCCGAGCCAAATCCCATTTGGTAGACCCTTTTCGGGAAAGGGCGGGTGACCGTGCCTGGGTCTCGAATTTGCGGATTTTTAAGGTGAAATTTATAAGGGGTGGTTGGATAGAGATCATATAGAGCGGGTGAAGTATGCGATGTGGGTTTACGTTTTTTGGGGCCGTATGCCGGTTTAAGGTCTATTTGGGTTGGCGGTACAATAGAAAAACTTATGAAATATTGGGTTCTTGAGAGAAAAGCGTTATACAACGTACTTACTTATATTGGAGAAAGTAAAAAGCTGTCTGGTTCTACGCTATTACGGTGGAAAAGTTGCGAAATAATAAAGAAAAGTATGTACAAATAGGATTGTTCACAAGTGTATTATGTGTCAGTTAAGTAAGCTATGAAACTAGTCAATAAGTATAATTTTTAAGGAATTAGATCATGCGCTTCTGCCATCTGATCTCGGAAATAGCGTGCAGAAAACAACGAAATCACGACCAAGCGATCATAGGCACCTAATTACTTACAAACAAGAGAAGACCGCTCACGCATTCATTACATTTTGCGGACGCGCTATATGTTACTGAGGGCTCGCATCACGCAAGCCTCCTACCCCCTATGAGGCCCTGGTACTTAGGCCTACCCTTCGGACCCTCGTCGGGCCGGGTTAACTAGATAACGACGATATGGACCCAAAACGAAACTAAAGGAAAAGTATTTGTAGCTAGCAGCGTGGAAACTACCCCAAATTAGGGGCTTCAGAAAATTGGGTCAGTACGAGCGGCAAAAACATTATCGCTCTCATTATAAATGGATGTTTGGGGCTAAATAAAACAATACAAAACTAATGGGAAGCGATCATAAGCGATGTTAACTTTTAATATACCTAATAATAATCACAAAACTAAAACACGCATTCTTCATTTGTTCGTGAAACTATTATGAGATCAGTAAACCTATACATTCATTGTTAAAAACTATATCTATTTTCCATGTGCTTCGGTATGGTTTTGCCAAGATAAGTTACAATGCAAATGTCGGTCTTTAATTAACGGTCTAGGGTGTTAGTTAAGTGACTGATTTAACCAACTAACTGCGACACATACATACTATGCTCGCTCAGGCCTTTTTCCCATAAGAGGGGAAGGCAGTCACCAAAGACCTCCACTTGCTACGATCCTGGCATACATCTCTCGCTTCCTCAACATTAATTATAGTCTCTTCAGACATGCTCGCCGCGCCGGTAACTGCATGGCACTTCATAATTAAAAGATATCCTGCATAAACTTAAATGTCCATCATAAAATCAAAACTAAAGGATCCGGTCAACAAAACATATTATTCATAACCCTTGAAAAGTTGCCTAAAAGGTTCCTAATTAAACCGAATTGATTATTTCGCGGGGCGGCAAAGAATAGGGGCACAAAAACCGTGGGGGCATGGACTAGGGGTGCAGGGGAGCAGGGCAGGCTGGGGGGAGGGGTGCGGTCCCTCCTTGCGAGTGGGAAATGTGAAAGCAGACACACGGACCGCGCTGCCCCGTGTAGGGTTTGCAGATAAAGTTCTGGGCGTTTTTATTATTATTTTTGGCTGTTTTTTTCTACCTTGGACGTTTACATAACGCTCTCGCCTTTTTTCCTGGAAGAGGGGTAAGCAGAGACTAAATACCTCCACTTGCAGCAAACTTGGCATACATCTTGGATCATCCTGGACGTATGACGGTAGTAATTTAAATATTCAGGAAGAACTGTACATTTACGGACATCGCATAGCATCGCGCACATAATGCAATGTGTTAAAGCTTTCTGTTTTGTACTATTATATGGGATTGATTTTCAAATACTAAACTTTTAGTATCCATATCAAACAGTAGCGATGGTAAAAATTGTTGCAGAAATTATGTTTTTGTTCTCGTTAATCGTTTAAATTACGTCATTAAAGTTAATACATTATTTGTAAAACATTTCCTAACTTTTCCCGTACATCCCCACACATCCCTCCCCCGCATCTCATCTCAGTTTTTCAATAATTTTCCTTTCTGCTTTTTTTGCCAACGCTTCAAAGACGGTCGCCGCCTGCCGGCCGTACTAAGCAGTTATTATTTACTGGCCTTTATCATTTCGAAAATTTCATATTCTCGACTCTCGGACGCTTGAGGTTTTAACCGAACGAGTGGGGGCGATACTTTTTGCAAGCAAACGAAACGCTTAGAAAGTACCATGGTAGCAGGGCGGGCGAGGGGGTTACTAAGAAACAATAACTGCACATGCAAGTGCCGGCTGGACACCGTCTTTGTTTTATGGGTGCCGGTGGTACATTAACTTTGTTTCGGTCGTGTTTGTTTTGTGGTGGCCGGTTTGATTCTACATGCATGCACACTCCGCCTTTTTCTCTGGGGGCAGGCAGAGACTCATGAGTTTAATGACCTGTGCTTATTAGGATCTTGGTCTATCTCTCACTTTCAAAACTTTACTCTTCAGGAGCTCGTCGATTTGTCCCTTAAACTGTAGGATTTCCCAGACACCGTAAAACATGGCTTTGATAAACGTTATATACTTTTTGTTACACCCTGTGGATAAAATATGTAGTTCGTCGTCATTACCACGGCACGGTATGCAATCCTGAGTAACGTTTATACAGGGTGGCCCGTAACTTAACTTGAGGTGAAGCGTATTTAAACAGGACCTAGGATAACGTTTACAAAAATTTCATCCATCCAGACAGTTCATCACTAAATAGGTAATATTTAAAGACAGATTAAAGAAGCACTTTCTTCCCTCTCAGAATGTTTGACAGGGGTCCAATTTATTACTTTTTTCAATAATGCGTATTTGGCATATATACCTATCTCTCCTGTTAGGTCTGATATCTGAGGAATTTTCACATAATACATGAAATATCAAATAAAGCTATCGGGCTGTTTGTCTAGGGATTCACCCCATATATTACTTTACCATTTATTATAAAGGGCGGGCCCTAGGCAATCAGAACTTAGAATTTCAATCCTTATTTTTAGAGGAAATTAAATAAAAAATAAAAAAGGCTAAAGTCAAGCTAAGCAAGTCTAACTGAGGAACATACTGTGCCATTTTTATAATGATTAGATAAATAACAAGAACACAAATTCAGATGCGGTGCGAAATTGTAAAATAAAACATTGTGACAGACAGATTCATATTCCCCATACTTCGCATGTGTCGCCGATACAATGAAGTTTCGACCAGCGAAGATGGCGTTCCTGACATCTATCACGTGTCGTTGCCTAACTTTAAACATAATATGTTATCAAACAGGTTAATGATTTTTAAAATATTTTCTTATAATTAAGTTATTAAATTATTTCATTCTATTTATTTATGTAAGTAATTCATTCACTGTATAGTACCTCTGTTTATTCTCTAGCTGTATAGCACCTCTGTTTATTCTCTAGCTAGACAGCCTCTCTCTTTCATATCTTTTTGTTGTTATTTTAATGTTTTATCTCCACTGCTGTTTTGTGTACCAAATATAATAAATTAAATTCATATTCATATTCTTTATTGCACAGCACAGTAACTTAATAATAAAACTTAAATAACAAATAGTGCGCAAAGACGAGCTTATCTCTTAAGAGAGATTTCTACCAGCAAACCTAGACAGGACAGGAAAGATGGTGCTGAGAGGATAGTCCTAGTGCACAAAGATAAAAATAAACTGGATAAAACTATATATTCAGGAGACTTTTCTATCGAGCAAAATTAATAAAATTACGTTTATCTTCTCTTATGTCTTAAAGTTCGAATTACAAACTTGAAATTGTGTACCTACTTTATAAACGCAATACAGTAATCAAATAAAATAAAAAACCTAATAACACTACTTCTCGAACAAAACTAATGTTATTATTAAACTTTTTTTCCATAACGATACAGTTCTACTTTATTGGGAAAGGCAAGGGTCATGAAACCATACAGCCAAGGTGTTTGACAGTCTGTATCGTTGGTTTTTTTTTAGCTATAGTTGACAGCCAAACAGCCACTCAGTGTTTGATAAGTACTTGGAGGCAGGCAGGAAGATTTAGACAATTGATCTGAGGTTTGATAATGTGGCCCATGCTCCGCGTATGCACTGTGATATGCTGGATTTTGGGGGCAACAAAAAGTCAACGTGACGTGACAACGTTTTGTTGTGTCTAAACACTGATTTATGTGGAAATATTGTTGTGTTTTATCTTTGATTTTTGTAGGAGAGACACTTAACCCTTTATTTCGCAATGCGACAGGGGTGGTACACTCCAAACAAAATAATATTTACGGAAACCTGGTCATTATCTTTAAGAAATTACTTCGCTATACGAAAGTGCATACTACTGCCATCTAGTGAAAAAATAAATAAGCCACTCCGGCGCACTTTCTGCCATGAAATTGCAAAATGGCGCCGCCACGTTGTGGAGCTCGCGGACGTTCGGTAAGTTTTAATTCATAAATAATATAAAAGTGAATATTTCGGCAACGTGTGTTTGTCAATTGTTTTTTATGAACTGCATTTATCTGAAACATGTAAAAATAGCACTAGTTTGTGTTTAATTTTCACGTACTCAACCCGAGTTTGTGGACGTGACACCCGTGGTACATTACGCAAGATTCAGAAATCTAGTTCTAATTTTCTTCGTATCACCGGTGTCACATTGCGCAACTACTAACAAAATAGGTTGACTGGCATTTTAAGCTTAATTTGTTAATCTAACCCTTTTATGGTATGGTTTAGGTACTAAACAATAGAATAACCTAAATGGTATGGGTCAACTATGTCTAGGTATGCATGTCTAGTCATGACACAGATGGATGTCATCTAGTCAATGTTTTTTCTTTAGCAATGTTTTTGCATGGTGTGTGCTGATGCGTTTTTTATACGCTAGAGTTAATATACCTATAGTCTTGTAAGGCTGCAAAAATCTCGCAATTGTACCTCATATCTTATAATCCTAGGTTTGCCCGGCCTCCTAGCTTTACCCGTAACATATACACTAACAAGCTGCCTACAGTGCCTATTATCGTTAATGCACCTAATAGTGTTTTTTTGCTTTGGGTGATGTTGCATGTTTTTTTATATTTTCTTTTACCAGAGGCTACAGTGGGAGAGAACCAGAAAGATCCTCGCGTTAGTTCCTCCTCAAGGTGCATCATCTACGGACTCGTCGGCCTCAGACGATGAGGTCATTATTGAAGATGCCTCGACTCTTCGTCGTCATCGTCTTTCTGAAGACGATGATTCAGATTGCAGCTCCGAACCGCCATCCATTTCTTCGTCACTTGCAAGAATGAACATACTTGATAGTTCAACGTCAGAACAGGAGCATGACAACTCATTTTCCTTACTTTCTCAAGAAGAACCTGCTCAAGAAGAACCAACTCAGAAAGAACCATCACGGCGTAGGTCAGATGATGTTTTCAATTTATTTGACAAAGAAACAGTCCCCCTTACTCCAGTGGTTAACGAAATGTTCCCACCAGAAACACGATATGCTCAATTGCCAGTCTTGAATTCAGTATCATCTGTTTTGTCTCCAATGATTACACCTGTCAACAAGAGGACACGATCCAAACGGAATACAAACCAAGAACCTAGACTTGTAGCGAAGAGAGCAAAAAAATACCAGAGACCGCCTATCACTTTTAAATGGAAAGCAGGTAAATTCAATCATGCAGCAACCATCGAAGAAAGTCCTCCTATCCGTGCCACTGAAACAACAACATCGCCGCTAGATTACTTCTACAAGTTCTTCTCTGAAGACATAATAGAATACATAACAGAACAGACAAATTTGTATTCCGTTCAAAACGATCCAACCAAATGTATCAATGTCACTACTTCAGAAATGCGAGATTTCTTAGCTGTGACAATACTAATGGGTATTATAAAAATGCCTTCATATCGGGACTACTGGAGTCACGATTACAGATACCCACTGATTGCTGATGTAATGCCTCTCAAGAAGTACGAACAAATAAGGCGCTTCTTACACTTTGTAGACAATACTCAGGTGACTGACGACCGTTACTTCAAACTGCGACCTTTATTGGAAAAAGTCAGAAGAAACTGTCTGCAGCTAGAAGAAGAATGCAAATATAGCATTGATGAAATGATGATTGCCTATAAGGGTACCAGAGCCGGTAACAGACGCCAATATATGCCTAAGAAACCAAAGAAGTGGGGAATCAAACTTTTTGTTCGCGCAGGTGTCTCGGGATTGGTATATGACTTTATCCCGTATGGTGGAGAGGATACATTTCGTTTCTGTTCTTTCTCAGAATATGAGAACAGTCTTGGGCTCGGGGCAAAAGTGGTTTTGGCTCTTTGCAAGACAATCAAGAAAAAGCCAGCTAATGTCTATTTTGACAACTTCTTCACATCGCTGGAGCTAATCCACTACTTGCGCGAAGAATATGGCTTGTTCAGTCTTGGGACAGTAAGATCTAATCGCCTAAAGGGTTGTGACAAATTTATGCCGTCCGATAAAGAGTTGGCGAAGAAAGGTAGAGGTTCTAGCAAGCAGATTGTTTGTAACGAAAAAAAAGTTGCAGTCGTGAAATGGATGGACAATAAATGTGTCTTACTGGCGAGCTCTTTTGTCGATTCGTTCCCAATGGGAAAAATCAAGCGATGGTCAAAAGAGTCTCGGTCGAAGGTCGATGTCGACTGCCCTGCAATAGTGAAAGAGTACAATTCATTCATGGGAGGAGTGGATCTCTCTGACATGTTAGTGGCCCTGTATAAGACCAACTTCCGTACGAAAAGGTGGTATATGGCGATATTTTCACAGCTAATAGATATATGCGTGAATAATGCGTGGTTGCTCCATCGACGAGAAATAGAAGAGCGCAAAATTTCACTTAAAAAATTTAGAAGGCATATAGCTAGTGAACTCTTACAAAAAGAGAGAGCTCCAAAAAATCTGCCGAATAGTCCCATGCCAAATAAAAAACACGATCCTGTGGTTGCTCGACCAAACGACGCCATACGATATGATAAGATAGGCCATTTTCCTGTATATGAAGAACGTGGGAGGTGCCGATTATGTAAGGACGGGAAAACTAATGTACAATGTGTAAAGTGTCACCTCAGGCTCTGCTTGGTTCCAAACAGAAACTGTTTTCTAAATTTTCATGTTAAGTAAATAAGTATATTCTGTTACTTGTGTAATTCTTTTGTCGTCATTTACACTTAAATAAAAGTATTTTTTAAGAAAATTTACCTTTTAATTAATCCTTGACTCAAGAGCAATGTGACAAATATGGTACATTACCTTTTCCAGCCAGTTTTCCGTATGTTGGGCAATGTGACGTATTTGGTACATGACATTTCTAAAAAACTAAAATACCTGGATTTTTTTAAGTATTTTTTTTACGTCTTTACTAACTGTCTAATACGTACTTACACCAAAAAAACACTAAAAACAGTGAAAAAATACCTTGCCCTTTAAAGGGTTAAGTAGGGGAGTAGATAAAGTAGTGTATGAAACTGCACATAACGAGGTATTAAAACTCTCGTGGGATACTATTAAAAACCTCGCCATCCCACTCGTGTTTTAATACCCCTCATTATGCAACAGTTTCTTAAACTACTATTACTTATGGGAAAGCGAAGTCACGTTGACACTCCTGATAAACAAGCTAGTAAAAAACGTACAGCAATGATACTCATCATTCCGAGCAGTTTGTGTCTTGCCAAAGGCTGTTTTTGCCTAGGGCGCCGTCTTAAATTAAAATATTAAACAACGTGAGGAAACCTTCATTACTCCATAGCTGCGGCGATGGGCTACCTCCCTGTCACGCAAAATGGAGTATTGAATCACTGGCTAAAAGTGGGCACAGTTGTGCCTCTACCACCCCGTATGGGAAAAGGCGTGACGCTATGTGTTTTTATTTTTATTTTCTATGAACACGTTATTAATGAAACTTGTCTACAGGCGTAATTTAGTTTCGCAGTCGTAGCACATGATGACGTAGTAGACGCGTTACGCCGTAGCAACATTTTGACAACACACTACGCGCCACTTGCTACGACTTGTCTACGACCCTGAGCTACTACGAACATTCTACATTTATTTTATTATAATCGTTTTATTATTAGGCCAATTGAGAGGAAAACTGTCAATTTCTCACGTTCCGTGGCGCATTTGCGACTGTACCTTAGTATGACACGGGAACTTTCAAATTGTATGGAACCCTACACTTGACACTAGCGCAAACAAGGTACAGTCGTACTCATTGTGATTTAGTTAACACAACATAAAGTAAAGTAGGTAATTTTAAATATTATCCTTTTCAAATGTATTGTAATTATAAGTAGGTTAGCGTAAAAAACTTGCATGACTAAATTAAACAGGGATCGTATCGTTCCGCTTTTAATTTAGTTACTTTAATACCCTATGTTTGCCTGGTTAGGGTGCATTCATAAAGAACGTTTTTGTGACTTATCATTTTTGAACATTCCATTATACTGGGCGCTCTAAGAAGTTTCTTTTCTACATGAAATCAAATCGTTCTAGACAATTTTTTCTTTTAGACATCTTGTCACAGGTTTTATGAACAACAAAATCAAGTGCATTTTAGCGGAAACAAAACTTTTGAAGTGACGGACAACATTTGCGAAACTCGTCTCATTACTGCCGCCAGTATAGAGTTCCTTTTTACCAGAGGGGTACAGAAGCACTACCCCATCAGGACCGCAGTATTTTTAATGAAAGCCGCGGCGGCGCCGCCGTGCGCCGGGCGGGCGTACTGTACCGTATTAATCTTCAGCCGACCTCCTACACACCCCTGCACTCCTAGTACCCGACCGACGCCAAGGAACCTCGGTGGGGGCGAGATTTTCCCGATTTTTCTCTATTTTGCCCGTTTTTTCCTGCATGCATTATGCAGGGCGGTACGGTGGGCAGAATTTATCGATGCCAAAATAAAAGTTATGTCTGGGCTGTGGGACTAGAGAATGTTACAGTAGGTTACTGACATGTCACCAATCCTACAATACAGGATGTAAACAAAAGGTGTAGTCAAAGAACATCGAACCTCTCTAGGGATACCTACCTATAGTTGAAATTCAAGTACCCCAGTACGTACCCATACAAAAATGTTCAAACCCCTTTAGGATTGTGAGATTGATCAAGTTTCACTATGAAACCGATTTGATCAGAGCAACTTTATTTCTCGCTCTTTCATACAAACTAGCTGATCACAGCAGCACACAGCAGAAGTTAAGCAAGTAGGTATAATTTAATCCTAATACAATGTTTTCATATTAATTAATCTCAATATGACTACACCTTTATAATACACACTGTAGTAAGTGTAGTTTTTATGAATGAATAAACGGTCCAACTTTCATATTGCACTCATTTCAGGCGACAGCCTTGGTAGTGATAACCCGATTATCTTCCCGCCCAGTAAATGTCCAGAATAAGTGCTTTCTGTTTTCTTCCAAACACTATCTCCAAAGTGTAAACCTCTCACTAACATACAACACAACGTTTATTGGAGTTCCAAGATAATTACTTATAATGTTATCGTGTAAAATAGGACATTTTAAAATAATTTCAGGAAGGCCGGCACAGTAGCCAAGGAGTCGGGCGTCAATAAAAGAAATTCTCACAACGTTTATTTTCCATTCGGCGGGAAACGAGGAAATTACAAGCGAGTAAAAAATACGTCTCGATCTTCGGGCAAAAAACCCCGCCGAAAAGGAAGCGAGCGACCATTAGGGTATTATCGGGGAAAAAAGGGCGGAGGGGAAAAAATCAGGAAAAAATGCGCCGGGAGCTGGGAGCCACCCTTTCCTTTCCGTGACAGCCCAGCCCCACAGTGGCTTAGGTACCCGGCGGCCAGACGCGACACAGGTGAATTTGGAAAATTACAGCCACACTATTCGGTAGTGGCATTATTACATTTGTAGGCCGAACTTCGGTGTTAATTGCACAAATGTATTTCGGTAAAAACAAGGCGCGTCACGCCGAAAACAAGCGGCAATTTTGTGAGTGCTGTAAAGTTGCGCTGAAGTTGAAAGGGTGTAGCCGTTGTGTTTCAATTATGTGGATTAGCTTGCGTTGGTGCAGGCTAGGCCTGTAATGGTGATGTCTGATCGGTCAAGTGCGAGATGGACTCACATACGTAGGGTTCCGTAATATCGTATTAGAAAAGACTCATTAGGTACAATTAATACTTGTATGGAGACCACCTTTAGTTTTTTCTTATTGCGTGTATTTCATGATTGTTGCTGTAGCGGCAACAAAAATACGCAATTTGTGTAAATTTCAACTTTGTAAGGTCCATCAGATACGACCCACTGATGTGCAGACGGAACGAACAGATGGACAGAGGAGGCTAGTAGGGTTCCGTTTAGCACCCTTATTGTACGGAACTTAAATTATTTTTAATTGGGAGTTAAATACTCTTGATTAATTTTTATTTAACTCATAATCTTACTCTATTCATTCATCTACTCCAAAACTTGAATAGTAAACCCACCAACTTAAATAGTAAACCTACAAACCCCACGAAAACCCCACACCCTCAAACACAAGTACCAGGACTTAATGACAGCCGAGGAGATAGTCAAAAGAAACCCAAAGGGACATAACGAATGCGTCGTCGTCGTCGCGTCGATATCAAAATAATTCATGTGTGACAATAATTAAGAGGTTTCCCTTCCCCCTACCCCCTGGGGGGCACCGGGGGAGGGGGAAGAGGGGGCAAGGGTGAAGGGTAGATGTGCTTATGACTCGATAGGTACATGTTGGTTCTTTGCTGTATCCTCTATTTATTCAACAGGAATGGTTAGGTATCTTCTACCGTTGTTACTTAGACAAATGTACAGATCAGTTACACATTACAATTATAAAAACCTAAATACACATGAATAGTACTTTACTGCTGCGGTCTGTAATGGCGGCGTTGCTGGTCGCGCTGCTGGTGGCCGAAAGCGCAGCGTAGCGCAGCTAAGGCCTATACAGCGCGGTCAGCATTGAAACCTTTGAGGGACAAGCTAGAATAAAGGCCGAGACCGAAGGTCGAGGCTTTTATAGCGCGGATATCAAAGGTTGCAATGCTGACCAAGCCTAAAGGCCGAGACCGTAGCTAAGCTAAGCTCGAGGCCATCATAGCATGGCCAGCAGTCCAGTCATTGCGGACCAAGGCGTGTATAGTGCTTTACTTAAACAATGCTAGTAATATGAAAGACTGCTAATGAAATAAAACCAGCTAAATAAAGCTACTTAATAATAATTTAATAAAAATAACAATTGGTAAATGTACAGTTACTAAAATTCCATTTCGTTTGTGCTTCATCGAAACAAAATCGTGCTCTTCAGCATGGAGTCAGTATTACAGAGAGATTTGGGCTTCATTATCTTTCAAAGTTCGCTTAAACAGGCTAGAAAATCGTTTTCCACCAAAGACTTCCATTTTCTGTGCATTTTCCACTGCGCGAACTTTTCGTATGCAAGTTTTTATTTTTCCTTTGACTTCGGCGGAAAATTTTCTATCACTAATTCCGCGGTGTTAAACACATTGAATTAGAGGATTCTTTGCTATTTACAATTTATTTGGAAAAGGGAAAGAAAATAATTGCAAAAAGAAATCCCGCTCATTTGTTTTTTTTTTGGCTTCCTGTCGTCACACAGATCCAAATTCTAGTCGAGTTCCGTGACATCGCCGTCAGCGCCATAATCGATTACAACGTCTACAATGCCATCGTTTTGTATCGCCAAAACTGACTCGGAACGGCTTCTTAGACGCTGTAATCGATTTTGGCGTGACTCGGAACGGGGGGATTGAATAAAACCTTTTTGCACTACTACCTTTTTTTGTTACCATTTTTGAAACAAAGCTCGACAATCATTGATTTTGACAGGTAGGTAATTGCCGGTCGCTGCAGCACGACTGTAATGGTAATTGCCGGTCGCTACAGCACGACTGTAATGGTAATTACCGGTCGCTACAGCACGACTGTAATGGTAATTACCGGTCGCTACAGCACGACTGTAATGGTAATTGCCATTACAAAACCTTGTCTGGCTCCTCCAAGAGCGCGGCAACGTCGATTTTGCTCAAAGAAGGTTGTCAAAGTAATGAGCATATTACTGGCTTTGTTTGAGTAACCATAGTAAAACTTACAAGCCTTATCTCTTTCGGGGTGGCAGAGGAACATCCAGCCATTTTATGAATCTCGCCAAAAATTTGTTGTATTTTTCTCTAGTGTGTAAACATAGGTATTATTATATGAGGTGTAGGCATGTAGTATAACTCACACTAAAACCACTCACTCACTCAACAAACCTTTTACTCAACTGTGTGAGTTAAGGTATGATTCCGGGACGGACTGCAGACCGCAACCACTGGCGATACAATACTACACCACCATAGAAAATGCTACGCGCCTGCAGATGCAGACCACATCCGCAGACCGCAGGCGACACTACGGTTTCTATGCATCTCTATGAAAATGATGCCGCCGCACAGCGCTCGGAATCATTTTCATAGAGATGCATAGAAACCGTAGTGTCGCCTGCGGTCTGCGGTTGCAGTTTGCGGTCTGCGGTCCGTCCCGGAATCATACATTAAAATGATTTTTTTTTCAACTTAAATCGATGTATTTAAGAAAAAATGAAAAAAAAATATCGCCAAAAATGGTTGTTACATTGGGGGCTGTTTGGGAGGTATCAAAACCACTAAACTAGAGGAACTAAAAAGGCACTAAACTGACATCCTTCAAATCCGACAGCTCTTGCGCGGTGCCCACAGATTCCATTTTCAAACACACCATTTTAATTAATTTAGTTAGTATAGTTTGTTTCGCCTCCCAAATCGCAGGCAATATCTCATATTATATCCATGCATAGTTTTCTTGGACATCCTGTATATAGCGTGTACACAGACTTGACTCCCTGGGGCTCGTGTCATTCTTGGCTCACGCTGTGTAATGTGAGAGAGGAAGGGACTTTTTTTAGGGTTCCGTATCCAAAGGAAGATTTTAGGGAAATTATTTGTCTGTTTACATACAAGTTTGTTGGATGAAACACTCGGCACGCGAGTTAGATCACTAGCACTTACAAAAATACAAATACTTTATTTTCCAAAACATTGGCGTGGCGATTCTCGCGCTATCGAGATCATCTCCCCAGTCGAGATATCGGTTTTCATATCGCCTAAATCCGTACAAAACGATCTCGATTTATACTTATTTCGTTCGAAAACGGGTCGAGATATCTCGGTTGGTCGAAAGGCTTTTTCTTGTTTTTGATAATATCTCAAAATCTATATTTCGACCATGGACATGATCTCGCTAACGCCAGAATTGCCACCCAGTTTGCGAGTTTACATATTATTACTGTTGGGATCCATACGGCCGCGTCAGGAGACCGTAGAAATTGTTGTCAAATTCAATGAACTCATAGTAACATACGTCTAATATTAAACTAACGAGCAATGTCACTTGGTCGGGTTATATTTTTACTATCCATAGTAAAAATATAACCCGACCAAGTGACATTGACCAAGTGAAATATTTTGTAAACAAACTCCAGTTTGTTTACAAAATATATCATACGGTCTCCGGTCTAACCTGTATCGTGCGCCCCAGTACTTGAATCGTTTGATTTCGTAGGATAACTAGGACAAAGATGAAACCACTTTTAGCAAGTTAACCAAGAATCTGTTTTAATAGACAGAGCCCTAGCCCGTCGCCGCAGCTAATGGAGGTAGGTTTCAAAACAAATCATAGCGTCACGTCTTTTCCCATACGGAGCGAAAGAGACACAAATATGCCCACGTTTGGCCAGATAATACTCAATTTTGCGTGACAGAGAGTTAGCAAATGGCCGCTATAGGTATATTTTTAGGGAACTGTGTCCGAAGGGTGCCAAACAGGACCCTATTACTAAGGCTCCGCTGTCCGTTTGTCCGTCCGTCTGTCCGTCTGTCAGTCCGTCCGTCAGCGGGTCCTAGAGCACAAGCCGTAATAGCGAGAAAGTTGAAATTTTCACAGAATGTGAATATCTGTTGCCACCATAACAATAAATACTGAAATACGAGAGATATTACAAATTAAAGGGGGTCCCCATACAAGAGACGTGTTTTGAATTTTCTTTTTCTTTTTGTTTTATTGTTTTGGGTGCTTAAGTTGTGTTGTACGATGGTACGGTACCCTTCTTGTGCGATTCCGACTCGCACTTGACCGATTTTTATTTAACGTAGGCTTCCTGATATCTTGACTATGATTTTCATCGTTTCTAAATGGTATAATTTCATAATTTCTTTATTGCACACAATTAATTGCAATGACAAAAAGTAAATAAAAACAGTGTACAAAGGCGAGCTTACCTCTAAAAAGAGATCTCTTCCAGCAAACCAAGTTCCATGGTATCTATTAAAAGTGCATGTGATTCAGATAAATGGAGACCTCTGCCCTTCGTTAGGCCAGTTATTATATTCCACTTACTATTATTTAATCCCTCCCCCACCCCTCTCGGGCCTCAGAGGAGGGAAGCCAAGAAAAAAATCCCAAGCCAACTTCTATCAGAGTCGCGACAGTAAAAACCGTGGAATTGCCGCCATTTTTTATCACTTTTTTGTGAAGTCCCTTCGCTTTTTATTACTCGGCTTTTGAAGGGTCCGAAATCACCTTTATTTCAGTTGTCTATTAATGCCTACTATTGTTTGTGACTGTTGGGCTCGAATTCTTGTATGAGGAAAACTGGGTTGAGTATTCTGAGTCAGTCCAATTCGTATCAGCCCCCCTATTCGCTAACTCAGTGATGATCATCACTAAAATTAACTTATAAATTAGCCGAGTTATTTTGATATCCTTTGGTTACACGATAATTGAACGACACCAATAGCTTCTTAATTCTTACGGATCATCATTGAGTGATCATTACTGAGTTAGCGAATAAGGGGGCAGGTCTCCATAAATAATAGTTACAACCCCTAGAAAACCAATCTTGGCTTTCTTTAACCTCGGGCACACCTCGGACACTCCATAGAACGCTTGTAAAATAATCACCTATTACTACTACATAACCAAATTATGTTTGTATACGTGCAAATGTGTGCGTAAACTTTGCTAGGGCTGGTGGCGCGGCAAATGCAGCGATATTTAGTATACTCGTCGTCACTCGTCAGGCGTTCAGCCCTGTCTATTGATCCTTTAACCAATCCTTTGACGCCAGGGGTGGGGTGCGGTATCTGAATCAGCGCGGGGAAGGGAGTGGCCGTTCTGTACGGAGTACTATTATCTCTTCTGTGCCTCGTGGCAAGCTGTGACAGTTGTCAAATGTATGGGCAAATGGCAGCCACCACAGAACTTGTGTCAATGGGAGGCAGTTTCTCACGTCTGAAGGAAATACTTGGTACCTAACGGTACCTAACCTACCTACATACCTTCCATCCTTCCCGGGTAGTGCCGATGAGAAATAAATCAATACTAACATTTCCAGTTTCTCGATGCATAAAACACAAAATATGTAGGTACAGGTACCCTATTTTTAACCGACTTCACAAAAGGTTTACAATTCGTCGGAATATTTTTTTGTTTGAAAGGGTTTACCTTCCCATTGGTCCCATTGACACCAGGTCAGGATCTGATGATGGGATCCTGGAGAAATCGAGGGAACTCTTCAAATATTATAGGCAGACCTATAGTGATTTTTGAGTTTTTCATAATAACTCGTGCAAATGCATATGGTAAGCATAATATTGTGATGCGGAACTGATGATGAAGATCACACATGGCCACCAGAACTGCTCAATACTAGGTACAATTATACAATAAAAAAAGTCAAAAGTAATTTTTTTTTATTGAAAAAAATAAACATACAGATTGCTTAGTCAACGTCAATATAATATTAATATTTTTGTATACTACCGCCCGTTCGGAAGTTGTGGGCTTAGGGATGGAGCAAAGAAGGGCAAGAAACTCCCCCGTACCTCTTTTAAAATATGGAGGGCCTTAAAAAATACAATTTTATGTATTTCTACTTAAGTCCAAGAAAATACACCGACGAGAGACGTACTGACTCAGTCCATCGCTCCTCTTTGGATTTCTGTGCGCCGAGATGGTAAAGACCACGCAGTTTTGTCATCTAAATATTCTTTTACACTGTAATATGACTTCTCTAATAGACCGATTTTGACATAGTTTTGGAACCTCTTTTCTGGTAGGTCCGTTGCTTCGTTTGGCATTTTATTATAAAAACTAACACACACTCCCATAAAAGAATTAGCAACCTTACTGAGTGTGAACGCGGGCATAGCAATCATATTTCTATTTCTAGTGCCATAATACTATGATTATGAACTAAAGTTTTTCTGGTGTACATGATATTTTGATAAATGTATTGATATTTTTGAATTCATCCCTTAGTTAGCCTAGCATTTAGTTGATAGATAGCCCGAATGGCCCTTTTTGTAAGACAATCCACTATGCGTGGCTGACGGGCAACGCATAGCCTAAACCGGTGGACCTAGAGCCATGAAACTTTGTACAGAGGTTCCTTTTGTAGCGTAGGGTAGCACTAAGATGGGATTTGACGAAATTAATTCCCCAAGGGGGGAGGGGAGGAATAGGGGGTTACAGTTTGTATTTAACTCAAAAAGCACTTGACATTGGTTTCTAATCAAATAGGGTTTGTGAAAGTCGTTTTTTTTTTTAAGTTTTACCTTTTATTTCAATTATACTTTAATGATAATAAACAGTCATGTAAAAATACTGACTATACCATAGAACGACTCGCACGCCACAGTCACGCAACTCTTCTAATCCAAGACGCACTCTAGTTCCGCTTTGGCCGTTCTCTAGATAACTTTGTGGCTGTGGCTGTACTGTGGCTGCGACCCACCACACTGACATAAGTTAACACAAGATCAATTCAAATTCAATTTCTTAATTAATGTCTAACAACTTAGGTTAATTACGCCAAGGTCACGTGTTTTATAGATTTGGAAAGGTTCTCTTTCGAGATTCAAAGATTAGATAGGGTATCTGCTTTAATTACCAGACAACCTCTGTGGCGCAGCGGTTGCACGTCTGCCTACCATGCGGATCGGGTTCGAATCCCGGCTGGGGGAAAAAACCCAAATCTTGGATGTTTACATATTGTTTCTGTTGTCGCTGTTTCTGGTTCCCACGACACAGGGTATCTCTAGTGTGGGGCCAGAAGCAATGTGCCTGTGCGTAAATTTAATGTTATGTTATATAACGGCCCCAAGACGATCAATTAAATTGCGCATTATTTCGACTTGTGCAATTTATTACGGCCCCTAGACAATCAATTAAATTGCGCAAATATTTTATTGTACTATACCTAAGTACATAGATTCTACAGGTATTATTAGGGTAATGGAGAGCATTGCTTTGATCGATATATTACTTAACCCCTTCCTTCACTCTCAGAAGCACACCGCTCGAACGACCGAATAATGGCGAATTATTGTTATATAAGATTTGTCGGCGTACCAGTTAAACTTAATTAGATAATTACAAGTACCGTTTTTTGATACGCTCAAGAAAAACGCCTTTTCCTAATTAATTACTCCCAAGCTAACTTATTAAAACATAATATATGTGTGTGTAGCATTGCATGTGTTAG
Organism: Argyresthia albistria; assembly: GCA_963457715.1. Taxonomy (NCBI): domain Eukaryota; kingdom Metazoa; phylum Arthropoda; class Insecta; order Lepidoptera; family Argyresthiidae; genus Argyresthia; species Argyresthia albistria. The sequence goes on along the minus strand of OY735278.1, from coordinate 3,219,395 downwards.
CATATAAATACTAGATATTATATTGAATCAATTAACCATGTTGTAATTAATTATGCATTTCCTCAGTGATTTCTGTTGTCGAGATTTCATTTGTTTCGATCAAGCACCTAATTCTCAGTTTCGGGAAATGACGTATCAAAAATACCACTGCTCAAGGTATTTTTGATACAGCCTTTATAAATTACAGAGACGTCCTAAAAATGAAACATCAATGAGAAATCATACCTGGTAATCATAGATTGTATTTATGGCCTTCAGCTATTTTATTTCAGCTTGTGTCATTTGTCATGAGGAGGCGCGGTATCGCGCCGGGAAGTGACGTATGATTTTGACGTTGAAATAAATGAGCATAGTCTTAAAATTATAAGGATGTTCTTAAAAATAACATTTTAATGAGAAATTATGGTTTAAAATACTAGGCGTCATACTTATGGGCTTTAACTATTTTATTAATGGTGTTTGATCAGGCAAAATGTTTTGGCGCGAACTTTACGCGCCAAGACGGTTCCTCCTTGGGCTGTTTGAAGCATTGGAGGGACAGTCTGGTGGCAAGTGAGATTGAGAAAGGTTGTTGTGTTGGTGTTGAGAGATTGTCTTCGTGGTGGACTGGACACGAATAAGATAAGTGTATTATATTCTAAATGTATCAATAACTTATTGTATTGTTGTATATTTTCGGTGCAAACTGCACAAACTTTTTAGTGAGATGTAGTGTGTACTATCTATGAAATTAGTTCGGTTTAGAATAAGACAAAATGTATGAATATGTTTAAAAGAGATCAAAAGATTAATCTGTGTGAGTTTCTTCGCCCTTCTTCTCTCACAGTGGTCCAACGTAGTGAAGTGGCAAGGGGGGGGTGAAGTGTTCTTAACTCTGGGAATAAGTATTTTAAAATATCTACAGAAAATAAATACCTTTGATTTGAAATTCCTAACTGAGTTTGTTATTATCAAAAAGTTCCATATCGTACATACAATTGGTCTGTATAGCTGGACCAGAACTACCTACTTACTTAGATCAGGACTGATGAAATTAGGAGAAGACATCTTCCGATAACTCAAAGATCAGAATGAATCATCATTATAATTGGATATCAATCTTATCATGAATTAGATTATTACCTATAGCTAAAGTTAAACATATACCATACAAAACATAGAATAGTCCTCCATTACCTCGGTTAAATTCTATTTCCTGATCAGTTTAATTTTATTTTCTGACATCGGAAGTGGGGTCGATCTTTCATTGCCCATTATAATTGTATTGTTTTTTCAGCTGAACCCTGTTGCTGCAGCATAGAGACACACTTCGGAACGAGTTTAATTGGAGCGACATTCGCCAAGCAGCCAAAGCCGCTGAACCCTGTTGCTGCAGCATAGAGACACTTCGGAACGAGTTTAATTGGAGCGACATTCGCCAAGCAGCCAAAGCCGGTAAGGCCCTACGGGGATCTCCCGTATCGTGGTTCAAACGTAACTGGGTGGCCTTCAGAAAAGACTTTGTAGATGACCCGATGAAGAAAATTTTTGTCTAGTTCAAACTTTGCTAGTACTTACTTACTGTGAATACGCTAGAGAAAAAAATAAGATTATTGCGAAATTGTAAGGTATCATTCACGGAGCTTCAAAAATCGAGCTGGCATGTTACTGTCACAAACACAGACATGTTAAATAGCGATTGCGGTGCTAAGCTAATACGTCAGATTGGCCGAACCATCTATAAAAGGTTCAAGAAAGTTTTAACACAATAATTTTATACTTATCTTATCAACTGTGTAGCCATCCTTATTTGATGGTTTCCATTTCATAGGTTTTGATTTTTATTAAAAAGTAATAAGGTTACAAATCGCGGGCCATTTTTACAACTATCCACAGTAAAGTAAAAAGTAAATGTAGCCCATTAATGTCCCCACCGAGGGGCACAGGCCTTTACTCGGATCCGAGTAAGATTGAGCCATACTCCACCACGCTGGCTCAGTGCGGGTTGACTGGTTGATCAGTATATATATCACTATTCCACAGATGACTAGTTATACTTTATTACATAAAATAACTGCATACAGACACATTTCTCTAATAAGAGATCTCTTCGAGCAAACCTAGGATGGGTTGATCCCGTTTGTCTCCATTCCATTGTTTCGAGAAGCTAAAAGTTTCTTATTTAAAAATTGTCCCGATTGCCTCCATGGCAGCAAGGTACAGTCACGGTTAGCGTCACACCTTTTTCTATACGGGGTGGCTGAGGCACCACTGTGCCCACTTTTTAATGAATATATAAATAGATAAGTACTTAGGTATTTATAGTAGAGAAAGATAGTGTTCTTTCAAGCGTTTTACATATATACAAAAATCTACTGAGTTCTCCCATAACCGATTGTTGATAGGACGGGATTCAAATAGACGTAGTGTTTCTTAGGCTCGATTGAGTGAAGTAAACCGTGAATGAAGATGCCATAGATAATATAGTTGATGCAGCTATATACATATAGTGAAGCCAATTGTTAGCTACAATTTAATCAATTTTGTTTGTTAGATAAGTACTTAGGTATTTATAGTAGAGAAAGATAGTGTTCTTTCAAGCGTTTTACATATATACAAAAATCTACTGAGTTCTCCCATAACCGATTGTTGATAGGACGGGATTCAAATAGACGTAGTTTTTCTTAGGCTCGATTGAGTGAAGTAAACCGTGAATGAAGATGCCATAGATAATATAGTTGATGCAGCTATATACATATAGTGAAGCCAATTGTTAGCTACAATTTAATCAATTTTGTTTGTTCGAATGGTTAGAATCAAGTTTTATTTATGTTAAATTTTAATGCAGTGGCTAATGATGTGATCTTGTCACAGAAGTCTGCTTTGGATAATCGTATGTTCTGTTACGACGCGTCATATTGCAGCTGTGACAGGTTGCAACAATTCTGTAAACTTTTAAAGTGGGTATTTCCTTCGAGGTTGCGAACTTTGAAGTAGAGTTATAATAATTGTTACATTTTTGGTTTTATAATAACATACACAGATGGTGTGAAAGGATGAAAATAGATTTGTCCACGAAATACAAGCTGTGACAATTTACAATTTACAATTGACAGTTTACAATTGACAACCGACTGACGGGCCTGAATGCCCAGACTTGTGCTATGGACTCTTTTTATAGAGTGACGCACTATGACTCGGCTTGGGTGCTAGGGACTCTATAGGAGTGACGCACCAAGTTTTGACTGGAAGGTGCTATGGACTCTTTTTCAAGAGTGACGCACTATGACTCGGCTTGGGTGCTAGGGACTCTATAGGAGTGACGCACCAAGTTTTGACTGGAAGGTGCTATGGACTCTTTTTCAAGAGTGACGCACTATGACTCGGCTTGGGTGCTAGGGACTCTATAGGAGTGACGCACCAAGTTTTGACTGGAAGGTGCTATGGACTCTTTTGGAGAGTGACGCACCATGACTCGGCTTGGGTGTCTTGGACAAATGTATTATTTATGTATATTAGTTTGTCACCCTAGTAATTAAATTACTTAGGCTATTGTTATTTTAGATCAGTTTAGTTTTGTTGTTTCCAACTCTCAGCAACATAAAATAAAATCTGTACCTAGGCCTCCACGACACAGGTCATACCTAGTGACCATAAACATAATTTCATAATGTATCTGTTATTTTGGAAATAAACTTTAATTGATTTGATGTACATGGCTTGGGTGCTAGGGACTCGATGAGAGTGACGCACCATGATTTGGCTTGGGTGCTAGGGACTCGATGGGAGTGACGCACCATGACTTGGCTAGGGTGCTAGGGACTCGATGGGAGTGACGCACCAAGTCTTGGACAAATGTACAGGCAGGTGCTGCGGACTCTTTCTAAAGAGTGAGGCACAGAATACAGTGGTAATTTTTTTATTTTTGTAGTTGCATTGTATGTGCCTCTATTGTGTAGATATTAGTTTCTTGATTCGGTCATTGTCTGATAATGTATCTAATCCCCAATAAGTGGCTGTTTGTATTTATTTTTTCTTTCTCATGTACATCGAGAGCGATTGTACAGTCAGTCTGGCCGTTTTAGCATATAAATGCTTTTGTACTAGATATTATATTGAATTAATTAACCATGTTGTAATTAATTATGCATTTCCTCAGTGATTTCTGTTGTCGAGATTTCATTTGTTTCGATCAAGCACCTAATTCTCAGTTTCGGGAAATGACGTATCAAAAATACCACTGCTCAAGGTATTTTTGATACAGCCTTTATAAATTACAGAGACGTCCTAAAAATGAAACATCAATGAGAAATCATACCTGGTAATCATAGATTGTATTTATGGCCTTCAGCTATTTTATTTCAGCTTGTGTCATTTGTCATGAGGAGGCGCGGTATCGCGCCGGGAAGTGACGTATGATTTTGACGTTGAAATAAATGAGCATAGTCTTAAAATTATAAGGATGTTCTTAAAAATAACATTTTAATGAGAAATTATGGTTTAAAATACTAGGCGTCATACTTATGGGCTTTAACTATTTTAATAATGGTGTTTGATCAGGCAAAATGTTTTGGCGCGAACTTTACGCGCCAAGACGGTTCCTCCTTGGGCTGTTTGAAGCATTGGAGGGACAGTCTGGTGGCAAGTGAGATTGAGAAAGGTTGTTGTGTTGGTGTTGAGAGATTGTCTTCGTGGTGGACTGGACACGAATAAGATAAGTGTATTATATTCTAAATGTATCAATAACTTATTGTATTGTTGTATATTTTCGGTGCAAACTGCACAAACTTTTTAGTGAGATGTAGTGTGTACTATCTATGAAATTAGTTCGGTTTAGAATAAGACAAAATGTATGAATATGTTTAAAAGAGATCAAAAGATTAATCTGTGTGAGTTTCTTCGCCCTTCTTCTCTCACAGTGGTCCAACGTAGTGAAGTGGCAAGGGGGGGGTGAAGTGTTCTAACTCTGGGAATAAGTATTTTAAAATATCTACAGAAAATAAATACCTTTGATTTGAAATTCCTAACTGAGTTTGTTATTATCAAAAAGTTCCATATCGTACATACAATTGGTCTGTATAGCTTGACCAGAACTACCTACTTACTTAGATCAGGACTGATGAAATTAGGAGAAGACATCTTCCGATAACTCAACGATCAGAATGAATCATCATTATAATTGGATATCAATCTTATCATGAATTAGATTATTACCTATAGCTAAAGTTAAACATATACCATACAAAACATAGAATAGTCCTCCATTACCTCGGTTAAATTCTATTTCCTGATCAGTTTAATTTTATTTTCTGACACATGCAATAAATTAGACCTGTGGGCAATAAATTAAACCTGTAGATAGGTATCACAAATCTAAAAGGGGCAAACCCATCACCTCTAAAACCCAACAGACAAAAAACACAGTAATTAAAAGAAACGTTAATTATCAAACCGTTTAATTACTTGCAAGTACTAGGCGCTCAGAGGGCGAGCGAAGGTGCCTCCTCGCTGTATGGGGAAGATTATATGGGGGTTGAGTTCTGTGAAGTCCCACGGGCGAACCCTGTAAGGAGCTTGGGTGTCGATTCTATTTTGTTACTTACACACTAGACTATCGCTTGCCTGTCTTGCTGTTTAGCTTGTATATATCTTGGTAGGCTTCTATTATGTATGACAAAATGACAAGGATTTTTTTTTTTTTTTTTTACGTAGCCTATAATGTGTCCCACTGCTGGGCAAAGGCCTCCCCATTTCGAGCCCACACATCTCTAGTCAGAGCTAGATTGACCCACTCTAGTTCGAACGTGTCCAGGTCGTCCCGCCATCTCCTTCTGGGCCTTCCTCTACGCCGGTGTCCGTCTATAGGCACCCATTCAGTAGCTATCCTCGCCCACCTGTCTGGGTGCATTCGGCACACATGGCCTGCCCAGTTCCACTTCAGTTTTGCGGTCTGCACACCCACATCTGCGATGCCAGTTATGGAGCGCAGTACGGAGTTCTTAACGCGGTCTATTCGTTTAACACCCAAAATACTGCGCTCCATCGCTCGCTGGCAAACCTTGAGTTTGGACCTCTGTTGCTCCGTCAATGACCAAGTTTGTGCGCCGTAGGTTAGGATGGGCAGGATGCACATGTCGACGAGTTTGCGCTTCAGGGACAGTGGAAGGCTGCCCTTCATTAGCTCTTTCATGGACCAGAAGCTCTTCCAGGCATTCGAAGTACGTCTTTCGATTTCCTTGTCCTGCCTGTTTTCGAATGATACTATCTGGCCCAAGTAGATGTACTCGTCGACATATAGAATCTCCCGCCCATCAATAACTACCTTACGCTTTGCGCCGTTGGTCATCAGTTGAGTTTTTGACCGATTCATCATAAGTCCAACCTCAAGGCTTGCCGTGCTCAGTTCCTGTAGTAAAGTCTCCAGTTCCGCAGCCGATGAAGCAAACAGGACAATATCGTCGGCGAAGCGGAGGTTGTGTAGCCTTCTCTCGCCGACAACTATGCCCTTGTTTTGCCATGATGCTGCCAAGGTTTTGAAGACCTCTTCAAGTGTGCTAGTGAACAGTTTTGGGGACAGCGGATCGCCTTGCTTCACGCCTTTTTCTATTGTAAATGTGGGTCCTGGAAATTGAAGTTTAATGTCTGCTGTGCTATTGTTGTAAACGGATCTTAAAATGTTAACGTAGGTTGGGTTTATATTTTGGTTGAGCAAAGCTTTGAAAATTGAAGAATGTGTAAGACTGTCAAACGCTTTCGAATAGTCTACAAATGCAAGATAAAGTGGTTTGTTGAATTCCTGGTGTTTTTCAATTATCTGGTTGAGTGTTTGAAGATGATCAGTGGTTGAAAATCCAGGTCGGAATCCTGCCTGCTCAGGAGGTTGGTTACTGTCTAATTGACTTGATATCCGGAATTCTATAGTTTTTATAAATATTTTGTAGATGTGTGAAATTAAACTAATTGGTCTATAGTTTGTGATATCAGACTTATCACCTTTTTTGTGGAGTAGGATTATATTAGAATGACAAAATCTTTTTGGAAGTTTTCCAGTGTAAATAATAGAATTGCAAAGGTTTGCTAAGTGGGGTAACAGAACTGTGTTTCCTAATTTTAGTGCCTCCGTCGTAATACCGTCTTCTCCAGGACTTTTGCCATACTTCATACTCGACAAAGTTCGATGAATCTCAAGGCCAGTTATTGGAGAGATTGTATCTGGAGTAGGACGAGGGTACTCTGCTAGTGTTGTGGTTTTTGATGAATCTGCATAAAGGTTCTCGTAGAATTTTGTGGAAATATCCATGACTTTATCCCTGCTTCCCTGTTTCTTGCCTTGTTCGTCTACTAAGCTGGTGATCCATGTTTTGCTGTTGTTGATACCTTGTTTGGCTGTTCGTAATGATCTGTTATTTTCTATTGCTATTTTTACCATTTTAGTATTGAATTCTCGGAGGTCTTTGCGTATGCTGCGCTTCACTCTCCGGTCTAATAGGTAGTATTCTGCGGAGCATTTGGGTTTAGACTCTCTTTCATTTAAAAGAGTATTTGTGAATGGTGTTAGTTTGTTATTGTTTATTCGGGATTGTTTTATACTTTTACTGGCTTTTGCAATTGAATTTTTTATCGTGTTATAAATATTTTCTGGGTCTTCTACGTCTACTTTCAAATTTTCAAAATAATTACTGAGTTCTATGTTAAATTCTTCGTGATTATTTATTAATGATGATTTTGTAAGTTGTTTTATTTTTTGTTTGAATAGGTTTTTGCGGTGAATTTGGGTGTCAAAATGTACTCGTGCGCGTAAGGGTCTATGGTCAGAACTAAATTTGAATCTATTAAGGACGGATACATCCTTAATATTTGTTTGTTTTGAGGCTATTACAAAATCTATTTCATTTTTGGTCTTTTTATCTGGTGATATCCATGTCCAGCGGCGTTGTGGTTTTTTGTAAAAGATACTGTTGCTTATTTTAAGGCTTTGTCCGAAGGCAAACTGGAGCAGACGGGATCCACGGTCATTTCGGCATCCAAGCCCGTGTGGACCCATAATTTCTTGACTGTCCAGTTCTTGCCTCATTCCGACTTTTGCGTTGAAATCACCGATGACTATATTCCACGTGCCTCGGTGTTCATCGCATGCCTGATTTATAAGGTGGTAAAAATCTTCTACTTCGTCGTCACTGTGCGTGGATGTAGGTGAATATGCTTGAATAATTGTCAGTGTTTTTGATTCGTTGATTCTGAATTTAAGGATTGCTACCCTTTCTGAATAGCCTATAAATTCGATGATATTGTTCTTCCACTTCTTAGCCACCAGAAAACCCACTCCAAACATTCCACTGGTGGCGCCGAAGTGGTAGAATATAGCATCTTCTCTTTCTATTGTTACCTCTCCAAGCCTTCTCACTTCAGCGAGGCCTACAATGTCCCACTTCACGTCCTTTAGAGCGTGTTCTAACTCGACTAAACGCTCTTCTTTCATTAGAGTCCGGACATTGTAGGTCAAGATATTTAGGGTATCGGAGTCCAATTTTCTTGCAGTAGTCGGTTGACGGGGAATCGTTCCCGCCCGGAGATTGTTCGCACCCCAGCCTCCAGGGTTAGTCCGGCTACCGTCGTCGCCGGCGTCGCCACTGGAGGCGCCGGGCACTAGGGGCCTTGGTTGTGTGTGTACGCTCATGGGGGATTGGACCGTAAGCCCACCACGCAGGTCCAGTGCGGGTTGGTGGGTTTTTCGCCAGAGCCTCGTCCGTTGATCAGCAGAGTGTACCGCGGGCAGGTGAGGTTGACTTGGGATCCGAAAAGATGGTTGTTGGATCCCCTTCCACTCCGATTAATGAATGAAAATTATATTACAAAGTTTCCAAATTATTCCAATGCGACAACAATTGCCGCAGATGGCACGATTGGCGGTCAATTGGGGCGGCATACTATATTGAAGAAGAAGATGTGCCAACTATGCCATGCCACTGACATTGACTAGTTTGATATCCGCTCATCTACCGATTGGACGGTTGTGTGCCGAAGGCTTTACCATTTATATTCCTACAGCGACGGTCTAGTAATGATTTACGCATTCTAAAACATTTATCAGGCCGCTTTGACTGAACCCCTGGTAGGCCTGGTTTTCCCAGACCCTAACCCAACCTTCGGGATAAGCTTTATAGGCATGGTTTTTGGCTAATTTTATCTGAATTCACTGAAATATTTAGTTTACTAGTAGTTGTGTTGGGCCTAAATTCCGGATGCACAATGAGGGCTTAACGTTAGATATTAATTATCTTCTCATCACTTTATTAACCAACTTCACAATAGGAGGGGGTTCTCAATCCGGTTTTTTTTTGGTTCGTTACCTCGAATTTGGTAGAAAATATGAAATAATTTAAATAATTCTTTTTTATATGACAGAGCATGCTTTTCAGTTTGGTCCAATTTCTTGAAATTGTAAAATCCATCCAGTAGATCTTGAAAATACTTAAAAAAAACCGTAAAAATTTGGCCTGTTTACTTAGAGGACATCATAAAATATAAGAATCACTAATATTTGCTTTTCGATAGTGCATGTGTATTGAATACTTTCCATGAGATTAGGCTACTGAAGTCTTGTTTTTAGGGTACCGTACCCGAAGGGTGCCAAACGGGACCCTATTACTGAGACTTCGCTGTCCGTCTGTCCGTCTGTCCGTCCGTACGTCCGTCCGTCCGTCCGTCCGTCCGTCCTGTCTGTCACCGGGTCCGCCTGCACGAACCGTAATAGCTAGAAAGCTGAAATTTTCACAGAATGTGTATATCTGTTGCCGCACCAACCACAAATACTGAAATACGAGAGATATTGCAAATTAAAGGGGGCCCCGATACAAGAGACGTGTTTAGATACACTTACGCATTTCAAAATGGAGATCTTGACTGAAACTGTTTATTTATTGTCATAGCAACCATGTCAATTGTCATAGACACATATACTACACATTTAAATATGATAGCATATTTCGCGTCAACCCACATGGTTGTGGTAGCTGTAGATGTAGATGGTGTAGACTCTCAATCCGGAGGTCGTCGGTTCAAATCTCGTGAAGGCATAAATTTTCTTTTTGTTTATTTTTTTATTGTTTTGAGTGCTTTTGATTTGTTGTACGATGGTACGGTACCCTTCGTGTGCGATACCGACCCGCACTTAACCGATTTTTTTATTTTTTTATTATGACAATTACTTTTCAATTGTTATTTGCCCGATTCGACCATTTACGAAGGGATTTGGATAATCCTTATGTCAGCAATAAATTGAGATACCTACGAATGATACTATTATTAGTCGCCAAAAGGGACTATCGAACAAACCGTCAGCTAATGGATTCCTAATGTTGGCGGTAGTCGTCGCCTCATTGTTACTGAGCCGGCACAATAACAAAAACAGTGACAATGATCATTTTGCTAGCGGAATTGGACCCCTGTTTGTGTGCAAGAGTTATAATAAAATGTAACCCTGCCGTATCACCCGAGCAGAAAATGACTATTAGATGTATTGCAGGTAAGTAATAGTACATTACTGCCGCGGTCTGTAATGACGGCGTTGCTGGTCGCGCTGCTGGTGGCCGAAAGCGCAGCTCAAGGCCTATACAGCGCGGTCAGCATTGAAACTTTTACGGATAAGCTAAAATAAAGGCCGACACCGAAGGTCGAGGCTTTTATAGCGCGGACATCAAAGGTTGCAAATGTTGCAATGCTGACCAAGCTTAGGCTGAGATCGTAGCTAAGCTAAGCTCGAGGCCATCATAGCGTGGCCAGTAGTGCAGTCATTGCGGACCAAGGCTTGTATAGTGCTTTACTTAAACAATGCTAGTAATATAGACTGAAATAAAACAAGCTAAGTAATTATACCTAGTAATCATTTAATAAAAATAACAATTGGTAAATGTACAGTGACTAAAATTCCATTCCGTTTGTGCTTCATCAAAACAAAACCGTGCTCTTCAGCATGGATTCAGTATTCCAAAGAGATATTAGGGAGGGCTTCATTATCTTTGAAAGTTCGCTAAAACAGGCTAGAGAAACGTTTCCTAGACTGTCATCTTCTGTCCATTTTTCACTGCGCGAACTTTTCGTATGCAAGTTTGTATTTTTTTTCCTTTGACATCGGCGGGAAATTATCTATCACATTTTGCTTCCATATTAATGCCCGGCGAAATTAGAGGTTTTTTTTTGCTTGTAGAACTAGTTTTTCACAATTTATTTGGATTCTACGTCTAGACATACGGAAAGAAAATTGCAAAAAGGAATCCGGCTCTTTTCTTTTTTAGGCTCCCTGTCGTCAAACAGATCTAAATTCTGAATAAAACCTTTTTGCACTACCTTTTTTTTTACAATTTTTGAAACAAAGCTCGGCAATCATGGATTTTCACAGGTAATTGCCGGTCGCCAAAACACGACAGTAATGGATTTTCACAGGAAATTGCCGGCACCTTTTCTGGTTCCTCCAAGTTGCGCGGCAACATTGACTTTGCTCAGAGAAGGTTGTCAACATAATGAACACATTACTCGCTTTGTTTGAGTAAAGTAAACTTACCTACACGTAAGGGAATCTTGTAGGTTTTATTTAACACGTCCAGTTAATTTATCAGATAAAATCACAGAATCTGTCCACACGGGTTCCGCCGACGACACGCGGTCCATCCTACTCTATCTATATCGCTACTTTCCGTCCGAAACATTAAATTCCGGACCGCTGCAGGAAAAGCTGAACTAAAATACGCTAGCGACCCTTGCACTATGGGGGTTGAGGGTGGGGGTGGCTGGCTACCTACCGCTGGCAACCCCCTGTTGTCATTTACCCTACTTACGGCGACGGCAGCTGAGTACCAGGCGCGCATACTGCCAACAGAGAATTTTAACGGAATTAGACGCTCGCCGCCTGCAGGGCGCCGCCGTAGTTAATTCTACATGTGCCTGCTTGCCTACTCCTAGAGGAGGTGCCACCCACCACCTAGTAACTCCTCGCGCCCTGGTAGCGAGTACTTGTAACACGCAATGGCGTAACGGGGAATCAAACCGAATCTAGTTTAGTGCGGGGTAAGTTTGCCTGAGGCTTATACGGGGTGTTATCAGAATTACATTGAAGGACTTTGACGTTTGAATAGAATGTTGGTCTGTATTTTTCAGTTCTTTATACAACAATAATAATATAAGACCGCACATAAAAGTAAAACCACAATTTTCCAGGTGCAATTATGTTCTTATTACAATAATCACCCTTCTTATCTCTCAAGATATTCAGATTTCCGACCCCACTCTGATCATTGTCCAATTAACTTGCTATACACATTTATAGTAAATTATCCCCCACCATCGTCCACTAGCCATTGGTAGGATCCAGGAAGGAGGGATTCCTAATTTTATTCGATAGCCTTGGCAACGGTCTAGCTCTCTGTCACGCAAAGTAGCATTGAAAACACATTGAAAAGCTACACGGCTTGGAGGAACGCGACTACACGGGGATAATGTTTAACGAAAAATTAATGTTATTTTGCGTCTATTCCAATCTAACTTCTACCTAAATAAATTGAGCGGACTAGACAAAACTATCTATGAGCTCATATTTCGAATGGCCTACATCTGACACGTGCAACTAACCAAAACTGCACAAACAATAGATACATTGAACGTTCATCACAATTCTAAACTCTATGCCAACGCTTACGAATAAACCGAAAAATAATTACCTATTCATTGTTCGTTCTTGTTTTATAACATCTACTGCCTATGGGGGAGAAATGATAAAGAAATAAATGGTTTTCTTAACTGATACAAATACAAGGCCGTCACGTAGGTTTTACACATTTTGTTCTGTAATGATAACGAATATTTATACAATTTATAATAGTGGATTTAGAAGTATTTCGAAGACTCAAGCTAAAGATTGCAATACTAACGGTACAAATACTATTGCGAGCCGATTTCAATTTTATCGACTCTCCCCGAATAGAATTTAACCCTTCGATATGCGGTGAGTCAAATTCGGCCCCTCTATACGAAATCGTGAATCGATAGGGGAACCAAACTTAATTAATGTTATGTACAGTTCAAGGTCAGGGGGTTACCATAAACTTTTTAGCGATTTGTTTAGGTACCTACCTAATGTGGTCCGAAAAATTACCATGTCCGTCTTAAAGTCTTAAAGTCTTGGTATGAGTAAAAAAAGCTCATTATAGTGTACCTAATATAACAGGAACCTTGACAGATGTCAATCTTAGCCTGTCAGTGAGGGGATATTGCTCATAAAAATCGATTAATCAGAATAATCGATACATCCTTTAAACATTTGTGAATCGGGAATAATTTTACAAAATTTGCAAAGAGACATTAGAATAGACAATATAGTTGAAAAAGAACTAATTTTATATCCCTAAGTGCGGATAGCAGTGATGACGATGACAACTCTTCTGTCAGTTTAAATAATAAAACCATTTCAATTATTTACGATTTTTTTGTGTCCTAGTGTTTAAAAAGTGGATTTCATGAAGATTTATATTGGTTGCGTATGCGAACGCTTGTTGAATACAACAAACGTTTGGCGAGCCGCGTTCCCCCGCAGGCGCAGTCAATTGGCTACAGTCTCTGCAGCAAACCAAGGCGTCACAAACAATACACAGATTACATAAGTGTTCAAATAATTTGAGATAAACTAGCATTTGTAATGTGTTCTCTATTTTATGTACAGTGGTCGCGTTAAATAATGCAAATCATGCTATGGAATTGGTAAGAGACACTTGAAAACATGCGTAGCTACAAATAAATACATACAAAATTCCGATACGCCCACCACCGTATTATTTTGTGCCAAAAGGACCAAGAAAGGATCGATTTTTAATGTTTTATAGAGCCTGATTTTTTAAAGACATTTTTTGCTAAAATAGTAAATAAAATCTAATTTTGATATTATTAGTGGAGCACTAATTAGGTTTATCTCGTAGCTAATATAGTTTATCCCCGATGGAAATAACGACGTCATAATTTTTAGGGTTCCGTATCCGCAAGCCGAACGAAACCCTAGACTCCGCAGTCTGTCCGTCCGTCTGTTGCTCTGAATTATTCGAAACACATTTAAGATCAAGTAGTTTAAGCACCACTTATGGATCTGGTACTGGATAGTACCGTCATTTAACAAGGCCCGCGGCGATGAACGTAAGTTAACGTAGCCCTAAAAATTATAACATAAATTTTGGATATTTTCATACCACTAACGGCCCAAAACGTAAAGTCAGAAGCCGAGCGCATCATTTCAGTTTGAACAAGCTCTGCTTTCATATTAGTCAATACTTAGATACTTTTAATAATGGCTTATCCTTAACATATACCTACTACCCAACAAACAAAGCACTAATCTCCAACATCAAAGCCACCGCACGGGTGGCGAATGCCCGAATAAAATACCCTGCTGTGATATTAACAGCCCCGAGAAAAAAAAGGGGGTTCCAGCCCCCTCCCGACCGAAGGAGCCCCAATCAATCTTACAAGTCGCTGTGCTGTGGAGGGGGGTGTAGGGTACTTTTGGGGGTCGAACGATACCCTCTTACGGACGGTCTAGGACTGACCCTTGGAGACGGGGGTTAGGAAAAAGGATCAGTGTGAGATTTGGTTGGTTTTTAGTTGGCTTGATTGGTGCTTTTAGTTTTTGTTTGATAAATAATGTTGAACTATGTGCCCGAATTCATGAAGAAAGTATCACTGTCATTGGAAGGAAATGATGATGTTTTGACGCTCGCTCATATTATTTTTCTCAAGTATTACAAATAAGAAATAAACTTTTCTTTGTTTTTTTCGGCCTATTTTTTTACCTAAATTACAGCATAATTATTGTAATTTTATAATGTCTTGTGTTTATGGTTATATTTTTATAGGCTATTGAAATTCGATACAAAGACTGCTTAAAAAATCGCACGGCCATCAACCAAACCTTGTTTTTCTAGTGCAGAATAGAGTAACGAATAAAACTTAGCATGACATGTATACCTCTTCACTCAGTCCAGACTCAAAGTTTAGTAAAAATAGCATTTGTGTGTTCTATCCGAATACAAAACTTTTTTTTTTTGGCCGCCACCTTTACTTTTAGCCCAAAATGAATGATGTCCTTTCACTGCTTGAAATCTAACTTCTAAGTAGGCTACCTCTTCCGTCTGTGTCTGGGTTTTGTTATATCGCGCGACTCAATCTTTGTTTCTAATAAAATTATAGGTAAAATGATACTACTCGAAATATGGATTGATGGAAATGCATTTTTACGTTAGCCGTTTGAAAACTTACTATAATTGTTAAAAGTAGTGTAAAACCCCGAAAAAAACAAAACTAACATGACGTCACAAACACTATCACGCTTTTTCTCAAAGAGGGTGGCAAAGGCACAATTATACCCACATTAAGCAATAACCCTGTAACATATAAAAACTACACAAACATACATACCTAACTTATCGAAACTCCCAAAAACTCTCCCGAAAAAATCCCCAAAAAAACACAGAAAGTCGAGTTGCCTCCTTCTACCGCCTGTGTCGTTTTTGTGTCTTGTCTAATGCCGGCGTGACGCCGCCCGCCCCCGGCTGATGAAACCCGGCCATCCCGCCCTACACCCCAACCGCCCCAGCCGCCCCAAGCGAGAAAAATGAGTTAGAAAAGATGCCCGCCCGATTATGGCATGACGGGCCTTTGTCGGTATGAGACCATTGCGGGCGAATAGGACGGCTGCTTGAGTGCTATGCGTTCCTGGTTATTTGTTTTTGGGATAAGATATTATTTCATAGCTACAGCGATGGGCTCGATCCTGTAACGCAAAAAAGAGTAAAACTGGCCCGATAATGTGCCCCCCCGCCATCTCGTAAGGAAAAGATATTGATTTAAGATATATTTGTTTTGTTATGTCCCCAAACAATAGAAATTTTTCTTTTATGTTGATGCGGATCCCTTCGTGTGGAAGTCCAACTCGCACTTGACCCTTTTTTTTCTTTTTTTTCAGTATACCGGTAGCACAGTACCTACTGGCCATTACTTACCACGGCTACCAGAACCGCGATAAGTTCTGAATCCCAAAAACATACCGAAAAACTTCTCCCATCCAATGCATAGTTGGAATTTTCAATTCATAACCCTTTAAGCACAAAGGGGTGGACGAAGCGGGTCCAGACCGCACGGGTTAAAAGCGGGAGCGTCTGAAACTTCCAGCACAGGGTTAGATTTGGAATCCATCACGTATTTGTAGATTTGATAATGAAGTTTGCTTTGAAATTAAATATTAAGTTTTGGTCCTTTTCTGTGATAATTTTGTATGGTATGTTTTTGTTTTAGATGTTTATTGTGTGTATGTTGTGATGTTTAAGTGCTCCGTGGTCTAGTGGGTCTCGCCTAGCTTCTTACGCAGGAGATGCAGGTTCGAATCCCGGTGCTGACCATGTACCAATGAGATGATTAATTTGTCTTAAGTACATTATCGGACACTCCGTGTTTCGGATGGCACGTTAAGCTGTAGGTCCCGGCTACTAAACCCCTCCACCAACCCGCACTGAGCCAGCGTGGTGGAGTATGGCTCAATCTTACTCGGATCCGGGTAAAGGCCTGTGCCCATCGGTGGGGACATTAATGGGCTAAATTTACTTTACTTTTTTTAGATGTTTATGTTTGAATTTAGGACTGTAACCTGTAATGTAGTGATAATGTTTGTCCTTGGGGATATTAATATTATGACAAATATATTGAACAGTACGGAGTGAACACTTATCTCGTTCCAACATTTCATAACATAGCGTCACGCTTTCACCATACGGGGCGGCGGCAGATGCACTAATATCACAGAAGAGATAATAGTACTCCGTACAGAACGGCCACTCCCTTCCCCGCGCTGATTCAGATACCGAACCCCACCCCTGGCGTCAAAGGGTTGGTTATAGAATCAATAGACAGGGCTGAACGCCTGACGAGTGACGACGCGTATACTTAATATCGCTGCATTTGCCGCGCCACCAGCCCTAGCAAAGTTTACGCACAAATTTGCACGTATACAAACATCATTTGGTTATGTAGTAGTAATAGGTGATTATTTTACGAGCGTTCTATGGAGTGTCTGAGGTGTGCTAATATGCTCACTTTTTAGCCATTTACTCAATACTCCATTTTGCGTGAGGCAGGTGTATTTTTGGGCAAGATAGTTACAAGGCTCACAGATTTTCAGTTCTCATGTTATCTGAGGCGTAACTCTCGTCTGCCTGTGTGGTTTGTTATGATTCGATTTTCGAATTCGACACGGAAGTAGAAGAGCATGCATCTTACCTTACTCTCGCCATCTATTTTCTCCTGGTACTCCAACGTCCTCATATGCTTCAAATAGGCCGTGGTAATAGGAACACTATAGTCTACCTCCTCCCCCCCATAGTAAATACCCCAATCTGGTCTCCAAGGACGAGGAAAACTTCCATTACTGCTGGAATAATCTATATTTTGCAGCAGTTTCTTTCTGGCGGGAGACCTGGAATTGGGTGGATCTTTCGAGGTTAGATTGGCTACGTCGAGTGGATTGTACTTCTTCCGGTCAGTCTTTGTCTCTTTATCTACTCCGTTCTCTGCGGCTCTAGTACTTTCTATCTCCGGTACTTCTTTTAAAATGCTGGTCGAGTCTTCTTCTACATCTATCAGACTGTCGTCATTCTTATCAATTTCCGGATCAGTTCTGACGGGTTCCTCTTCTCTAAACTCTTCACTTCTTCTAAAGTCCGCATCAAGACCTTTGACCTTCTTCGACGTCAATTCTATATAAACAGGCTCATCGTCTTCTACCCGGCTTTCAGTTTTCACCTCGTATTCGTACGGGTGGTTTGTTGCGTCGATTTCTGATTCCCAGTTCCTGGTGTACTCAGGGGTTCTGTGGTCAAGGTATGGGTGGAAGGGGGCCCGCGTGGGTGAGGGCGAGGGGGTGAGCAGCGGCTGGGGGGAGGTGCTGCGCGGGCGCCGCGCACACTCTGCGCATCCGGTCAGGAAGCGGGTGACGGCCTCGCGTGGCAGGAACGCGTAGGTTTCCGTTATCTGTGGACAAGGATTTCCAGGATGAGTCTGTAGGTATTCAATGAAACAATGAAACTGTGGCTTTATCGGCTTTATACAGTACTACGTGGATGTTTTGGCACTTAGATTACACTGACAGGGGGCGCCACTGCAACATTGATCAATTGAATGATTGGATTGATTGCGTTAGTTCCGGCCCTTGGCCACGTGCCAAAACATCCATGTAGCATTGTACTTTGTCCAGCATAGCTTGATCGATGACAACTTGTCACTTTGACATAACTACACCTGGGGATAAGGTCGATATAAATTATCGATATTCCAACTAAAGTTACAGAATGTTTCAAACAAATTAAACAAAAGGAAGTTGTAACATGTTTTTCTTCTTGTTATAATGGCTTACAGCCCAAATTATCATCATCAAAGTATGATTCGGACTCACTGGAGCTTCTTCTCACACTTTTAAATTCTCAAAGTCAAGATCGATAAGTTCAATTCAATTCAATTCAATTAAAAAAAAAATATTGACCATAAAATCATACATATTACTTAGTCAACGTCAACATGATATTAATATTTTTGTACACTCGTTCGGAAGTTGTGCGCTTAGGGATGGAGCAAACAAGGGCAAGAAACCTCCCCCGTACCTACCTCTTTTAAAATATCAGAGCCTTAAAAACACAATGTTATGTATTTCTACTTAAGTCAAACTATAGTTGACCGAGCGAGCGATGCGTCCAGTATCGAGATTGACCCAAGAAGCGTTTTGTCCCTCTGTCAGTCAGTCTGTTCTCGCCTACGCAATTTTAACCGATTGGCAAAGTTCGTAGATTTATTTCATAACTTTAGTCAATCACCATTTTTATTGGAGGAAAATTAGGGGGAAAAGGGGGAAAACTTGCTGAAGCGTTATTTATCGACAGATTTCAATTAAAAGTGTCAGTTAATGAATCGATAAGAGAGCTCGCGAGGTCTACTGTTCTTACAGAACTACAATGTTCCTATGTCCCTCTATAGTGTAGAGAGCAAGAGAGACATAGGTACATATAGTTCTGTGTGCTATCATAGACCACTGTGTAGTAGAGTCTGCACAGTGGGCTATGATGGCACGCAGAAGGGGACCTCTGTAAAAGTATCACGGATTTTGAGGATTTTTTAAGTTTTCTGTTTTATTTTGGTAATTCGCCACTTGGCGTGGTTTTTTCCACACTTTTTCTACAAATGATGAGATTTCTTGACAATATTTTGTCATGTTCAACAAGAATAGTCAATCTATCAATTACAACCGCTTAAAATCATCAAACGTCTCTAGAAATCTAACTATCAAACAACAAACACAAAAATAAGTAGTTGAGTAAAATTATTGGAGTACCATGTTTGATTATCGAGGTGAAATGGTGAAAATAACCGCCCAAGTGCGAGTCGGACTCGCGCACGAAGGGTTCCGTGCCATTATCTATAAAAAACCGCAAAAAAAATGTATGGAAGCCCCCCCCTAAATATTAATTTAATTTTAATTTAATTATTTATTTTTTAAGTAAATAATATACTCAATATATTGTGAACATTTTAAGCGTCTACCTGCTACCATTATCATTATCGAGCAAAAATGAGCAAAAAAATCACGTTTGTTGTATGGGAGCCCCCCTTAATATTAAATTTCTTTTGATTTTTAGTATTTGTTGTTATAGCGGCAACAGAAATACATCATCTGTAAAAATTTCAACTGTCTGCTACCACGGTTCATGAGATACAGCCTGGTGACAGACGGACGGACGGACGGACGGACGGACGGACGGACGGACGGACGGACGAACAGACGGACAGCGAAGTCTCAGTAATAGGGTCCCGTTTGGCACCCTTCGGGTACGGAACCCTACAAAAAGGTGCCACACCGCAGGTGCTCACTAATTTAAAAGGTTGCTTGCAATTAAGATTCTACTCGTAAAATAGCAAGTATAACAAGAAAAATGAAAATAGTGTTTTGTAATTAGTCTTTTTAAATCGCCCCGTTAGAAGAACTGTGTAATAATAAGTATAAACTATTCATTCATCTGACTGTTTTATTTCATTAATTTAATCGATTCAAAAATACACGCCAGTATGATTCAGAAGCGAGCAACATTATTTCGCTAAGTGCATCGATTGAAGTCTGTGGCTAAGTGACATTTCGACCTGCGGCACCTGCCAAATATAGGGTATAGGAAGGGTATAGGTTACCTTAGCAGCAAGATAGCCCTGATTCGGAAACTGTAATTTTTCCGCGTTCTGGAGTATAATCTAACCAAATAAATAAATGAAATAAAACTGACCGTTCTATAAGTTCGTTTTTGTCCGGCATGCTTCCCCAGCCTGCCTTCCAGCTCCACATGGACTGTGTAGATGATGTCGAAGAAATTCTCCACTACAGCCACTTTCCTGTACACTGGCTCTTGATTTGGTGAGTTCTGAAACAAACAAAATTTTACCATTTCATAAAAATCTAGGACTGGTAGCGCTATCTAGACTGTATAGATGAAAACAAAATAGTATAAGTTTTATAGCATAGATGGCGCGACTAACGTGAGAGTGCCATGTTAGTACTGCTACTCGTCAGTAGATAGCAGTGACTGTGTTTTAGTTCAGCTATTTGCTTACAGATGGCGTTACCTACCGGAAATAGCATAGAAATGCATATTTTATTATTAAAATTTATAAATAACACGCTCGAGCATACAAGGTGTAAATGAATTAAGTAACGCAAAATGAGAAACTACTTTGTTAGGTAGGGACTACTGATGTGCACTTCCCGGCAATATTGCCATTTAATCGGCAACATTGCCAAAAAATATATTGGGGCAATATGCCTCATACATTAGTTTCCCAGAAATGGCAATATTGCCGGTAACGGCACGTCTATAGTAGGAATAGATGGGCAATCACCCGGAATTTTTAATTTTCCAATTTTTCTAATTTGTCCGAGTTGGGTGGCTCGGAATTATTACCAGCGCCCATCTATAATAGTAGGGACATCATTCTAAGCAACATTCATTATGAAACCGATTTGATCAAAGCAACTTTATTTTTCACTTCTCTGCAGTGTATACAAATCAGCTGACCCACAACAGCTGACTCAGGCCAAAATGCAGGTACTGGGATGTGAAAAAAAGTTGCTCTGATTAAATCTGTTTCTTAATTAAAGTTTCTCAGAATGGTGTCCCTAACAAAGTAGTTTCTCATTTTGCGATAATTCATTGACACCTTGTTTAAATCGGTGAAATGCAAATAGTTTAATAACAATGTAGATGAGCTTGAATCACTTTGACTTGTTTCGCACAGTTCTTTAGAAAATGTGGGTGGTCTGTTGAAGTGGACTAATGAGAGGTATAAATTACACGGAGGACGAACGCGACACTTAGCTCGTCCCGGGGCCGCCAGATCTCTAATTACTCTGTTCTGTACGTCTGTACTTTATTTTGTAGTCTCTTTTGTTCTGTAGGAGAAAAAAGTTCGCTAAGTTCACTGTGGCTTTGTTTTCGCTATTCTGTTTACTTGTTGAAAAAATTATACTTTCTGTAACAAAAAAGCCAACGACACGAAGTGTTCCCAGGCGGTCACCCATCCAAGTACTGACTTCGCCCGATGTTGCTTAACTTCGGTGATCGGACGAGAACCGGTGTATTCAACATGGTATGGACGTTGGCGAGAAAATGGGTGAAAATGGGTTACTTATACAGGCTCTCTACTCTACTAGACAGATTGTTATGGCCGTTCTACACTCTCGCCGAGACAACACGAGACATGCCGAGACGGAGAATGTAGAGGGTACCTCTCGCCGCGCTCGGGGTGTCTCGTGATGTCTCGCCTGCTCTCGCTCCGGCGGCGGTTTTTGGGCCCGAGTCAAAGGGTCTCGGCATGTCTCGCGAGGAGCCCGAGAGCATTGCACTAGAAGCGGTGAGAGTGTAGAGGGCACCTCTCGTGGCAGGCCTCTCTGGCGAGAGTTCTCGCCCGAGACATCACGAGACCACTCGGCGAGAGTGTAGAACGGCCATTAAACTTTTTCGACTTTTCGACGATGCGACGATGCTTGAATTAAATCAAAATGCTAATGACTTGGTTAAATGTCGGTCTTTAATTTAACGGTCTAGTCTAGGGTGTTAGTTATGTAAGTGTCTAATTTATCCAACCAACTGCGACATCAATATGGCTGACGGACGGACGGACGGACGGTGTAAAGAGGTGTAAAGTAAACAAACAGTAGTACTTTTCAAACTAACAATAGATCTTCTTTGATAAGGTTTACGATTACCTCGATGGATTTACGATTTTCAGGTGTAAATTGCACGCCAGTCGCCATGTATGTACACGCGCATTATTTTCGTGTTGCGTTGCGGGGCGTTGCGGTACTTGCGGCACTTGCGGTGCAATAGAAATTATTAAATTATTTATTATTCATCGTTTCTCGTCCGTCCGTCCCCTTCTAGCTTCGTCACCAGGTCTAAAATAACGTGGCGCGAGTACCGGGGCTGCATAAATCACATTAGCCGCGGACGGCAATGAGTATCTCTTCTGTGCTCGCGTGTCGCGACGAGAGGCTGGGGCGGTCTCGTACGGTACGGAGCGGACGGAGTACTATTATCTCTTCTGTGGTCTTCTGTGGTCTAATAATTAGTTCGCGCACAACCGATTTTAATTATTAAAATATGAATTTTTAGAGAGCTCGATAGAATTCGTCTGTCTAATCCATGGTGTGTACCTACACAGACCTAGGGTATTTATTAGATATTTGAAAACCGTTGATTTGTCAGGGGTAGGTTACACGTGGTTTGGTAAAAATTCTGTTTAAGTGATGAATGAATTTGCTTAATTTAATTTTGAAACTAAACCCCGCCCGTCTCTGAAAGAATGGTCAAAAATGTAACAGGGCGGTTAATCGAAGATTAATTCCAAATAGCAGCACGTGATTGATTGGCTGAAATTAGACAAGTTGTCACACTCAACAGGCACTCACATCATCACATCACAACTAATTTTCCCTTCGGACTCTTTATTAATCTGTGCTTCGGTCGGCTAGCACCCGCCCCGCCCCGCCGCGCGCCGCGCCCCCCCGCCCCGTACGTACCTATCTTCAATTCAAAGTCCACGACTCTCCAGTTTCCGGTCATCGAACAACTTGGTATTCTACTAAACGCGAGAATGCACTAGCACGGCAATGTTCGTTTTGTACCAGGGCGGCATAGAGTTGCAGGACCGCGCGATAGATAAAGGGCGCGCGCGGGAGTCGTCGTCGCGTCGGTCGCCTGATTCAACCCGAGCAACGCGTCGTCGCCGTGATAGTACCAGGGTACCAGTGTGGAATGTAAGTGGGAAGAAGGGAGAGGCAAATGGTCCTAAAACCACAGATTAACTAGTGGCTCTGTGAGCTGTAGACCTCGCGAGTATGTCGGTGGGAAAGCTGAACTGCTAACACACATAAAAAAATAACCCAAATAACACATACAAACTTATGAATGTACCTGGTTACGTACATGCAGTATGAAAGTAGCCGCACCAATAACTTTGTAAACTACATTTCGCGATCTTTAATACAACCTATTAACTTTTTACTAAAATTATATAGTCTGTTTCACTCTCATGGTCTTTACGAATCCAACGACACCTCATTTGTTAATATCCATCGAGCCGTTTGGGTTGTAGCCAATTTTTTTACATTTTAAAACCCCATATCTCCGCCGTTTTGAAAAATATCTAAAAACTGGCTCGAGTAAAAAATTCTATTTATTTTTCCAACCTGCTCACAAAATTTCACGAGAATCGGTTCATAAATGCGACCTGTAGAGGAGAACAACCGGACAGACATACGAAAGCATTTTTGCCCAAACCTGAAACGGAGACGCTTTGCTCGCTTCGCTCGCTCGGTCAATAAAGAGTTAGCTAAAACACAGGTTTATTAAACTTAGTTTAGGGCGCCAATGTATCTTTCAACTGTATACCTATTACCTACTTTGGTGAATTTTCATTTTCATTTTCACTGTAAGTGGACTAGACTAGTGGAGAGCCTATTTATTACGTTACGCTGTCGTCGGCAGGGCACGATTTGTATAGACGTCTCACTCATGATGGTACGACTAGAAAGAGACAGTGAGTCAGACAGGGCCCTGCCGAGTGCCGACAGCGTAGTCTAATAGGCCCATTAGGATTTACTTGTGACTTGCACCAAAATCAAATAATTGTGATTAGCGCGCTAATCGGATTTACAGCTGTCCAACGATCTTTTGGCGTGCGGTGACAGGTAGAAACTAACGCTTTTTGACAGATTCATTGCATTAGGTTGCGTAATGTGATCGTGGGGGGTGATCTGTGGTTGCGTAGAACTGGCGCCCCCCTGAAAACGTCACTCCCACGCCGAAAGATCGTTGGAAGGCTGTAAGTTTGATAAATTTTCACATATTTTTGACATATTTCATCTTTGACAGCTGCTCTGCTAAATAGAATCATGACGCTACCTACTCGTATTTAGGCGCAAATGGACCCGACCCGACGACGATGGGGAAAATTAAAAACTGAAAGTAGTATAAGTGAGTGAGTGTGATGTGCTTGGTGTGGGTTTTCTTGTTGTTGTTGTTGTTCTTTATCTGGATAATTTATCTCGCCTCGCCAAGTAAAGGGCAATGCAATTTTTGCCATACATCGCTGGCATAGTAGTTTTATTTCTTGTGGCCACAAATAAAACCTAGGCCATATGTTAGAGGACTGTATGAGAAATCAATATCAAAAAGAACTAGGTCTACCAACCTCATCGGAACCAAGTTAGAGAGTGTTTAGTATATTGCTATAATATCTTAACAGGCATTATTCCAGTGTGATATTTTACAAAAAAATAATATTTTTCCTTTGTTGGTCTTGGATTAGGAAGAGCTCAGTGTTCTAGTGGGTTTAACACTTGCTTCTCACGCAAGATATGCAAGTTCGTATGCGCAGGTTCGCGTGTTGTATTAAGAATGCAAAACTTGATGAAACATTGCTAATACTTAATTGGCAGGCGACAGCGCGCATACTTCGTATATCTCTTGATAGAAGGGTTTAATGATGGCGCAACTGAACAGTATAACATAACAAAGCGTCACGCATTTTCCATACGGGTTGGCAGAGGCACAACGAATCAATGTAAACCTCTACTATCGAAGAATTGGCAACGCCTGCCAATTAAGTATTTGCTGCCACGCAGCAAAATAAAAATACTAACAGGCCTTATAACAGGCCATTGTACACTAAATAAACACTTGACAATTACGGGTGCAACTGACAGCCCCCTATGCAGGGGTTGCATGGAAGTGGAAGAGACGGTCGAGCACATGTTGCTGGCATGTCCATCCACAATTGAAACCAGGATGGCGATTCTGGGAGAAGCATCATCGACCCGGGAGCTCCTTGAACATCCAGGCCTCCTACTCCAACTTGTGGAGTTGGGTTGGCTGAGATGAGAGAAAGGGAGAAGGGGACATGCACAAAGGCCCCGCACATGTGGGCCACGTGCAGGCACTTCAGCCCCCTTACAGAAGATAGAAGAAGATAGAAGTATTTGCAATGTTTCATCAAGTATCTTTGTTCCGATATGGTTTAGAGACCTGATTCTTTTTGCTTTAGATTCCTGGTATTGTCCTCTAACATATACCTAGGTTTCATTTCTGGCGAAAAGAAAAAGTTGGACTATGCCAATATATTGCTTGGCCTTTTATTTGCATGAGTTGTCATCGAAGTCTTTAAAATCTGTTCGGTAGGTACCAGCTAAAAATAATTATAAATACCTAGACTAAACCCCCACCTAACATATTTGAGTTTTCGAAACTGAAAGGTAAACAGCAACACACACACAGCTATGCTAAGTGCCACTGGCCACGTATTAAAAAATAATAAGAAAAAAGTATATTGGCGGGAAGTCCTTATTTTTTCTTTGTGTTGCAATTTGAAATTGTTTTTTTGCAATTCAAATTACAATTAATGAATTAATTTAAATTATACATCAATGGAAGGGCAGGAAAATATAAAAGCTTTTAATAAGTCCCTTCTCGTCGTCGCCGTCTCGAGTGAGTCGCGTGGTCTTGCTTGTGTGATCTCGTCCGTACGCCGTAAAGTGAGCGGCTATCGAACAACTTGGTATTCTACTAACGCGAGACTGGCAATGGCATGGCATTGTTCGGAAAATCTACCAGGGCAACATAAGATCAAGGAGTACACGGGACGGGGCGTGCGGGACCCTCTGCATGTCCGTGGCGCGCTTCGCTTATCTCATCGCGCGATATACTACAATTTATTTTATTGCTCTTTGGTCTTGTGGACGGTAGATAGTCGAAACTGAACGGGCAGAGCTCTATATTTTCATGCTTTTGGGTCTACTACGCTGTCGGCAGGGCCCTGTCTGACTCACTGTCTCTTTCTAGTCGTTCCATATGAGTGAGACGTCTATACTAATCGTGCCCTGCCGACAGCGTAATGTAATAGGCTCTTTTGTCCCGTTACTTTTGCGATAATTAATATAATTAATTATATTACCGATCCTTTTCGGAGAAAAAAAAAGCCCAGTCAGAAACAGAACAAGAGTCACCGTTCTACTTTTACCTACCAGGGTCGCATAGCCGAGGCGCGCCCGAAATTCACAAAACGATCTCGCGAATAAACCCGCCCTCATGCAGGCAGGTGGCAGGGCAGGTGCCTAAATCCAACAACGAACGCCACCTAGCGAGCTACTTTTATAACTGAGCATATATGATCGAAGCCTGAGCTGCCAATGCCAAGCCCAAAATATCGAAGCAAGAAGCATGCACGCACGGCATGATCGTGGTAAAAATTCGATGATTGGACGCATAATGACGCCAAACAACTTGAACAAATGACCTTGCATGCGCAGAAACCATCTGATATATGATACTGCGCACCACGGTATGGGGTGCGGGACGCGGCGTGCGGAAGGAGCATCGTATCGAGCGCGCCTAGCCACGCTATTGGTAGATCAGTTTCCCGCTTTGAGTTCACGTCTCGTCGCTGCCCAATACACTTGCGTGCAGTGAAATCACGGATAAAAAATGCCTCGACGTCCGAACGTAGTTTTAAAAAGGCAAGCCATAAGATGGTATATGATGAGTTTTCTATCGCTGGAGATATTATTATGTTTTATAGGTGTACGTGGAAAAACGTAATTTTAGGGAATTTCAATCGTAGGTATCCCATAAAAAATCTTGTCTTTTGTCAAATCATTATTCTTTGTTAATAGACACCAATAAAGACGACAAATGTCGCTAAATAATTTACAGTTTTATTTTGATAGTCATATCCACAGACCATTAAATCTGTATAGTTCGCAGCAAATGTAGGTACCTACTTCGCGTGTCTCAAACAGTTATTGTGCACCTGTTACCGCTCAGTCCCTCATGCAAATGGTACAGTATATTTTCTCATTTTCTATCGATTGAACTAAGTAAGTATATAGTATTGTGCACTAGATTCATGCATATACTGTAGGTACGATTTGTTTGCAAGTGTACATGCGCAAACTTTCCCCCACCACGTCACATTTTGCTCAAGTTGTTTGGCGTCATTTATACTAGAGTAGTAATGGTAGCTCAATGATTGGGCGATTAAATTATTAAATTATTATTTATGTATTCACTCACACACAGTTAAAATATTGATTTATTTGGTAAGGTTTTGGTTTGATTCATTCGGTTATTTATTATGAAATTAATAAAATATTGTGAGTTCAAAGAACTTTATCATTTTGTGTTAATTCATTTACACTTTGTATAAAAGGGCCCATTTCGATTGATATCGGGAGCCCATTTCTATTGACTACCTACCGATTTTGCAGTCAGCATTGTAACATGTTACAATTGGTACCAGGGTTACATAAACATAATTAGTGTAAATCCACAGATCTGTGTGTTATGGGCCTATTAGACTACGCTGTCGGCAGGGCCCTGTCTGACTCACTGTCTCTTTCTAGTCGTTCCATCAGAGTGAGACGTCTATACAAATCGTGCCCTGCCGACAGCGTAATGTAATAAGCGCTTAAATCGCACAAGTTCATTCGCACGGTGTCCTAGCGCCTTGAAAAAAGGGCCATTCGTGGTTTCTTTTTAGGGTTTCGTATCCCTATCGGCACTATAGATCACATTGCCAGAACCGAACAAATAAAGTGACAACAGCACTTGTTGCTGACAGCGCTACAGTTCCTGCCCCGATACCGGAAGTACCCCCCTCCCATCACTCCTCGTCCCCTTCCCTCCCCGGTCAGGTCGCCAAGTAGGAAGTGACGTAGACTAATGAATAGGAGGGTATCGACGGCAGAATCTTGGCAAAAGCATTGAAAGAAACATTTTTATTATGTTTTAAACATTAAACCATCGAAACGAAGCGAACAAACTACCCAAAAATACTATTGAGTGTAAGTAAAACTAGCAATATAATACCAAATTACCAACATATTAATTAATTATCATCATCATAATCATCGCAAACTTGGTTACGCCCAGGAAGCACTTTTAGGATTCCGTACCCGAAGGGTGCCAAACGGGACTTTCGCTGTCCGTCTGTCCGTTCTGTCCGTGTCGTCAGTGGGCTCTATCTCGCCAACCGATAGAGAACCGTACGTAGAGAGTTTCACATTAATGTGTACATCTACACTACAGCAAAAAACAATGAACTAAGTATATGAAACAAAAATAACCGGCCAAGTGCGAGTCGGAGTCGCGCACGAAGGGTTCCGTACCATTATCTATAAAAAACCGCAAAAAAAATAATGTTGTATGGGAACCCCCCTAAATATTAATTTAATTTTAATTCAATTATTTATTTTTTAAGTAAATAATATACCTACTCAATATATTGTGAACATTTTAAGCGTCTACCTGCTACCATTATCAATATCGAGCAAAAATGACGGACGGACGGACGGGCGGACGGACGGACGGACGGACGGACGGACAGACGGACAGACGGATAGACGGACGGACGGACAGACGGACAGCGAAGTCTCAGTCGCAGGGTCCCGTTTGGCACCCTTCGGGTACGGAACCCTAAGAATTAAGGGTTTCCACCACAGACATCAATGTAGTTAGATCACAGAAGAGATAATAGGTTAGATGCAGCAAATTCACCTACTTTCGCGTGTCTTGAATTGAGTGCTTGCACCTTTCTTCTTTCTATAATGAATTCGTGGCGTCACCATTGGCAGGGAGTAAAAAATTGACACGCTTAATTGGTTCTCATGTTCTCATACATTTCATCCTGTGGTTTCGGGATACAAGAATCGTGTTTTTTTTTGCATGTTTTCTGGTACGATACTGCGAAACCCTTCGTGTGAGAGTCCGACTTGCACTTGTCCGAAAATGCGAAACCCTTTGGGAGTACAAATCGCGTGCATTTGACAGATTTTAACCGACTTCAAAAAAGGAGGGGTTATCAATTCGGTTGATTTTTATTTATTTTTTAAATGTTTGTTACATCGAAACTGGTACTATTTATGAACCGATTTCAAAAATTCTTTCTTTGTTCGAAAGGGAAGCCCAATAGTTATGTCCCATTTTTTGAAAATCAGGAATCGGTGCAGTAGCCAGGTTTCGACATAAAAAATACTGTGAAGTTTAATTTATTTTTACCTGGATCACATTATACAATTACATCCAGTCTTTTTGGTGTTTATAGACGCGTGATAAATTCTGTCTGTTCTGTTAGGATCGTATATTCGTTTATATTATGTAATACGTATGGACTTCACTGACAGGAGACAGATTTCGTAGGCTCGTTTTCGGGTCTATAGTATAGACGACATTTGTGTACCGAGCGGGGAGGACTTGATAGGTCAGGAAGTCGGTTTTTGAAGTAAAACTTCTTAGGGCACGGGGGTAAAATTTATTTAACCTCTCAACTGTGGGTTATTCATATATTTGCTTTTCAATTGCTACTAGCCGGGTGCTATCACGAGTGGCTAAGAAATGTAACGGAAATTGGAATCGGTGACGTCAGGGTCGGCTGAAGACTTTTAAAACCGCAACTATTTTCAATACGGTTTTTAACTAATCAGATAAGATAATAATACATTCGTACAATAAAGAATGTTAATTAGTGAGAGAAAAACCTGATGAAACGTTAACAAATAAAAATTATTTTAAGCATTCTTCCACGAGTTCTTGATTTCCGGTATGGCCAAGATGGCGCCGCCGCCGCCGCCGCCGCTGGCTGGCAACCAACTAGCATGACTCAAACTACTTCGTTCAACCTCTTTGTTGGAACCGGAACTTATGTTTGACAGCTGTGCGATGCGATCCATACAGTTTGTAAGAAAAGAGTTTCATCAATGTCACACGGGTCGATATGGATTTCTAAAACAAGCAAAGCAATGCATACATTTGAGCGAGACGGCTTAAAGACGTGACGTCAGATGGTATATAATCTGAGCGAGATGCAAATAGTAGTGACACTATTGAATGAGTTAAGTATATCACCACGAGCGCGACAAATTGTAGATAAGGAATGGTGGGAAATAAATGACATGACGTATTAAAAGTAAGTACAAGTATAAAATAATTTCAAATAATCGGACGTCTGAAACTTAAAAGTAACTTGAAGCAGAGATTGGATCTCAAAATTGGAAATTTAAATCTCTTTTAGTATAGGTAGGTATAGGTGTATAGTATAGCTAGGTACCACTTAATGATCTAGCTACAGAAGTTTTACTTCTAACACGTGTACGGTGCAACACGCGTATATATTTTTATTAAGCTTTTGACTTGGCGAATTATTTAATCATTAATTAGAATCGTGAAAAGCATTGCAGCAACCCTTACTATCTCCATTGAATATCTGCAGTGCACCACAAATAGTTGGCAGCCATCCTGTGAAGATGTAAAAGTCCTGGCTAAGGAATCTAAAGATGCCTTCTTAGGTCAGGAATAAGTTTTAGCTTCGGTCGCAAAAACTTTCGATTTTACATTTTACGGTGAAACAATAACCAAAGCACAAAATGAAATGAAATGAAATATGAAATGAAATATATTGAAATGAAATATACTTATTTATTGTATTGTATCTTATTTCCTAATTATAATTGTGGCTCTAACTCCCAAACTAGGGCGACCTGTGTGTCAGGAGCTATATGTAAACACTGAAGCTGGCTTTGACTTCCCTTCCTGAAAGATGGGGAAAAAAGTTGCGCATTTTTATCAAATCAAATAGTTTATTTATTCACACATACATATTAGATCATTTCTAGATATAAGGTTACATAGGTAGGATAGAGGGGACAGTGTGAAAATGGATGCAAAATTGATTTACAATGGCCCCACACTAGGCGAACCTGTATCGTGGGTGCCAAGAATTGGGATTAATTTTGAGAGTATTAGCATTTTTATGTAGTGTAGGATTGCCACATTTGCCACATATGGGGCGTATCGGGGTAGTAACAGTCCGTTTTGGGTCAAGGTCGATTTCACGTTGAATTAATCTCATTCGTGTGACATAAAAAATCTTGAAATCGACCCTCGTAGCGTCGTAGAAGATTCGTAACGCTTGCAACGCTATTTGCAGCGTGCCGTAACAACGTTCGTGGGTCGATTTCACGTGCGAATTAAATCTCATTCGTGTGACACAAAAATCGTGAAATCGACCAATCAACTCTTTTAACGACGAGACGACACATTCACCTCGCTCATTATCCCCCCTTGCCCCCTCCTCCCTGAGTACACCCCCTGGAGCTCCATTTCCTGTACAAGTGTGTGTGATTGATTGATTAATGTTTCCTTGGAACAGGACACTGCTAAAGTCTTCACAAAATAAAAGGCCCGTTTTGACAGTTCACGCCCATGAAGTTTTAACCCCTAATGCGTAGGTAATAGAAGCGGTTTTCCTAGGTGCAACTTGTACGCTTTGCTTGTACGCAACAGTTGGCTTTTATAACGTACGCATTAGGAGTTAAAACTGCATGGGCGTGAAGTGTCAAAACGGGCCTTTTATTTTGTGAAGACTGTAGTTGTGTATTTCTAACGAGTTTGTTGAAACCTAGCATATGGTACGGGTGTCCGAATCTAGGTACGGAACGGAATGCCCCCCCCCCCCCCCACTGCCCACTGACTGACACTGCCAAGCCATACCCGTACGCGACTCGCCACCCAGGAAATGGAGCTCCAGGGGGTGTACTCAGGGAGGAGGGGGAAGGGGGGGATAATGAGCGAGGTGTCGTCGTCGTTAAAAGAGGTGATGCGAAGTGCGCTGGGCCGTGAAACGCGTACTGAATCGCACGGAAACAGCTACAGCGTGGGCGCCAAATTCCAGTTTGCTTGTAGCCGGGGCGTCGTCAACAAGCCAAAACACGACACAGGGTATCCTAGTGTGGGGCCAGAAGTAATGTATGTGCCTGTATTGTAAAAAAAAACTGGCTTTTTCCGCCTCGCTATAGCTATCGACATGCCATTCCTGTACGCGACTCCCGGCCCTGTTACTACCCCGATATGTCCCGGGACATTATTTCTTTGAAATATCGATATGGTTGGGAGCTTGGGACTTGGGAGAAATTTTTGTTAACCATAACCACCGTCACAGAAGAGATAATAGTACTCCGTACCACCGTACTAAGGTCATTCAATGAACTGTTAGTCAACTCTGGGTATGGTAGTAAGAGACTACAGAAGAGATGAGTAATATACATTTCCTAGAAAAACCTTTAGCTTTGCTGTTAAGTTGCCTGTAGTGCACACCTCACCTGTCAACTGTCACCAAAAAAAGAGCAATAACGCAATTACAACGTCCGTTTTTAGATTCTCATTATGAAAATGTATGAGGTACGGTTGTCAAAATTCATATGGCGTCAAGACAAAAAAATCATCTTTTTCATAGAATCTTTTTGTTTTCTTTGATGACTGCGGAATCTGCATTGTTTATATTGAGGTGCCTACTTTTCTGGATTGAAGGTCCCAAATGATGTCGAGTGAGACTCCACAAAACGAAATAATTAGAAATAGTGCCGTCAAAGACGAATCGAAACTATGTCCACAAATTCAACCCAGAAATGGATATTTTTATTGTATGGTACGTTATGTCGGTAAGCTTGGGTGCCGTAATGGTTTTAATAACAGGCAAAATAAACAATAAGTATGTTGTTTGAAGATAAAAGAAAATATTGGCTCAAGAAACAGGAATACCAGTTTACAAAGTCGAAAGACAGTAAACAAAGAGAAATGGCGATTAATTCTGTAATACTTTCGTTATAAAGGGTCGAAAAGAACCATGCTGAAGGGAAAAGTACCAAACTCGTCTCAAAAATCTCGTCTCTCTCGTCGCAAAGGTACCTCTAAAATTGTACTCCAAAGATTGTAAAGTCAGTGTGAATAGCCGCTACGGGCACGTACCTAACAATAGAAATGTAATTGCTATAAAATTACCCACTGAAGAAAAGTTATTTTGTTTGTATTTGTAGCCTGCGGAATTTTAATAAGAATAATTTAAATATAACTACTTGTCTTGACTATAGATAGCTAGAGGAGAGCCTCTGTAATTGAAGTTGGTGTTTCTAAAGTTTTGCACTTTTTTTTGGTAAAGAAATACATAGGTATATAGCATTAATATCAGAGACAACTAAGTATATCGCCATTTCATGTGCAATGTGAGGTAAAGATTTCTCCTCGGGGACCCTTCAAGGGCGGTCGAGGGGGGCATAGGTTGAGTGGCGACCCCATAATGCGTGGCATCACTCGGGGGCCCCCACACGGAAGTATCTTCACTTCACTTCACATCGTGGTGAGACGTATGACGATTTACGACAACTTATAACAGTAATTTGTGCGGCTGTTGTCTCCGAAAGAAAGGGTTAGCCATATTTTAGGAGGAGGGAAGGACATTAACATGAAGGAGTTTCCTTGCCCTTCATCTCCTACAGTGAGTTAAAGAAAACGTTTTCTACGTAGGTATATATTTTCATAAAATCCAGAATAACGATGACTTGTCTTTGAGGCAAAAATGATTTTTACGTTGGAAAATGCCTATCGTGCCAGCCGTGCGTTCTGGAAGAGCGATCAAAATTAAATGTAACAATCTGTTATCTTATCTCTCATCATCAACAAACTCATTTCAGCGAATCTGGTAATTTTAAATATATCCTCGATTAATTGCTATATTCAAAAAACTTTTCATAAGATAAAGTGGGTAAGCAGGCATTCATTTTTTTTTAATTTTAATTCAATACGAACTAAACTTTCTTAATATATTCACTAAATGCTATATTGCGTAAATAATATTTTTTAATAATTACATTCTATTATTTGCTTGTACGATCCCGAACAAAACTTAATACTCAAAGCCCAAACCATCGTTAGCGATCGGCCGATAACCACCCATCAACCATCTACTATTATATCCAACGTCAGTCTAGCATGATAAGTGCATAATTATGTCCTCAGTATGTCACCCGCCGCGCCGACCCTGTCGTTATCGCGGGCCCCATTTCCCGGGGGGCGCATTTGTCATACTCTACGGCATACCCTGAGTCCGGCCCTGTAGTTTGCGAACTGGACCCGTTCGGGAATGACGAGGGAAGTAGGCGCATAGATCAAATATACCTAAAGGTCCGTGAAGTGAAAATGTATGGTTTGATTTTTGTCGTTTATCTAGTATTGTAATTTGCCATATTTTTCTGGTTGACTTGTTTTGTTACGTTACATTTTTGGTACCTACTTTAATGAGCGATTTAAAAAAACAACTTCAGTAGTTCCAAATTCGTCACTAGATGTCGTAGGCGAGCGAGACATGGGTTTGGCTTATATGCCATCCTTAATTTGATTACTTATAAAAAGGTGTTTAATGGACATCTGGAAGTCACTTTACATAACTGAGTGCTTTTCTTTTTGCGAGGAAATGCGTAGTTTTTTTGGAAATCGAAATTGAAAATTGTAAAATTTCGGTAAACGAAACGCAATTTTCTGTCAATATTATTGACAATATATCCAAATTTCGCTTGTGTATGGTCTCTTCCACGTAAAAATTTAATTTCAATTCAATTCAATTTCTTTATTTCAGACTTCTAAGTCCACAATACATAACAGTACAGTAAAACAATAACTTATAAAACACAAACATACAAAAAAATAGCCTTACTTAACTATAAAGAAGACGATTTTTGAGTTTTGGTGACAAATATAAGCTTGCCTTTGTACATATGTCATTATCATTATTGTGTTAGTACAATAAAGAAATAATACTAAGTGCATTTACATTTAAATATTTTAGACGTAATTTTCCGGAAAAACTACGCATTTCCTCACAACAAGAAAAGCACTTTGGTAAGAAAAATGACCACCAGCTATCCATTAAACACCTTTGTATAATCAAATGGATGAACGATATAATAACCGCCCAAGTGCGAGTCGGACTCGCGCACGAAGGGTTCCGTACCATTATCTATAAAAATAATAATTTTGAGCCCCCCCTAAATATTAATTAAATTTTAATTTAATTTAATTTTTTTTAAGTAAATAATATACTCAATATATGTATTGTGAACATTTTAAGCGTCTACCTGCTACCATTATCAATATCGAGCAAAAATGAGCAAAAAAATCACGTTTGTTGTATGGGAGCCCCCCTTAATATTAGATTTCTTTTCATTTTTAGTATTTATTGTTATAGCGGCAACAGAAATACATCATCTGTGAAAATTTCAACTGTCTAGCTACCACGCTTCATGAGATACAGCCTGGTGACAGACAGACGGACGGACAGACAGCGAAGTCTCAGTAATAGGGTCTCGTTTGGCACCCTTCGGGTACGGAACCCTAAAAACCAACCCCATGTCGATACAAAGCCATCTATTGGCAGCTTTTAGAACTATTAAAGCTGTCAGAAAATCGCCTATTCTAGCTTAACTTAAATAAGTAATTTAAGATAGCGGAATTTAGAAATCTAGTTCCTTCCTAAGTAAGAAGTATCCACTGAATATTGAAATATTCCCAATACAGTACCCAGTAGAATAATTGACCGAGCGAGCGAAGCGAGCGAAGCGTCTCCGTTTCAGGTTTGGGCAAAAATGCTTTCGTATGTCCGGTTGTTCTCCTCTACAGGTCGCATTTATGAACCGATTCTCGTGAAATTTTGTGAGCAGGTTGGAAAAATAAGTAGAATTTTTTACTCGAGCCAGTTTTTTGTTTTTTTTCAAAATGGCGGAGATAAAATCGCTACAACCCAAACGGCTCGATGGATATTAACAAATGAGGTGTCGTTGGATTCGTAAAGACCATAAGAGTGAAACAGATGAGCGAGCGAAGCGAGCGAAGCGTCTCCGTTTCAGGTTTGGGCAAAAATGCTTTTGTATGTCCGGTTGTTCTCCTCTACAGGTCGCATTTATGAACCGATTCTCGTGAAATTTTGTGAGCAGGTTGAAAAAATAAATAGAATTTTTTACTCGAGCCAGTTTTTTGATTTTTTTCAAAATGGCGGAGATATGGGGTTTTAAAATGTAAAAAAATCGCTACGACCCAAACGGCTCGATGGATATTAATAAATGAGGTGTCGTTGGATTTGTAAAGACTATGAGAGTGAAACAGATTATATAATTTTAGTAAAAAGTCAATAGGTTGTATAAAAGATCGCGAAATGTAGTTTACAAAGTTATTGGTGCGGCTACTTTCATACTGCATGTACGTAACCAGGTACATTCATAAGTTTGTATGTGTTATTGAAAGAAAATTATTTGGGTTATTTTTTTTATGTGTTTTAGCAGTTCAGCTTTCCCACCGACATACTCGCGAGGTCTACAGCTCACAGAGCCACTAGTAATAGGAGTTATAAGAAGATTTTGTTTGATGAAAATGACATTAATTTAACATTACATTTACAAGTCGTCGTAACGCCGCAACATACCTGCTGTAACAAACACACACAGACATCAGATTAGAAGGTAATAAATAATAAACACATAACCTACACTGCATTCTGCCATTTACTAGGCACTCAGAGACGTAATAGAAGTAGCAGCCACCTACACTACACCTAACATAGCGCATTGACTAGGTCGCATTTAGTGTGGCGATGGCGAGCTATACATAATTCACTTATAATGATGACTGCCGCTCTTTATGCTACTCTGGTATGTGGAGGGATATGTGTGTCTATGTACAAGCAAGACTGAGAAAAGATTACAATCAGCCAGCCTATGACATCCTGGTAAAATATGACTTTCTTACTAGGTTGGTCTTCTAAGTTTTAATTTTAATATCCATGGCTGTGTGATGTGATGGCAATTTTCCAGTATTCAAATAAATATTGCCTGCGATTTGGGAGGCAACACAAACTACACTAAGCAAACTAATTAAAAGGTGTGTTTGAAAATGGAATCGATGGCCACCGCGCAAGAGCTGCCGGTTTTGAGGTTGTCAGTTTAGGTAGGGCCTTTAGTTCCTTTAATTGACCGAGCGAGCGAAGCGAGCGAAGCGTCTCCGTTTCAGGTTTGGGCAAAAATGCTTTCGTATGTCCGGTTGTTCTCCTCTACAGGTCGCATTTATGAACCGATTCTCGTGAAATTTTGTGAGCAGGTTGGAAAAATAAATAGAATTTTTTACTCGAGCCAGTTTTTTGATTTTTTTCAAAATGGCGGAGATAAAATCGCTACAACCCAAACGGCTCGATGGATATTAACAAATGAGGTGTCGTTGGATTCGTAAAGACCATGAGAGTGAAACAGATGAGCGAGCGAAGCGAGCGAAGCGTCTCCGTTTCAGGTTTGGGCAAAAATGCTTTTGTATGTCCGGT
The DNA here is from genome assembly GCA_963457715.1 of Argyresthia albistria. NCBI lineage: Eukaryota > Metazoa > Arthropoda > Insecta > Lepidoptera > Argyresthiidae > Argyresthia > Argyresthia albistria. The sequence continues at coordinate 3,181,613 of OY735278.1, read as the reverse complement.
TGTTCTCCTCTACAGGTCGCATTTATGAACCGATTCTCGTGAAATTTTGTGAGCAGGTTGAAAAAATAAATAGAATTTTTTACTCGAGCCAGTTTTTTGATTTTTTTCAAAATGGTGGAGATATGGGGTTTTAAAATGTAAAAAAATCGCTACAACCCAAACGGCTCGATGGATATTAATAAATGAGGTGTCGTTGGATTTGTAAAGACTATGAGAGTGAAACAGATTATATAATTTTAGTAAAAAGTCAATAGGTTGTATAAAAGATCGCGAAATGTAGTTTACAAAGTTATTGGTGCGGCTACTTTCATACTGCATGTACGTAACCAGGTACATTCATAAGTTTGTATGTGTTATTGAAAGAAAATTATTTGGGTTATTTTTTTTATGTGTTTTAGCAGTTCAGCTTTCCCACCGACATACTCGCGAGGTCTACAGCTCACAGAGCCACTAGTTTAGTGGTTTTGACACCTCCCAAAAACCCTGTGGTTGAGGTTGCGAGTCCAAATGATAAATTAATCAAAGATATTGTAAAGTATGTAAATAGGAAACACTTTAGCAGCCTTCGAAGCAAATGATTGTTGTAGCAATGTACCACTCTCGCGTATAGGTAGTAGGTACCCACAGAGAAAGTAATCACTACGTTTGTAGTAGGTACCTAGAATTATTACAATTCAGTTTTACGTTGCTGCAAAAAATGTAAAATTTTCATAAATCTGCACCGACATGAACGTAAATGACAAGGCGCGACGTTAAATAATTCAGGCACAGCACAGCGCGACCCGTGAAAAATGGCTACACCGAACATAACCCGTCGCGTGCCAACCGTGCCGTATACCGTATACCGCGCACGCCAACTCTTGATACTTGAGTGAACAATGGCGCGCGTGACACCAGATCACAATCTGCACGTTATTACCGCCCCAGACGTCTTGATAGTAAAAATTCGTGACGTCGTTGCACAATCGCCTCATTTGGGGGTTGTTTATCTTGCACTGTTGCTACGGGATTTTTGCTGATGGCGTCTGCACAATTCTTAAAGTTATGTTCGAGGTTTTGTAACTTTAGACAGCGGTTAACGCAGCGATAAATAAAATTCGACAATAATATCTCCATAACCGTAGGTATGCGACAATACCAGAAAGTCTATTCCGATCACAAATCAGACAACATAACCGGGAAGCAGTATTTGTATTTGTATTTGTTTATTAGTATCCAACAGCATATATTTACTTAATCTATCGCAGAGTTAATATTTTACTTAGTATTAATGCCAATTATAGGATATCCTAATATAATCTTTTTAATTTATGCGGTAGTGGAGAACGAAAGAGTGCGAAAGATTTTATTTTTTTTCCTTATACCCCCGGACTGCCCACATCCGCGCGCGCGACGTGGAATACATGGGACGGTGGACAGGGACAGAGCTATGCGGCTAGCAATAGCAGCTTCGCCCCTGCCCACCGCACCATGCCCCGCCGCCGCACCACGGCTGAGCGCAATCCGGAACTAAGTTTAATAATAGGTAAATTATAAATTGTACTGTACCAACTGTGTTACTCTTAACATGTACATATTATAAGGTAAATAATCGAAAATATTTCAGTATTATACATTGGTTAAACATCAGTTTCTTTTTCCAGTACTAGTTAATTTTAAAGTTTAATACACATCACACACATTTGAACACAAATAAAGGAGGAGATACATATGCTGATATTGGTCTACCCATATTTCAGGGCAGTTTACCTAGTTGACTTATTCTATTTAACAACACACTTCTATTACACATTCTGGGTAAGCAACCGCAGGTACATCACCACCCGTAGTAAAGTACTTTCGTTGATCTACTGGCAATGAAAGAAACAGCAGCAAGATGTTTATCGATCGTTAAATACGAATTCAGTTGATCTGTTAACAATGCACTACCCACCCAGCCACGCACCCACCACGACACCATACGCCACAAGCTTACCCGCGCACCCGCGCGCACAGGTATAGCGCCGAGCTGAGTGCACACTCCTCAAAACCCCAGCCACAACCCATGTAGGCCGATATAATGCTACCACCGCGGTCTCAGTGTGAGTACTTAGGTTACTCTTACACTCAGTGAGTACGAGAGTAAACCAAGCACAAGAGGAGGAAACCCTCCTCGTGCATCCAGGCCACCCTGCAGAGGCCAACCCCCCACCACCCGCACCCCGCAAACCTGTTAGGTTAAAAATCTCTAGTAGCGCATTAGAGTTGGGTGTTTTATGTTGTCGCGGCGATATTCGTGACAGGGGAGCAAACCGGGTATGCGATAAGCAGTTATGAATATAATAGTGCGAAAAACTATCCGGGATGGGCACGACGTCATTTTCGCCCTATTTGGTTAGTTGAACGGAGTAGATATAGCGGCGATTTTGTCAAATTAAGCGTATTTAATAACTGAATTAAAATTTCTTTTATAGTATTGCGATGTCAATCAGGCTTTGCCAGATATTTCTCTCTTTACCGTCTTGTTTACTCATTTCCCGGAAGAGAGACAGTTACAGTATGACTTTGACCGTTCGTCAAACTTGAGTAGTAGCTGGAGGAATTATATGAATAGGTAAGATATTTGACTACAATCACTCCAAATTAAAAATTCCGTCTTAGGTACTCAGCCCTAGTTTTTGAAACACAATCAATGTTCCTTTCAGAAAACTAGGATAGAACGGATATAATACTCGTATATACCTGTGACGTCATCCTTGTTTACTATGTTGAATTAAAATGAAATACGAATGTTCCTATCATTCAACAGAAAGAGCAATCGCCCGAGTCGGACTCGATAAATAACGTAAGCCGCAAATCGATACCGCCGCCCGATGTGACAACGGGATCGGTAATAATCGCTGTTAGTGCGATTATTACTCAGAATAATCAGCATGGAAGCACCAAAGCCTAGTCTGATAAACTATGTTCTGATCTGAGGTAAAGTAGCAATTGGAGAAATGAAATGTAACAAAATACTCGTAGATTTTAATGATAAAATTACGCATGAATACGAATGAATTGCAGCGGAAAATTCAATACATAATAAAATTACTAAAATCAATTTAGCCCATAAATGTCCCCACCGAGTGCAACAGGCCTTTACCCGGATACGAGTAAGATTGAGCCATACTCCACCACTCTGGCTCAGCAATATAATTAAAATAAGCTAAATTAAGAAATATGGCGTCCCAAACCCAAAACCTATTCGGTTTATCGAGATGACTCGTCAGCCGTCGTCACCTCCCGCCTAATGGGCCGGTATACGCCGACTGCGACGTTTTAACACTTTGATTTATAGCGAAAATCTCGACGCGTCGATTACGGGCCCGTAATCGATGGTGCTGCCTCCCCGCAATTTGTGAAGTGGGGCGAGTGCCAGGACCAAAATTACTTGACGGCAAGATTGGGCTGTAGTGGGATTACTTCATAATCTGTCGATTGCAAGTTAGCGGCTTTAGGAGTGATAAACGTGGGCACAATTGTGGCTCTACAACCTCTACCAACCTCTCTTTACCAGGTTACGTTACGTTATGTTGTTAATATTCTGTTCTCATATTTTGATGAGAAAAATGTTTTATATTTTTTAAACCTCAGTATTTGCTTCCTTGAAAAAATGCCTATCTGTCTGAACCCAAGCGAGAAACAAGTGAAAACATTCTAAAATATTATTGATTCTACACCATTCACAAAATAAAAGGCCCATTTTGACAGTTCACGCCCATGAAGTTTTAACCCCTAACGCTTAGGTAATGGAAGCGGTTTTCTTAGGTGCAACTTATACGCTTTGCTTGCACGCAACAGTTGGCTTCTATTACCAACGCATTAGGAGTTAAAACCTAATGGGCGTCGTGAACTGTCAAAAGGGGCCTTTTATTTTGTGAAGAGTTTAAAAATAAAATACCTATCTAAATATCTGGCTGGAGTTTCGTCCGAGCTTCAAACGTAAAGCTTTTCATAGGATCCTTGCGTAGCGACTGATAAGTAAGCAAGTATGTTATGCAACTTTTCAGGGGGGGCTAAATATCTAGTAGGTAAGGTACGAAAATTTTCCAACTTTCTATAAACTCCCCTCGAAGCAAAATAGTGCACAAAGGTACTAATTATAACACGGTATCTTTGAGCCGAGACGAGATCATAATACATTACTGTAATGACTGGCTTATGAATTCATGTATGAAGTCACGCTTTTGTCGGTCCCTCGTGCCGCGCCCTTCGAAATTCCCTTCCAACCACTCCTCAACATGTCAGGGTTTCTCCTTTGTAGGGCATAGTCAGACTACAGTTAGTTTAGGACGAATTTAATAAACTGAACTCATCCCTGAGAGCTATCTCAACTCAACTATCTACCGGCCATCGGCCATTTTCAATAACCTATCCATCCTCAATCTGCAGATAGTTTGATGGACATAAGTTCCACAACGCACCTGTCAAAAACTCTAGTAATGTGAAAATCATGGATAGATAGGTTATTGAAAATGGATGTATAAAACGTTGCATGTAATATGTACATCGTCGTCGTAATAAAGAGCATCGTAATGACGTCACGCACGAGCCCAGGTGCAAAAAAGTTGTGACAGTGTTGTATAGTTGACCGAGCGAGCGAAGCGAGCGAAGCGTCTCCGTTTCAGGTTTGGGCAAAAATGCTTTCGTATGTCCGGTTGTTCTCCTCTACAGGTCTCATTTATGAACCGATTCTCGTGAAATTTTGTGAGCAGGTTGGAAAAATAAATAGAATTTTTTACTCGAGCCAGTTTTTAGTTTTTTTTCAAAATGGCGAAGATATGGGGTTTTAAAATGTAAAAAAATCGCTACAACCCAATGGCTCGATGGATATTAACAAATGAGGTGTCGTTGGATTCGTAAAGACCATGAGAGTGAAACCGACTATATAATTTTAGTAAAAAGTCAATAGATTGTATTAAAGATCGCGAAATGTAGTTTACAAAGTTATTGGTGCGGCTACTTTCATACTGCATGTACGTAACCAGGTACATTCATAAGTTTGTATGTGTTATTGAAAGAAAATTATTTGGGTTATTTTTTTATGTGTGTTAGCGGTTCAGCTTTCCCACCGACATACTCGCGAGGTCTACAGCTCACAGAGCCACTAGTAGGTATAGAGTGACCGCGAAGAGTTGAGCAATTTAATACACGAGCCCGTTTGATGAGCCCGCACAGCTAGCCCAACCGGTTGTGGTCCGCCAGAGCAGGCCCTTGATTCTGCTACTCGCAATTCTTCATTGCAGTTTCATTCGTTGTTGCTGGGCTCTCACTGCCTTTCGAACTTTTTGGTAGATATTTTTGAATGTTTCATAAATTGTTAGCCAGGAATGATGTTCTGTGCCTTGCAGATCCTTATAATTTGAGAATAGTACGCAAAAGATAAAAAAAATTAAGAATATTTTTTTTTAAATTAAATAATACGAAGTGAGTGCACAGCGATATGCGAGCGATAAGACAGTGATTCTTTTTCACAAAACCAGACATTCACATATTTTCCCAATCGGCGTGTCACAGACACAGATGCGCCTAGTCGGCTACTTAGAAATAAAGGTGTAAAACATTAGAATTGGCACTCGGGTGCTCGGGTCCTAAAAGGCAGGCAGTCCGTGTCCACGGGTAGCATAAAAAACGTCTAGCCACTAGCCAGCCTATAGCCACCGGAACGGCGGCGGCGGCAGCGCCGGCAACGCGGGCCGGTGGCGTGGCGTAGCGCCCGCTCTAATGACGATGCCGCCACTCGCTTCGCTGGGTAGGGCTGTGCTGACGGTGTGGAGTGTTTTATCGATTTTATTTAGTTTAAGAGTCTGTGAGAGAGTATGGTGTTTAGGACAATATACAATTACATATGTATACCTTTTTGTGTTTTTGTATATGCGTTTTCTGTTTTAGTTTCGTTAGGGAAAAAGCGAATTCATCTAAGCGTTTTTTTTAGTTCATTATCGGATGTAGAGTCTTTTTCTGCATCGTATTGGTCGGGTTTCAATTATCAAATAACAAATACGCTTAAACCCATTTCACCCGAAGATTTATTTTACTTTAATGTTTTGTGCAGTATATTACAATTATTATTGCAACATGAATCAATTGTTTTTTTTAGAAACAAACATCACGCACTCAGAACGCATACCCAATACCCATGCCGGGTGGCAGAAACACAGTTGCGCCCACATCATCTTTTTCTGTTTTACGATAGCATAAAAAATGTCTAGCCACCGGCGGCGCGGGCCCGGGGCGTAGCGCCCGCCTCTAATGACGACGCCACTCGCTCGAATGGCTGGTCGGTAGGGCTGTGCGTTGAAATGGTGTTAATAATATAGGGGAATGAAAGGAGGAAGTCATGGCTCCGCAACATCAGGGAATGGACGGGAGTGGCCCGCTTAGTAGAGCTAATACGATTGGCGAAGAACAGAGAGGAAGATTGAGAGATGACCGCCAACCTCCAGTAGTGGAGATGCACTCTAAAAAGAAGAATAATCTAAAGTATTCCAACGATCTTTTCGGTGACAGGTGGATGGAACTAACGCTTGATGACAGGCTCGTTATGTAAGGTTCCGTAGAACTAAACGGGCCCATGAAGATAATAATGATGATGGTGGCGCGGGATGATGTTAGACCGGTATAGGCAAGAAATATGAACATTTTCGTAATAATATGTAATAGTATACTACCTACTTTGAATGTTCACTATTTAAACTTCAAACTCTAGGTGTAAAACATTATAATTGTAACCCCAACCAAAGACGGCAAAATCATGAATGTATCACACATTCATGGCTACCAAGGAGTTTAGAATCACCAACCACCATCATCTACCACGCTGGCTCAGTGTGGGCTGATTGAGGGGTGTCGGGCTAGTGGCCAACAAGACTGTTACAAGTTACCAAGCTGCCCCTATTAGGATCACTGACACAGCTCAAGTAACATAAATGAAAATAAAATGCATTGAATAAAGTGATGGTGCCAACCCTGAACACAAGCGTGGGTGCGGGCACGGGCGGCGCGCTCGCCTCCTACATATTTAATTTGCCCGGACTGGTTCACTGCCGCCGACGACGACGCCGCCGCTTTGTGTTGCGATATGGCTTTATCGCCATTCGGGCCCCCGACTCGTGCGCCCGTTTGTATGGAGAGAGTTCTTTCGAAATAAGTATGTAGATATTTCCTATTGGAAATTGCGATGCGCTCGCCCCATTCTAGATTAAACTTCTATGGTAGTGTCATGGTGGACCATTAGAAGTGGTATTGAAATTAATTTGCCTTATTAACTGTAGCCTTCGCGTCATTTTTGTGTTGCTTTGGTGTCTGTGTTTGTATTGTCTGTGGTTAACTCTTTGTCATGCGGATGCGATCTGGCTTTATCGATGGGGCCCTGACATTCAAAAGGAGGTTTATGGGAAGTTAGAGTTTTACTGGCTATGGAAAAAGATTTGATCTGCTGCGCATCTTAAATTATTAGGTCGAGCGAGACTCGGGACTCTTGTCGTGGGTAGTACTTTATTTGCCACTGTTGATGGGAGGATATCCGGGATATCCTTCGGGATATCTTATCCCGATGGGTTCACAGAACCGGGGCATTAATTAAAAAATCTTTGCAGGTCTTTTTTAAATCCAATGTATCTTGATTTTTCTTTCGCACACGACAAATGCTGTACCTATATTACGAATAGAGGATACACACATTTAGAACATTGCCCTTAAGTGTCACGTTTTCTTTTTCCTTTGTCGAGGGAAGGTTATTCCGATGCGTTCACAGACCGGAGCGTTAATTGGCGAAATGCTTCCCAAGTTTAGCGAAACTTTTCTGTTTTCTTTTTCGGTGTTACAAGTTGGCGGCTGGCCTTTGTTCTGGTGTTCTTGCGAGTTTTCGTTATTTATTAATGTGAAGTCTTGCAGAATTGTGTAATTAATGTTACCTACTTCTTGATTTTATTTTGCAAGACATTCATACTGTTAAGCTGCGACGATTGCTACGCTAAATGCAATATTGTATAAGCTGAAAGTGAGCGCAACGAGTACCTCAGTGTGGAAGTTTGAAGAAATTGCTGTTTGAAATATCTAAACATAACTTACCTACAATACCGAGAAATACCGATCGTTGCATTTCATCGCTCCATCTCGGGTTTTAGTATCACCTTTGTTTCATTCAAAGACCCTTCGCAAAGTCAGTAAACCGAGGCAGCGCCATGAAAGGCGTTGTCGTGACATAAGCCGAGGAATATAATTCGGGACACGGACTAAAAAGAACTTTGAGACGAGAAAGACCGAGGAAACTTCCTTTATTATTTAAAACTATTGAAGGGTGAGCCCCAAAGGGTTTGTGGCTTCCCGCAGACATGAGATCAACGCACTGCGAAACCCTTTTTAATAAACAATGCCCTGATGTGATTTAAGACTCTACATAACTAATGTAAAGATTTCTGAAGTACTAGTATCAAATAGCTGTCTAACTAAACGTGGCCGCAACTATGCCTTAGCCACAGTGATAAAGACTATGTTGACAGTAAACTTGACATAGGTATTTCAAAAGAACCAACAAAGAAACTTCCAGCTAATATTACAACAAACGTCTCAAAGTAATAGCTCACAAAACAAAAAGCCCCAGACGCTAAGAGCAAGCTGAAACTTTCAAAAGGTCCCAACGCTGACTCATATCTTAATTCATAATTCAATATACACTACCCCGCTCCAATTCCCGAGTGCAAGCGCGCGAGAAAAAAGCCAGCAGGGCAACTAGAGCCGTGTTGACGGCTAGAGGGGGGTGAGGGAGTAAGTGGGAGGGGTAGGTAGGGGGATATATAGGGTGGCGCACAGAGCTGTAATCCCTTATCACGCGCGGCGACCGCCCGACTCGCAGCGCTTCAACAATTATAAAGAGGCGCCGCCGCCACACCGATGCAAACTACAGGGATGTGGGTGCTTTATTTTAAGCTCCCTCGATAGAGCGCTGCGGGCGACGGGTTGGGGCGTTTTGGTTTTGCAGTGTTTGGTGTCGTTTCGTTCCGGGTTTTTACGTTATATTTCAGTTGAATTATGGTTTCACCAGTTTATGGAGAAATCGGTAAACGCATATACATAAAATACAAAAAATATATTGTGGAACAAAGAACCTTCTCCTCAAGACCTTTAAAATAATTTTAAAATAGTATTACCATACCAACACATTATTTTCACATCAAGAATGTAGGTAAACAATTAATCTAATATCAAAATAACAACAACATAGTAATATTTAAAATGTAAGCATAGACCTTCGTCACGCCACAAGTATCAAAACTGTTTATTCGTCGTGTACCTACCGCGATCGGGCTGGGCCCGCATGCATAGTGGGTCGGTGTCGTTCCCTTCCTGGACATACGTGACCCCTAGACAAGTTACATTCGCAAGACGCTAACTTATCATATCACTCGACTTGGCGATCGATTTGACGTTTGCGAAAGAAAATTGATCACGTGACTTTTTAAGGCAAATGTTAGACATCATCATTTCTACTTCGTATATCGTCGTATCGTTGCTTTTTCTGGTTTTCTTATACTGAGCTACCATAATACTACTTCAATAATTTCTTAGGCGTGCACGTGGTGATGCATGAATACATTATTCATAAGTTCATTACAGATGCAATTCCCAAGAGAAAGTTTAAATGTATGTTGAAGCAATATTATATTAAAAATCTTTAAATATCATTAAAAATGGAACGGGGGATGGGATTAGTATTAAAAAAAGTACATAATGTTATAGTTAAGAGCCAAACCAACCTGCCGACAAACTGCCTAGCAGTTTGGCAGACTTAAATTAATTAAATAAGTGCTTTTTTCATGAATAAACGTTATAAATAAATAAATAAATAACTTTTCATAATTTCTTGCAAAAAGTGTTATTAATCGGTTGCCTTGGGAAGGATTATGGACACACGGCGGCGGGCCAAACAAACTAACAAAGCGAACAATAAATGTGCGAGCGAAAGGGTTAAGTTCAAAATTGTGACAAATGAGATCTTATATCTAAATATAGATCTCTTCCAGAGAACCTAGTTCCGATGAGAGACGTTCAATACGTTCAGTCCTATGAGTAATAGCGTGTTGATTTCCGAGCTCAGAGGTTGTTATTTAAACGATTACACGACACTGAAGGTAAAAAAACAGTATTTTTTTTAATTTAGTATTTTAAAAAATACTTAAAATAAGGGTTCAGGGCGCGGGGGGAGTCTGTTAGCACTCGCACGTGGTGGCTAGCGGGGGTATCCACAATTTTAGGTAATTTCAGGAATTTTTTCCAATGATGGTAGGTATATTTGATATGAAAATTATGCGAGAGAAAATTAAAACTTTTTTTTTGTCATCAGTAAGCTAAACGTAACTATCGACCCTGAGTCGGACGTAACTTTACAAATCAACATCTTTAAGCTGTGGTAGACCTATGATGTACGGTCGCCTGCGCCTAAAAGTATACAAGCAGTATATGCGGGATTCACTTTATAATATGACCGCCCGTATACTTTTAGACGCAAGTGACCGTACATATTACGTACATGTATGTACGAAAGTGTGTATTACTATTTATCTTATAAGTAAGTACTTACACCCAGCCCAAAGGGAACTACTATATCTCGAATATTACGTGAATATGATCCCGATCCTTTGACACGTGGAGGCTTATTGAATCCTGTGAATTTCATAGATATATTTTTACGTGTGTGTATAAATAATACTTCTTACGTAGGCACCTATATTTATTTATCAAAGGGGCAAATGGGAAGTGCCGTAGTAACCGGCGAGAATCTATGACGATTGACGATGCGTATGTATGTATAGGAAGCGCGTAGGTAGGTATATGCCAGCAATGCCAGCATCGTAGATAATGGAGGTCTTTATACTCTATCCATGCTTAGAAGAAACTTGGTAGCTAACCTAAAACTTCATAAAATCCACTTTATAAACACTAGAGATGTTACCAAAACAATCGGAAAGAATCGAAATTGTCGAACAAAAGAGTTGTCATCGCCATCGCTGCTATGCTATCCGCAGTTATTGGCTTATTTGTTTATTTGGGGTCTAAGTCCACCGCACGCCGCCGAATGGATAACCCCATCCTTTTTTGAAGTCGGTTTTAAAAATACAGGGAATGTTTGAGACAGGGCCTAAGTATGGCCCACTAAAAACCGGTAATGCCATCCCGTATTCGACGACGCGGCTTCAGGCGGCGAGCAGGCATGGAGTGACGTGGTGCCACTAATCAATAATGTGGTAGTGTCGGGACGTCGGGCGCCGTAAATTACCAGCCCGGGAAGTAGGCCAGCTGAGACACATCCCGCTACGAATCATTTATTAAATCACGCCGCCCGCCACGCGCGCGCGTTGACGGATCTCAATCCACTATCGTATTTAGCTCAAACTCAAACACAGAATCCAAACTCTTTATGACGTCAAGATTCGTCAAGATATCTATAGGCCCATTTGCACCAAAAATACTACTAATCATGATTAGCGCCTTAATTCTATTTAGCAGCTGTCAAAATGTGTGAAATATGTCAAACTTAATTTTGTTATTAAAGCGCTAATCACATTAGTACATATTTTTGGTGCAAGTGATACTTAGATTCAAGATTCTTTATTACTCTTTTATAAGTATTAGTGGATACTGGATAGTTGTAAATAATAATAGGAGTAGGACACTTGATTCTTGGCGTTCGGTCTCCGAAGGATACGGGCGCAGGTGGATACGGGACACCAAATTTCTGCTGAGCCTCGATCACGAATGTTTTCGTAAGCGTTAACGTTATCGAGAACGCAGGAAATTATATTTTATGTCCTAAAGAATAAGAATCACAGACATTTGACGTTACGATAGTTTTCTATCGAATCTTTATTCGTGATTGGGGCTCTGTTGAGCCGTCTCCGTCAGTCAGTGGGTTGTATTGTATCTAATGAACCGTAATAGGTAGAGTAGAGACATGTAGAAAGTTAAAAAAAAACACAAAAATTTATACCTAAAGTTTGTCTGCTGCCGATCGACACATGTTCTTCAATAGCACAATAATTATTGTGAGGTTTACTTTTTCTAATTAATTAATTCGAAGGTGAAAGTAGAGTAGGTATCACACATTTATAAAACTTTATTTTGCATTACATATAATAAATTCAATCTGTTTTACGTCTATGTGGCACATCGATTAACATCGTAAAATATATTCCAAATCCAGAAACTACTATAAGGTAAATTCAACACTTATTTTAACAATAATTTGTTGTCTATCTGAGGTATTTCAATATTTATGTCATCAGTATTAAGTACCTAAAGTATACTCAGCACATTTAAACATCAATACATTTCTATAATACTTAGCCTAACTACCATAAATGCTGTTTTTGCATAAAATATATCTTGGACTACAACTTAAATTGTTTCTATGTATCACAAATAAAACTTTTAAAAGTCGTTTAACCATTACTGGAGTAAACACAGCCAAAAATAATTCTTATCATTATAATTTTAAAGACGCTAAATCAAAGCCAAAAGACTAGTAAAGTAATGAATCACAAAGTCTTGTATCTTGTCATAATAATTTCACAAACTAATCAGATAATCTGTTTTGTTTATTTTAAAATCCAATCAATCACCCATCCTAACTAAATAAAGTGAGATCTCGTAATCCGATACCAGAATTACTCCCAGTAATACACCTAAACACCTATCTAATCTATCACATTTATAACTACATCTAAACACCACAAAAATACTTTAATATGTAGATGTAGATCCCTGCATGGTTTTAGTCTTCGGCGTCTGAGCCTCCGGAAAGATCTGTTTTTATTTCTCCGTTCATATCTTCTGGAGAATGGTTAGTAAGTCCCAAGTCCCGATTAGCGAAGGTGCCTTGAGACGCCATGCTGGTAAGAATCCCATTCGACAGCGCCTGAACGGATAGAGCTTCTTGTGAAGGACCCGCGTAACTATACTGCTGGTATACAGCCTGGATCCTCGCCGCATTTACTAGCGTTTGAATTTTTAATTGCGTGTCGAGAGCGAGACTCAGCGGCAATTTCCGCAGTTGACTAGCGATGAGTTTCCCGAACATTTCGAATTCATTCTCGTTCCCCTCGGCGTGTTGGCTCAAGTCCTGCGGGAGATCGTGGGAGTCTCCGTTTCGGGAATCGTCGTAGTTAGAATTGGACCCCTTCTTTTGCTTCGTCGGAAGCGGGTAAATGGTTGCCAGAGAAGTGGGCGTCAGAGGGGTGGCGATGCCAACGGGGGGGTTTAGGAATGACGTTGCGACTGTCGAGGGGGTCAGTATAGTGAAAGGTGCCGCCGCCGACTGGTTGATCCCGAATGGCGTGTTCGGACGAGGAGACGGCGTATTCAGGACGAACGGAACATTATTCCGGTTTGTGTTCCGTCGTTTTCTAGGCTGTTTCTTTTCAGGGGACTTCCGCTCGCTCAAGTCCTGGATGGCGTCACTGTCGTCGCTCATCGGTATCTCCAACAGCGAATTATCCACCTGGCGAAAAAGAAATAACATTCAACGAAAGTAGGATCAATTTTGTGCCATAAAGTTTAGAGATGTAAATCCGTGTGTGTTATGAAAACAAGCGACGACGAAGCTCTTCAAATGTCGGCTCCAGGGCCCATATCTGCCAGAATAATGACCCCTCAGTGTTGGCGTCTCGGTTTTAAAAAGTGATTGATTACCAGTTACCTTAATTTCTACCATCAATTAACTAAAAAAGATACTCCGAATGCAGGATAATGGATACCTACCTAAAGTTGTTTAACGTTCGATTGCCACAGAGCGGTCATTGTGCTAGCAGAAAGGCCCTGGCATTTCACACACACTAGTGTAAACAAACAAGGCTCACCGAGCTCGGTGTGACGATCGCTCGCAGGAACCTGTCCGCGTGCTCGAACCACGTGACACTCGGCCGGTACGCGTGCGCGCCAGCCTTGCGCGCCGCGCGAATCTTCTTCAGCTCTACACTGTACGACGACCGGATATTCTTTATCTTATTTTTCAGCTCCTTTACAGTCACATCTACAAGGTTCAGCGCGTTTATTATCTCCACGTAGCCTTGCTCGCGAATTTTCTTGTTTTTATAATGCTCAGAGACGGGGTTCCATAAGTATTCGCGTTTTTCATACTCGATTATCATTTGTATCGTCAAGTCCTCGCTCCATTTTGGGTTCGCCAAAATCGCCACCATGTTTGTTTTGTTACAGCATGCTATTTAGCACGTGCGCACTTTGTTTACCCAAACTGTGGTTTTTTACGCAAATTTTTACAATTCTTTTATTACAAATCGCGAAGTAACATTACAAAAGGAGCGTGTTAGTTACTAGGAGCGCAGAAGGGTGCGGGCGGTTCGCATGCGCGCAGCATACTAAAAGCACGTCGATGGCTCGGGCCGCGGGGGGTAAGGGGTAGGCTATTTCGGGAGTAGCCGGCATCACGCAGTCGCGTGCTGTCAGCGTGCTTTTCCTTCGCATGGCGGAGGCTGGGCCCGAGTGAAACGGAAGATTTGTGGCCGGCGCGGCGGCGGCGGCGGCGGCGGCCGGCCGGGTCAGTGCTCGTACCGATAAGGGTGATTATCGGCGCCCTTGGAGATTCGGCGGCAAGTTCGGATTCAGACTCCGTAGCAGTAGCTGCAGGCTTTGTTGTCAGGGGAAGATTAATGTTTGAAGCTGCTGTCATTTTTCAAGAGGGTCGGAAACTCGGAAGTAGACTATGATAGGTACCTACCTATGCTATGGAGTTAGGTACCTTAGCTACAGAAACACTTTGACTGGTGTGAAATGATGATCGAGTGTGGTCCTCAAACCAGACAAAGGTTCCGATTCTGACTGAATTTGGATCAATCCAATCGAAATCTGGTAAATAGGTAGGTATGTAGATTGTAGGTTTAGGTGCACAACTTAGGGTCGTATTCTAGAACGAATCTCTAATCTGAGATCTACTCAAGAGTAGTCTTAAGAGTACGCGCTTATTCTTAATTGATGCTTGAGACTAGTATCAAAAATCATAATTCATCTGAGTAATCTCAGATGTGAGTAGAGATTTTACTAATTCTTGAACAAGATTCAAATAAAAAAACTTTTTTGTACTACAGATGTCAAACTTTTGTTGAGATCCTCTCTTGACAGTGTTGTTGTGCTTGAGCGGTGTCTCGACCACGCTTGAGAGTGATATTAGTACATAAAATAAACAAACCAGTGGATATTGGTGAAAATATCAGCTAGCTAGACGGTTCTTTCTCTCTCTCTTTCTCCCTCTCTTTCTTTATCTCTCTCTTTCTTTCTCTCTCTCTTTCTTTCTCTTTCTTTCTCTCTCTTTCTCTCTCTTTCTTTCTCTATCTTTCTTTCTATCTCTTTCTTTCTCTCTCTCTTTCTTTCTCTCTCTTGCTTTCTCTCTCTCTTTCTTTCTCTCTCTCTTTCTTTCTCTCTCTCTTTCTCTCTCTTTCTTTCTCTCTCTCTGTCTTTCTCACTCTCTTTCTTTCTCTCTCTTTCTTTCTCTCTCTTCCTTTCTCTCTCTCTCTCTTTCTCTCTCTCTTTCTTTCTCTCTTTCTTTATCTCTCTTTCTCTCTCTCTTTCTTTCTCTCTCTCTTTCTGTCTCTCTCTTTCTTTCTCGCTCTCTTTCTTTCTTTCTCTCTCTCTTTCTTTCTCTCTCTTTCTTTCTCTCTCTTTCTTTCTCTCTCTTTCTTTCTCTCTCTTTCTTTCTCGCTCTCTTTCTCTCTCTTTCTTTTTCTCTCTCTTTCTTTTTCTCTCTCTTTCTTTCTCCCTTTCTCTTTCTCTCTCTCTCTTTCTTTCTCTCTCTTTCTTTCTCTCTCTCTCTTTCTTTCTCTCTCTCTTCCTTTCTTTCTCTCTCGTTCTCTCTCTTTCTTTCTCTCTCTCTTTCTTTCTCTCTCTTTCTTTATCTCTCTCTTTCTTTATCTCTCTCTTTCTTTCTTTCTCTCTTTCTTTCTCTCTCTTTCTTTCTCTCTTTCTCTTTCTTTCTCTCTCTTTATTTCTCTCTCTTTCTTTCTCTCTCTCTTTCTCTCTCTCTTTCTCTCTCTCTTTCTCTCTCTCTCTTTTTTATCTCTCTCTCTCTCTCTCTCCCCTCCCTCCCTCCCTCTCCCCCTCCCTCCCTCCCTCCCTCCCTCCCAATTGTAAATGAAAACAGGCCTAAAGTAGTTTAGTTTATTACTCTGTGAATGTCTCAAGACTCGATTCACAGCGTTGCACTCTTGAGTAAGGTTTCAGAATAAAGGAGATGCTTGAGAGTGAAACTCAAATTTGAATCGGATTTACGTAATTTCAGCTTGAGACTGATCTTGAGATTCGTTCTAGAATACGACCCTTAGTTTTTATTAACACATGATCTTAGGATCTACATACACGATTAGAAACGTTACGAAATGTAACATTAGGCCGACTTAAATGTTACCCTATCTAGCGTGTAAAAAACCGTCAGTTTTCAATTCATAAACAAAGATTTTTCCCTTTCCAAAAAGGGTACCATCTATGTACGCACAGTGCCCACAGGACTTCGGCTCCTGTTGACTCGCGGGGCGAGGGGGGGTGACATCGGCGCGGGGCGGCGGGGGGGACGTCACTAGCGCCGCCCCGCCGAAATTGAGCCCCGTACCGTAAATTATACCGAAAATCGGTTCGCCGAAACTTTTACTTCTGTGAAAGTTCGACATAATGATACTCCGATGTAACTCTAACTAGTCGATTTTTCCGCCGCCGTAATAAATGTCTAAACGATGTTCTGTGGTGATTGCAGCGAATTGATATTTCGGTGAACCAATAACTAACTATGATGGTAATGATAATGATCTTCGATCGGTGCGATATCGGTAACGCCGATCGCTTCATCGATTAAATCGATCGAAAAAGAAGCACTGGACTTACTTCGGTGAAACATAATCGGTTTTACGTTCGGTGTTTGCCAAATCTTCTCACATTCGTTCGAGACGTTAACTTACGACCTGCGAGGGTCTTTGCTGTGGATTTCTATTGCTAGAGCCTTTGGGCTTAGTTTCGCACGTTTTAGGTGAAAGGAAAATGTGCGAAAATGTTGTGTGAGATTCCCCGGTAATTTCAAAATTGGAAGCCAGTTTGCTACGGAGTGGCAGAGGCACAGTGGCGCCAACTTTTAGTATATTTTTACACTGTACTAGAAGGTGGATAAAGTTTTTCGAGTGTATACTTACTGTATGTATGACCAATTCATTAGCACTTAGAATGTTAACTAATGAGGTATTTTAAATTCGTCTCGGTTGTGGGTGACATAGTAGGCTAAATAATTTGGATTGATTGGCGGTAATAATTAACAATAACAGCAATCTAGAGCATCTTAGAGAAAATAGGTACAAGGCGTCTATCTATGTATCCATCCAGCCTCCAACACCTAATGAGGAGTAAAGGCCAACTCTTCATTACGTTTTACAGACTGTCTAGTGTAAGTTGGCGTGTGGCAAAAAAACGTACTAATTCTGCGAGTTGTGATGACAGTTCTCAAAGCTTGGTCTTGGTAGCTTGTGGGAAGCGCCTTCCCCGCCACAGGAACGCCAACCTGTACCTACTAGACAGTCTGTATTGCGGTCCTGGGCCAACCTTATTAATATGTCGGCGGCCGATCGTAGAATGGGCACCGCACCGTCAAATCCTATTTTTAATGTCATTATTTTTTTATGAATTATTTAAAATTTCTAAGTTTTATAAGCATGACGTCACCACTGGCATAATTATGTAGTTCCTTTGCATTCATTCATTTCTTTTAAAAAATAAAAATACGTTGACGTTTGACAAATGTCAGTGTCAGTCAACAAGAGTTATTTTCTCGTAAAGGTAGTATAGTATAGAGATCGTCAGAAAAAAAAGAAAAGAAAGAGATGACATACTTTACGAATCATTTTTGTGTAAGCGAGAAACAATAACGATCACCTGTCCCTTACCCGCGTATGCGTTTTTGTTGTTGGCCAGAGATTTTTTTTGAGCCTCACGTTGACTGTCATTTCTTTTATCATTTTTTGATCTCACCATCCATTCGATAACTTTCTTAATTTACTTAATTTAATTTACTAGATGGCATTGTCAACTCTGTTTGGAAAAAATACTGACTATGATCCTTCTTTCCCTGTACCCTTCATTTTGGATGACTATTTACTTACCCTGCTGCAAAAAGTAGCGTATTTTGATAGCATTTGTCATGTACAGCGAATTAAAGAAAAATAAACAAAGGAACCGCCTCACGTTGTGTCGGAAATACTCGGGAATAGGTAGCTTATACCAGGGACCAGGGATCCAGGGTAGCAGGGAAGCAGTGGTAGTATTAATTCCGGCAGCCGACGCTCGTGTATGGTAATTTAGATTAGCTGTCCATACAACACCGAGCTTGGACTGGATTCGCAATGTCCGACCAGGAGCGAGTTAACTTGGCGTAATGGCTCAATTTAACATATTTTGTTTTTACATTTACATACAGCACATACATTGCTTCTGGCCCCACACTAGGATACCCTGTGTCGTGGGAACCAGAAACAGCGACATCACAAACATGTAAACATCCAAGACCTGGGGGCTTTGGTTTTGGTATGTATGAGTTTGTTATTAATTCGATTAGTTTTGTAAATTCGTCGCACTAAATCGTACATATTGTGCCAAAAAAAAAGACTAACAACCACGTGAATACTCCGGTCTGCCTTTGAGCCTCACCTAAAAAACTAATATACATACACAAACGTACTTTTAAAATAAATTCTCGTTTATCAACGTTCTACCAACCACGATCATATCTACCGGATGAGTTGGCGCATTGCGTGGGCGTTGCACAGTGGCTCGGATAAATACAAGGTTTTTATTCTCGCGCCATATGAGGTATACTTTGTCGGGTGTATCCACAAAGATAAAGGATTCGTGGCCCTCTGTTTCAGAGAAATGTATTCGTACGTTGGTATACCGTTTATCTGCTATAATCCTGCTCATTAACAGAATTATTTAGTTATTTGAATAGATTACGTTACGTTATCTATTAGAATAGAAAGGCGTCCAAATAATGTCCTCATTCACTACACACATAGGTAGGTAAGTAGGTACCTACCTACTATTGTGAGTTGTTAGAAAGAGGCTACGTGGCATTCCTTTCAACTTGAAAATTATATGTGATGTGAGTGATAGAGGTTCCCGCGATACAGGGGCCTAATGCTGCTCTGAGAATTTCATTACTATTTCATTACTATTCCATTGCAAACACCCAAAATGGCGTCATTTGGTATTCTCCTAAATTATTATCCTCCTTGATTGGGTGTTTGGAATGGAATAGTAATGAAATAGTAATGAAATATAAGTGAAATTCTCAGAGCAGCATTAGGGCCCAGGCTGTGCCTAGTGCGGGAGCCACAATTGTCTACTGTTGTCTGGAAAATAAACAATTTAAATTTAATTAATTTAATTAATTTAATTTAATATTACTGTGATTGATACCCGTGCGTGCGTGCCTGAATAGTGCATCTCCCCAACTCTAATGTATTTGCATTTATGAACACTTTTATATGTACCTATACACTTTTAGGTGAAATAAATGATTTTGTTTTTGTATTTGTATATATTAGATAAAGCGAGCTACAGACGACATGATATCGGTGGCGATCTAGGGTGTAAGAAGTTAATAAACTGGAGCCGCCTGCTGTGCGCGCTTGGAGTGGTGTACTAACACACAGCAGGTGGCTCCAGTTATACCTTTTTACACCCTAGATCGCCGCCCATATCATGTCCACTTAAGGGCGGGCCCTAGGCAAGCAGAACTTAGAATTTCATCCATAACTTATTTTTAGAGGAAATTAAATAAAAAAAGGTTAAAACCAAGCTAAGCAAGTCTAATCTAACTGACGAACAAACTGTGCCATTTTTATAATGATTAGATAAATAACAAGACGACAAATTCAGATCCGGTGCGAAATTGTAAAATAAAACATTGTGACAGACAGATTTTCTGGCATCTTCAGGAGACTTAGATAGAAATCTAGCAAAATTAATAAAATAACGTTTATGATAAACCGAAGTCACGCTGACACTCGTGATAAACAAGCTAGTGAAAAAACGTACAGCAATACCCGTCATTCCGAGCGATTTGTGTTTTGCTAAGGCTGTTTTTGCTTGGCTTAAGGCGCCGTTTTAACTATGATAAATAAGAACGTCGTTGTTTCAAATGGTTTCAAGTACCTACATACATGTACTTAGGCTGAAAGATTGAATAGGTATCCGTGCCTACTAAAATACACAAGGAAAACAAGTGCGTGTTTGTTTACTATAGCAAATCTTTTGTTTGTAATCTAAATGTAAGTAATGTAAAATCTAACCAAAACACGAAGAGGGAAACGGGCGCGCTCCCAAAGAAAAATTGACACCGCAATGTCGGGGGGCTAACGAGCAGTACCAGGGATACATGTGACATTAAGAGCATGCGCCATTAGACGCGCGCCGGGCCCCGGCACGGGCCCTATTTCCGGAAGGAAGCCGCCCGGAAGCCGCGCCTCGCTCGGTCGTAGTCGCTAGACTTTATGATAGCCTAGTATGGCACGATAATGTCTGGTCGGTCTCGGGAGTAATATAAAAAAAAAAAATACTCGTGTAGCACCGTACACGTGTTAGAAGTAAAACTTCTGTAGCTAGATCATTAAGTGGTACCTATACTATACACCTATACCTACCTATACTAAAAGAGATTTAAATTTCCAATTTTGAGATCCAATCTCTGCTTCAAGTTACTTTTAAGTTTCAGACGTCCGATTATTTGAAATTATTTTATACTTGTACTTACTTTTAATACGTCATGTCATTTATTTCCCACCATTCCTTATCTACAATTTGTCGCGCTCGTGGTGATATACTTAACTCATTCAATAGTGTCACTACTATTTGCATCTCGCTCAGATTATATACCATCTGACGTCACGTCTTTAAGCCGTCTCGCTCAAATGTATGCATTGCTTTGCTTGTCTCTGTGCCCAGTCCCTTTATTTAATTGATCGAGTACGTATTTTCAACTATTCCAAGTTAATGTGTACCTGCGGGGCTACCATAAGGCTTGCCACTCACCTCAGTCGCGCAGATAAATGACAAAGAAGATGGCTAAATCAATATATGGACGACTGCCCCAGACATGTACAAAGACTTCTCAACAGCCAATAGCATTTAAATATTCATTCATAAATTTAATTTACTGCGTCTGTATTTAGTTTGTAGAACTTGAAGATTTTTTTTATTAAATATAGGTAAATAAGAGTTGTTACTCAATACTCCGTGATTACAATATGATTCCGTGACCTTTTCCGTCGCTAGAAATAAGCACCATTTTGCAATAACATGCAACATAACGCCATCTAGCCACTCCTCTGGAAACCTCCTGATTTCAATAGTTTTGCTAGTTGGCAATTATGTTGCATGTTATTTTTAACGATGGCAAAAGTCACTAATCAATGGCGGAATCATAGAGTATGAAGTGACAACTCATAATTATTTAATAATTTCCTTCAAGTTCTACAAACTAACTAAAGACGCAGTAATTTATGAGAGAATATTTAAATTTATGCTATTAATTGGCTGTTGAGAAGTCTTTGTACATGTCTGGGGCAGTCATTTTGCCAAATTGCCAACTCCTTTCGCGTCTCAATGAAGCGATGAAGTAACTCTTATTTAATTTTATTCTTGACATTTCCTTAGTCCGCCATACGACATACCTCGATTTTGATATTTTACTTCAACATTATTGACTGGCATGAAGCATTAACTTTAAAATTACAAAAGCTTATTAAAATCAAAATCGTATAATTTCAACAGTTATAACAACAATTCAACTTTAAAATATGTATTACAAAAATTACATACAAACAAATAAGCGAAACAATAAGCCATTAAACTTATGGCTCTGTAAGCTGTAGACCTCGCTTTGGCCGTTTACTACAGATAAACATTAAATAGGTAGGTATAACACGTACTTAGTAGCTAAACTGCTAATTTGTGACTTGAACTGCACTATATAATAAAAAGTGGCTTTAGAACAGTTCTAGGTACCTAATTATTGTTTTCAAGAAGTCTTAATGCAGCCATCCATCACATCGGAATTTGCTTGAAAATCATCACATTTGGATGATTCTAAGTGACTTTATGCGATTACTAGCTGCCCGTTGCGCGACTACGCAGCGCGTTTTAGGTACCTATTCCATAGTTACCGGCCACAAAACGATTCGTTCATCATTTTAGAAATCCATATCGACCCGTATGTGACATTGATGAAACTCTTTTCTTACAAACTGTATGGATCGCATCGCACAGCTGTCAAACATAAGTTCCGGTTCCAACAAAGAGGTTGAACGAAGTAGTTTTTGGTCACGTCACTGGTTTTGTTTGCCAGTGTTTGCCCCAGCCAGCGGCGGCGGCGCCATCTTGGCCATACCGGAAATCAAGAACTCGTGGAAGAATGCTTAAAATAATTTTTATTTGTTAACGTTTCATCAGGTTTTTCTCTCACTAATTAACATTCTTTATTGTACGAATGTATTATTATCTTATCTGATTAGTTAAAAACCGTATTGAAAATAGTTGCGGTTTTAAAAGTCTTCAGCCGACCCTGACGTCACCGATTCCAATTTCCGTTACATTTCTTAGCCACTCGTGATAGCACCCGGCTAGTAGCAAGTGAAAAGCAAATATATGAATAACCCACAGTTGAGAGGTTAAATAAATTTTACCCCCGTGCCCCAAGAAGTTTTACTTCAAAAAACATGTTTTTGTAGAAGAGTCGTGCTTAGTGCATTTATTTACACAGCAGGGCGTGGCTGCACGATTACAAAAACGATCGCACAGCAAACTAATGACAAAAACACAAGATATATTTGATGTACACGATGTACTTAAGCTATTTTTACTGTCATGGCTGTCATGTGAGTACATTAAAGAAATTACGTATTACGAATCTACGACAGAAACTTGCTTGATGATGAAACCTAGAAGTAGAGGTAGAAATTATCCTTATGCATACGTATCGTACACACACTGCACAAATTATTCTAAGTCAAAGTGGACGTTTCGCGAATGGGAAGTTTCGAGAAATGAAGTTTTGCTACTGAAGTATACAACTATGGTTCTGTCCCACTCTACCCCCAGGTACTATTATCTCTTCTGTGCCCAGGGTATGGGCAGGGGTAGGGGTGTATGGTGAGTTCGTAGTGCTATTGGGACTAACATGCCTATGTTGGGACAAAGACCCGAAACATATAATGCTAACTCGCTTTTATTATTAGTCCTAACCCTAACAGGTAAAGCTAAATAATACAGGGCCGTATCCCGTATCAAGCACAGACTCACAGAGGCTAACGAGTGCCCCCAAAGAAAGCTAATTTAGCATTTCAGCCGCGTTCCGGAATGAGCGTTGGGGGAGCATCCATCAAAATTAAAATCGTATTAGACGCGAAACCGCCGCAGGCTGGTTTTAAACTTATTTTAGCCCAGAAATAAGGATTAGCACTCTTCGCGCGGCGGAGCATCCATCCCGGAAGTTTTTCACGGGTTAGTGAGTAATTAAACGCGCCCGGTGTTACTCAAGGAGAATTAGTTAATTACCATTTGGCACAATGCAATAAACCCATTTTCAGTCGCTTTTGTTAATATTTTAAGAGGTTTTCATTTCTCCGGCGAGCGGCCGAGTGAACGTAAGCTGAATTTCACCTACGTCTTAAATGTAACTGTAGAAGGCACAAGATGGCGGCACAAGACAACGTGTCAATGATGAACAACGACAACGATGTTAACTTTGCTATATATGTATTCAGGTGCAATGTATCCCTATAAACGCTACAAAGACGAGGCAATAGTACCTAATCTCGCAAAGCTAGCGTGCTGACGACCGCTGCGTTCCTGGCTACTATACTATACACCCTCTGAGTAAGTGAAAAGGAAGTCGTTTGCCAACTCGTAAATGCACCAGCCAGATGAGATGCTGGAACGACGCTTGCAGGCTGTATGCGTCTGTTTTATACGTTTAAGAGTTCCGTACCTCAAGGACGCTGGGACCCTGACAGTTTCTGAAAGGTTAGTCAAATGTAACAGGCTAGATAACGAAGAATAATTCAAAATAGCAACACGAATTAGACGTGACATTGAGTTTGTTAGTTTTGTTACAGAAACAAGTAAAAGTTCTGTACCCGAAGGGTGCCCTTTCACTAAGGACGTCCGTCTCTCCGTTACCGTGCTGTTGCTGTATCATGTGAACCGGAACAGGTATTTTCAGAGATTCTGTATTGTATACATAACTGTTGTAGACCGGTGAAAGGTACTTGGGTTCGGTTCGATTATAATATCTGTGTCTATACTAACAGTTGGACAGCTATACCCTTGTCTATTAGCCATTTCAAAGGTGCATTTCAAAAGACCGAGTATTTTGTGGCACCTTTCTTGTTTCTTTCACAAGTTATACGGAACGCTACGTGTGCGGGTCCCACTTCCACATGACCGACCGGTTATAGTTATAGCTATAGCGGTGGAAAGTGGGGTCAGCTGTAGGCTCGGCATCGGCAAACAGGGGAACATAAAACTCAGGCATTGCAGCAAGCCCGCCACTGCATTATGAAAGGATTTTGCAGCAACTTTGCTCGTTAGAAGACTTTGGAGTTTATAATCGCGTATCTACCGCTTTAGAAAATGATCGCTGTAATGAGACGCGATCAGGAGCATGATTCTCGCGCATTCGATATACGATATCTACACCTAATATCGATCGAGTGATTTTGTAGGGGAATCTGTCAATATAGGTCTCGATATACGGATATCGAGACCTATATTGACAGATTCCCATACGAAATCATACGATATAGGTGTAGATGTAGATAGAATGCGCGAGAATCATGCTCCTGAAGCATTAAATAGAGAATCTTACTTTCATTAACTTGACGTGATAAAGATAATAAATAAATATCTATTTGGCTTAGTTAGTACCACCAAATAGCGACGATCCGTATTCTTTCCCGACACGTTCCAGATTAACGGGTTTTCGCCGACTTCAGTCAGACTTAAATTATTTGACACAAATCCTATGGTAGAATTGCAGTCTTTCAATGGTATCATTCCGGGATATTATGTTGCGGTACATAATTCAACCAATTGGGCTCCGAGTCTGATACGCATGTCCATTTATTCAATGCCTAATAACAGGCTAACTAGCTGCTAAAAGTCTAGCGGTAATCGTGACTAATCAAACGGCATACCAGAATTAATTCCACCATATTTCACGAAAGAAAACCTTTCACCGACGATAAATATCGCGCGTCCACATAAAATACGCGGCGGTGACGCGACGCTTGGAGGGATCAGCTTACGAGTCTCGCCCATATGCAAGACGCGAGCGGGCCGTCAAATTGATAACTTGATAAGTGCGCGGTCGGGCGCCCAGGTCCCGGGATCACGGGCCGTCCCGTCCCCAGCCCCCCTAGTCCCCGCCCGCCGCCCCTCCCGGGGAGTTATAGCCCCCCGGCCCGTAAAGAATTACGGGTGTGAGTTGCGTTCACGTCGGTTTTAGTGTACAGAGCGCCTGTTGTTTATTACTTTATGGAAATCTTAATTCTTAACCGGATGGAAAGATAACATTTTCATGGGGCGTTTTCTTTTATGTTTTGCGGGGTGTTGTGTTCCGCTTGATTTAATGTCTCCACTCGAGAGTATTACTTGGAGAGGTGGTTTGGTGACCTTATTCACATCTTCAATTCCAATAACAACGTGAGAAGACATGACCACGAAAATAAATTAAAAGTGGTTTAAAATAGTATTCGAAACACTCCAAAGGATGAAGGGTGACCAGTGACCACACCAACACATCAAGTGACCGAACCTTTCATTAAAACATGCAATTTTAAAGAGATAACATTTCGTACCAACCCAGGGCCGGCGAAGGGTGGCGCGGGCCCTTCCGACTCCGGGGTATTCGATTACGGATGCTAATTGGGGTGTGAATTTGCCTGCGGGACCCTCAGTCCGCACCCGTGACAGGGCCGAACTTATGAAGGCGTTTAATTCGCAGAAATTACGTCATCGGACTTTTCGTCTGCCTTTGTCAGGCAGCTTAGAATGGATTAAGATGTTTTGTCACTTGATAAATAGCGTCTGCGTTGTCAGAAGTTGGAAATTTTGTGAAGTTCGATATCTTTTGCAGACATCTGGGAATATTATCGTCTCGGTGCTATATCGAGAGCTGTCGACGCTTGCCAGGGCAAATATTGTTCTTGGTTCTCTCTCTGTGCTGGTTTATTTAAAAGTTAACCGGCTGCTCTCTTTGTCCAGAACGGAGACTATGACCCAAACTCCTGTGAAATAAATAGTTTAAATATGGAACTGAAGTTTAACTATACTCAAATGGATGAAGGTTACTAATAAACCGAGATAGCAGCTAACAAATTCTAATGCACCTAGATATTGGAAAATAGTTACATAATTATAATCCAATTTCTCCTGCACGTATAATGTCATCATCGCATTGCTCACATCCCTAATTAGAATCGGTGGTCATTTTGAATTCGAAATTGGAACTGTCCGTTCGAAATACAAATTCAGAATTTAAAGCCATTTCCCTTCTCCCGCGTGGTGATGGCGTGTTGCCGTTTCGCGCCCAAACAAAGTTTAGAATGCAGTGATTATACAGCCAAAAAGGCTTTATCCTGGTGTTGTAAGGGTGTTATTGGAGTGCGGCAAGTGTAGAGAGTAAGTTTGTAGAGTTATACGTCACATTTTTACGATGTAGGCGATAACGTTTACGAGGCGCGGTGAGTGGCGATGGCAACCGCGCTTCAGTATGCTTCGATTCGAACCGTATACTGGAGTGTCGACATGAAACGTATAACGTACTATGTATAGCTCTGCTACGTATACGCTGCATATCGATAGGTAGGTTAGGTAGAGCTTAACCAAACTGAAATGACGCGCTCCAAAATCTGTTTTGAATATGTAATTCGAATTGTGCTTCTGCCCTCCCTCTGAGAAATTCAATAATGTATTTTTTCTCGAGCATCGTAGCGACAATGCTCCAAAAGGATAGAGCATCGTAGCGACAATAGATACAAGGCGTGCACTAGGAGCGACATAGAGTCCGAGCGACGTATAGACAACAATTTGTATATGATGTATATTTATGTATTTATTGCTCAATAACGGAAGAAAACACAACAAAATACAGAGAAGATATATACCTACAAAAATATGCACAAATTACACACACAAATGAATTCAATTTAATTGGAATAAGCTCTCCCTGCAGTATTCCTCAAATTCCGATAATCTTGGAAGTTTCATCATAGTTTAACGGTTGAGAATGATAAAAGGGCTTACTTTATATTTTACTTTTTAGTAATTTTTTGTTTGATGAAGTTTACTCAGGTTTTTTAGCTAGTGGCACTAAGCTTGCCACTTGCCAGCCATTCGCTCGGGAACTGACCTACCCATAAAAAGTACGACTTTTAAGTGCCGCTTTATTTTAGCATTTGGCCATAAAAGCGAATACATGTAGCAATAGCAAAATCATATTATATGCAGGTCGTATGAAATGTATGCTGCTATTGCTGCTTGATTTATGAGATGCACGCTTCACTGCGATTTCACCATACTTATATCTAAGACTTGCTATAACTTCATATTTTTCTTTGAGAAAGGATCTCTGAGCAGATTCCTTCCCAGACTAAAGGCTAAACAGAATCCAATCAACAAAATATCGGTCTTACTCCAAATTCTGACCTACTCAGAATCCGAATTTTATGTAGAAACTGGGAACTTCAGAGTCGTAATACTCAGATTCTGGCCCTAAAACTCAACTGATTTAATACAAATCTGTCCTGGCCCACCTAAAGGGTTTACACATAGAAATAAACTTTCATGATTGCATGTAACATTTAAGTTTGTTCCCTTACTCAACTCATTATTTCAGAATCTTCATCATCCATCTCTACATTTGCTGTGGTGATGGGTTACCCCCTGCCACGCAATTATTGAAAACTGCGTCCCTGCCACCCGAATGTGGTTAGGCGTGACGCTGTTTATTTCGTTTATCTCTGGGTTATCGGCTTAGCGCAAGTGCGCCGCATGTATGAACTCATGATCGGGAGCCCTGCGCCGCCGCACCGTGCTCCATAAATTACTGCGGCCCGCGGATTCACGGAGTGGCGCCATTTTTAGGGTTCCGTATTCCGTACCCAAAGGGTGCCAGATGGGATCCTATTACTTAGACATCTGAAGGTTTTCTCTCACATTTACTACATACTACAGCAGCGTAAGTAGTTGTGAAGTGACGCTATAAATGCTCACTTCCTATCAATCAATTAATTCAATCCTATTATTAAAAATATGGCAGCTGAGAAAATGCGATCCTGCCTGACACATGTCTTATGTCCTTGTCTGAGCCGCGCTACTTTTCGCGCGCGACGCGCGAGTGAAAAGTAGCGCGGGACAGACACGGGCATAATGTGTCAGAATCCCATTCTCTCAGCTGCCAGAGTATAGAGCTAATAGTAACAACATAGCGTCATGCCTTTTCCCATACGCGGTGGCAGAGACACAATTGTGTCCACTTTTATAAACAGAGCTATCTTTCTATTTGAGCTAATTTAAGAATATTGACTGACACACACAAATGTCAACAAACCCGTGTTATCTAAGTACAGATAGATAAATGATGAGGTGGGACGCCCGCTGAACACAGGCGGGTGATCTGTCCTTTGTGACTGTTTCACCCAATTCCAAGTATTTGAGCGCTTGGTACCGAGTTGGTTTCCCTCCCCGAATCTCTCTGTTATTTTAATGAATCTAGTGAAACGCTGAGTGAGGTTTGCTAGATCTACTTCCAAAAAGTGTTATCTACTTAGTCCCGGGTTAAAAACTAACCGGTTAACCCATTGCAGCGGTCATTGTAAAAACCGCCATAAATCCGCGCCGGCCGCTCCCGTCCCGACCGCGCCGGCCCGTAAATTACAGGGCCGGAGCGGGGCGGGCGCGACAACACAAAGGAGCGGCGAAAAAGTATAGCTAAAGCGCCCCCGTGAGGGGCGGCGATTCTGGTGAGTTGCGGCTTGGAATTATTGTCGGTGGTTTATTTAATAGAGGATTGTTGCAGCGTGTGGGGTGGCAGAGGCACAATGGCGACTAGGTTTAGGCAGCTATTAACATTTTGTAATTTTGTTCTGCTGTAGGTAGATTGTAATGTAATATACCCCATTTTGGTAATTGCTTTCTTTACAATTTTAAGTTGTTTTTAAAGATGTTAGTGCCATCGAATAAATTGTTTTTTTTTGCCGCGCAAAATGGAGAATTAAAGTAAAATCGAAGGCACATTAGTGCGTCTGGCGCCTTGTATGTATAATGGCGTAACGCTATTCCTAGGTCTGAATATTTACATGTCTGTGATGTCACTGTTTCTGGTTCCCGCTACACAAGATATCCTAGTGTGGGGCCAGAAGCAATGTATGTGTTTGTAAACAAAGCGGGCGGCTAGTCCCACCAAACCATAATGGCACTACAATCGCGCCCGGCCCGCTGTGGCTTGCGAGCCACAGCAGGCCAGTGTCGGCTGTCGATGTCGGCCGAATGTGTCATCGAACACGGCCCACTGCGCCCCTGTCACCCGCACTGCAGGCGGCCCACGTCCGCCCGACTCATTTCAATGGCCCTGGATTATTCCTATTTGTTTCCCACCCCACATCCTCAAAAACATCATCAGTTTCCCGTGCTGGGTGAGAGGCACAGTTGCGGTCACGTTTAGTTTCATACAGATTGCTTAGTCAACGTCAATATAATATTAATATTTTTGTATACTACCGCCCGTTCGGAAATTGTGGGCTTAGGGAGTCCGTTGAATGTGTAAGGCATGTATCCTGTACTGTCTAAGATAGTCTATGGCTTTTACACTTGAGATGAGAGTTGTATCATTTTATCAGTGTGGTGGCCACTTGAACTAAAAATTGGCAACATTGGCTACCGCTCCTGGCCCGCTGGGTATCTGAAAAGCCTTTACTTGTGTCCTGTGACCTTCGGTGGCAACTTTCATGGTCTAAATTTCTTTTATATTTATTATATGGCAGAATTCGGGCCACAAAGGAATATATCATCGCACATCCGAAAATATTGTGAGCGTGACGAACAAGTAAGCGGTTGCAAAAAAGGGGGGCTCAAGCGAGACGCAGGCAGCATTTAATATTCCAAACCTACCACTGGGTATAGTTACAGGTAGCGCCAAGGTTCCATGGCATTGAGTGAGCTATGGACCGCTCCTTTTCCCATAGGGTAAGATGGTGTGAAATAGAGAGAGGCGACAACTCGCTCTCAGCTAAAAACATAGACGTCCTATAGATCTATACAGTTTACGACATTTTTCTATGGATTTGAGCGAGAATAACCTCTCTATCTGGCGTAGTGTAAGGGGGTAGGGTGAGAAAGAGATGTGTTATGTATGTTAAGTCGCTAAGAGCCAAAGAAACTTGGCGGAAATTGTATAACTAAAGGCAGCGCAATTTTTTGAGTTCTTGGTGAGCTGTGGCCTCTCTTTCTCGCACAATATAGCCAAAGAAATAGCGGCCAGCACAGTTCACACCAAATTCCTTTAACTCTGCCTCTGAGCTATCCTGTCATACTCTCTCTCTTGCAAGAGATCAGAACTAAACAAACTTGACGCGACCTGTACCGCTAGTTATAGGTATACCTATATCAAGCGCTCAGCGAGGAACATTCGCCAGGCGACACGCACGCCGACACCTATACCTAAGTATAGCTATAGTTAGTACAGCTGAAGTCGTACTGCCAAGGAGGTTTGACAATGGAGAAGCCATGTTTTTGCAGGCAAAGAAGAGAGTCCAAGATGTCGAAAACCTTAGACTCAAGTAGAAATGGGCAGGACACTTGGCGAGGCGCTGTGACAGGTGGAGTAGATAGATCCCTGGCCGAGTGGTGGGTGAACGAGGGAATGAGAAGTGTGGGTCGACATTACTAATGCCGCGAAGAAAATCTGGATTCGATTGGCACAAAAAGGAGAAGGCTTTACCGAGCAGTGGGCTGAAACAAGCAGCCGATGATCATCATAGGCCGCTGATGGATGATGGTAAATTTTTGCTTAGCTCTCCATATTATGTGGGGCCACGTGAAATCTCCACTAGACAGCTGGACAGGGGCGGTTCGCTGATATCTCATTGCCAAAACAAAAGGTCGTGATATGTCGAAACATCAAAATTGATCTTTGCCAATCTAGAACACACACAGATTGTTTTGTGCTCCTGATCTGGATTTCAGAATTTGACGAGCAACTAATTCTATCGCTATGTTTATGATACGGTCAGTTGCTAAGTAGCAGCCAGTTCCTAAGATTAAAATATGTCATCAAACGACACCTGAAAAAATACGAAATCGATCCAACCGGGTGGGAAGAACAGGCGCAGACAACAGACTGGAATGGAGACAGACTGTTCAGCAGGTGTTCCAGTTAGAGAGGCATCGCAGAGCTGAACTAGACGCTAAGCGAGACGAAATCAAGGCCAGACCACCTACGGCCAGACACGACTATAACTAGGTACGTTGGAGGAATACTGAACTGACCTGTCAGCGAACGTTCAAAGCCAAAATAGGCTTTATAACACCAGCAAAGCTCTCAATAGCCGAAATAGTTGCCGAGACCTAAACTGGTTGGGACATCATCATCATGGTCTGTTGGGGGCTTGGGGCGTCTCCAGTCCCCATCCACGTTGCCTGAAGTCGTTGTTGCCCGGAGCGGGGCGGTGGCGGCGTCGGATGTATAAAGTGGCGCGCCGGTGGCCGCATGACATAGCTATAACTCGACGGTAGCATGACAAACAGCCGGACGGGGACTGTGGAGTCTCCGTTGGTGCTTTTTTTGTAAATTTGTTTTTTATAGGTCAAAAGCTAACATCTCCGTTTAGGCTAAGCGTCCTCAAAGAATTAAATATTGCAATTTTTGACAACAATCTCTTGAGTTAGGTTGAGTCGAGGGTGAAGTAAGTATATAACTTAAATATAGCTTACTAATTGTGCTTTTGAAAGGTTTTTTATTTAAAGATTATTCGCCTTGTTTTTTATTTATTGCCCCTTTATTTGTACCTGAGTACGGCCCAGAGTACTAAATCAGTTATATCGCGGTTTTGCGATAATAGTTTAGAAACTATTTTTTTTCAAGTAAATTTTCAATGGTATGCGCATTCCGTATAAACTGATTTAGTACTCTGGGCCGTACTCAGGTACAAATGTAGGGGCAAGAAATAAAATAGCACAAATAAATACCTAATAAATGCGCTGGTTAATACCTATACAAATAAAAAAATGTTTAGTTTGACTAAACAACAACATAATTTTCTCATGGGGATGCCAGAAGCACAATTGTGTCAAATTTTTAGTAAGTCAGTAAAATAAACTTTATTTAAAAAAATACAACAAATATTTCTCCTACGACTCCACAAGTTTCCTAGTCGCGCCGACACCGGAGGGCGCTCGTCGCTAAAGCGCGATACTACGGGTTCGCCTCGGGCGGCGCGAACCAATTACCCGCCGCCGCCGCCGCCGCCGCGCGGGCATTTACCCCCCTGCTCCCCTCCGCCCCGCCGCCCCCCTCAGCCGCCCCCCGCAGTCCTCGACACGGCTCGGAATTACTTATCTCCCACACGTTGAGTTTTCAGCCGGGCCGGCCGCAATGCGAATTTGACGGGACTTTTTCGTTCGTGCATTCTGCGTTTCTCTTCTTTTGCCTTTTTGCAACGGATGCTGGTTGATAGCAGTATTTGTAACTAACACTGGGCTTGCTTTTTGCTTAC
Source organism: Argyresthia albistria (assembly GCA_963457715.1). Taxonomy (NCBI): domain Eukaryota; kingdom Metazoa; phylum Arthropoda; class Insecta; order Lepidoptera; family Argyresthiidae; genus Argyresthia; species Argyresthia albistria. The sequence goes on along the minus strand of OY735278.1, from coordinate 3,148,779 downwards.
TATGGCTGCTCAATGCTCACGATACCACTCTTGATGATAAATCGTGATAGTCTGCTAGTAAAGATAGCAAACTTACTAAAAAGATGGTTACTGATATCTGATATCAATAGAACCAGTAAGTTGATAGGTACTACCACTGTCATAGTTTTTCTTTCTTTATTGTATCTTTCTAGTCTAAAATTCTTATTAAATTATGAAACTATCACAGGCGGCATATCCGCTAATAGACATTCCTTTACTAAGATAATTTACCCCACTGTTTAACCTAGGTTAAACAGCATGCTTGTCCTTTCTGAATTCTTTGTTAAGTCATTTCTCGTGAAATCATCCAAATAATGTTTAGATATTTGTTACAAAAAATTAAAAAAAAGCAGGCCAAAGCGGGTTCTAAACCGATAAACAAACCCCGTGGTCACAGCAATTTATTTTAAGCGAGCAAGCCCATCGCCTGCTCACCCCCCGATTTGTTGTGTCAGATGACGCGTGCTAATTTAATTGATGTGATGACGGCTGCTGTGCTCGAATGATTTCTATTTTCTATGCAGAAAAGTATTTGCATAGTAAAGCAGGTGTTTGCATTAATCGGATTCATCAAAACAAATTGGATTCTATGAAAATCTGGATAAAAAAATAATCGATTTAAGTTTGGTACATTTTGTAATGACTAATGTTATGTAATTATCAATGAAATAGGAGGCCTGGGTGTTCAAGGACCTCAAGAAACCCAGGCCTTCCACTCAAGCTAATGCATTAGATAGGATGGCTGAATTAGATGAGCAGGCGAAGGGGATATGCACAAAGGCCCCGCTCAAGAGGGCCAGGTGCAGGCGCTTCAACCCCCTTGGAGAAGAAATAGAAATAGACCGATGAAATAACACGTCAATACCTATTAGGTATCTGTGGTGTTGCGGTGGTGGCTGTGCGTCCCGAGTTCCCTAGCGAGAGGTCACGGGCCCGGGTTCCAATTCCAGCTGGGAGGAAAGGAATTACTCCAGGTCTTAGATGTGTAAGTTTTCGTGAAGTCGCTGTTTGTACCCACGATACTGGGCATCCTAGTGTGGGGCCAGAAGCAATGTATGTGCCTGTATTGTGAATAGAATGTGAATGACATACCTAGGTAGCTACCTCTTGAGTCGTGCGTGCGTGATGAACAGCTAAAGGTAACAAAACGACCCATTACCTATTTGAAAGAAACCCTGACCTATTTGAAAGAAACCCTGATCAAATTCTGATCATACACTTGACTTGACACTTGCGAAATTATACCCAAAATAGGTCAGAGACGTCGTCAGCAATGAAAAGTAGGACCAACATTTAACCCGTTTTAGGGAACCAGAAACATGTCTAAAATCTCACCCTGACTAATAGGCTTTTAATTCCGGGGGCGAAACAGGTAAAATCGCAGGGACGTACTCAGACCAGCATTCGTTTTAATCAAGCGTGTCGCCCAGTCGCGCCCCGAATACCTGATGATGAATAATGCCCGTGGGATATTTTTTAATGCAGCCAGCCGAAAAAAGTATAATACTCTCCTAGCTATCGTTTTTAGGGTTTCATATCTCAGAAGGAGAAACCGTTAAAGGATCACTCGTGCCGCGTGCGTCTGTCTTTCCGTCCATCCGTTCGTCACAGGCAATTTACTCAGAACATATTGGACCGATGAAGTTGAAAATTGGTACACATATCAATATCTGTGACCCAAAGACAGAAATGCAATGTAAATACATATATAAATATGGAATTTAAGGGCCACTTTTGGGGGGTCAAATGATAAAAATAAAACTCTGAAGTGTGACCACAGAAGAGATAATAGTACGTGTGACATATCAAATGAATGCGCATGGTGTGAGAATTATAAATATATTTTAAGATCTATTTAAAAAAGTTGTGCTCAATAATATGACCGATTCGCATGTCACAAAACCTCTAGGGTACTTCCCGAAGTCCTAAAATTCAGAAATTTGGTATGCAAGCACAAGACCCCCTAACCCACTAAACCTGGGGTGCAAAGTTTGCATGAAAAACTGAATTTTAGGGTACTTTTAGGGTATTTTGTTGGTGTTCGTGTTAGTCCTATTATTGTTGTACGTAACCCTCTTAACGCGAGTCCAACTCGCACTTGGCAGCTTATTAGGTACGTTCTAAGGCTACTGTTGTGACGGGACGGATTGTCAAGAAGATATTATTATACGAACGAGCATAATTATTTCATTATTCTCGGCTACTCGTGAGCGATAATTATTTCATATCTTCAAAGTGGTACTGATACTGCCAGCGACCGACGGTCTGTCTGTTCTCTTGTCACTCATTATTTAGCGTCCATTTGCAATATCTCATCTATTCTATCTATCCATGATATTCACATCACTAGAGTTAAATTTGACAGTTGCGCTATGAAACTTATGTCAAATTTTGATCCTATTTATCTGCAGATTGAGCATAGACAGGTTAAAACGGCCATAACTCTGTAAGAAGCGTTGCATTACGCGGGCGCTGCTGCCTCGGTTACCACGTCTGGGAAATACTGTCAATATGTAAATGAAAGAACGTAGGCAAAATGTTAGTAAGCGTTCGAGTGGCGAGCAGGGAGCAGCATCGATCGTCCCTTATCGCCGGTATCTGATCACGCGCGCGGCGATGTGTGGCCGTGCGGTCAGACCAGCCATTGTCATGCTCGTTTTTGCTAAAAACCAAACACAGGGGAATGTGTGCCCACCGAATATCAATTGGAATGGGGCGTTTGTTTAAATTTTACATATTGCTTGCGTTGTCGCGTGTGCATGGAATTACGACGACGAATTTTTATCCCAATTTTTGTTGCAACGTTGCACGGACTTTGTTACGCTGACGATCAAACGTGTAATGGGGCTGGAAAGGGACTAATCCTATCATCAATACGCTAGTTAGTACACAAAGGATACGATAAGCTCCCATGTATTTTTAATCATGCGTTTCTATTTCAGTCCTATGCTGGCATTGACGTTTGTAATTATATAAAAGGAGATTCAAACACTTTCAGAAATACATTCAGTCTACTCCGAAGCCTGTATAATACTGGTTGTAAAAACTAAAGTAAACCGAACTCTTATCTAGATTGCAGTTGAAAAGCAGAGTCTATCACACCGATCCGAAGAATCTCCCTAATTCAAGGCAATTTTCTTCACAGATGCTGGTATAACCAATTAGAGAATTTGTAGCTACCTACTAGGTGAGCAGGGGTTTAGAGGATCTGTTTAATATACATAAAGCAGCTGGGCTGGTCGTCGACTAATAATAAATGAGGCGGTGCGTTTGAACCAAACCGGCAGCAGTGGAAGTTGGAACGTGCCTCATCGGAGCTGTTTTGTGGTGATCGGAATAGATTAGCTAACTTAAGTCTGTAGGTGTGATAAGTTGGAGCTGGGTGAATTTTTGAGCATTAGAGCTAAGGATAGGTAAATGTCCTTCTTTACTATACTTAGTTCGTCCGTTGATGGTAAAGTTTCAGGTTCAGGATTATTAGTGTATTCTGGTAACGACGACTAACCTCATTGTGGACTAACGAATTACTACCTAAGCAAATATATGAAAATGAAACTATCCAAGAAGAGTAATTTGTGGATGAAGTAAATTATAAGATCTTTTTAAAGGTACTCGAAACAAAGAAGAGACAGCATGTAGTATTTCCATAGAAAACTAGAAAAGAAATCGCGATAGTTGCGAAATCAATTAAGGTGAATGCCAAAAGTAATTAAGACCCACGCCATGTTAATGTTCAACTTCAAATAACAGTGAATAATGTCACACAAGCAAGTGGCGCGGCCCAGGCAAGACCACCACAGTAGCGGTCAAGCTCCACTAACCTTCAAATTCTTATTGACGCGATATAAAGGCCAGTTTTCCTTGAAGAGCCTGTAGGTGTAAGTTGGCTGTACATTAATGATAAACGAGCTTACGCATTGGCCGAGCATCGCTCTAATGATGATGATATGATGATATCCAATCTCTGGGAACGCAATGTGAGACACGTTTCTTGATCGCCTGTACTTTTTTCAGACATTTTGTGTACTATTTTATGATAGGTTAATAGTATTTTTAACACCTCGTTATAGAAAATTCAAGCCCTAATTAGAACTCACATACCTAGTACCTACCTACCTATTAATACACAGAAGGCACGTAGTGTTTGGCGTAATTCCTCCGAAAATGATTTCATAAGATTACTTCTGTATTGGGAACAGGGACGCTGCAGTGTATCTATCGTAATAAATATTTCTCTGATATCGCCAATTTTATTCAGGATATAGTAAGCCAAGTTAAAAAAGTACCTATAGTGTGTTGTACAGAACAGAACTATGGTTTTGTAGAAATAAAGAGCGGCTACCCAAAAATAATATTCACTTACCTTTAGAGGTGGCGTAGGAATGTAGAGCGGCGAATCTCCCTGAGAGCCTGAGTAGATCTCCTGACCATCCGGCCCCCTTGGACAGCCATCAGCATCTGCAACACTGTATCTGCACACGATGCCATCAGCAGGCTTCGCATCGTACCCTGGAGGCTTCCCCTCGTGAAAACCCTTCGCTTTGACCCAGAACCGGAACTTGGAACTTTCCGAACTATTGATAAACTCCTCCCCGCGAAGTGTGCGAAGGATTCTGGCGTATTTCTTCAAAGTTATCGTCTTCGTCTTAGCCAGGTCCCCGTAAGTTGAAATTACCCAGGGCTGGTACGTTGTGAACAAATCCAACTTCGTATCCCCAGTTTGTATTTTTATTTTCTTGCTCAATAAGTCGTTTTTCTTATCAGCTTTCGAGGTACTGGCCGAAGCCTTCCGCTTTGACGGTTTTCTTGGTGTTTTTGGAATCGCTTCCTGTGTTAGTTTTTTTCTGAGTCCACGATCTGTTATCATAGCTGCAGCCATTTTGCCCGCAATTAACACTTTCACTGCAGCAAAGTTGGAATATCACTTAGAACCATGGGTTAAACTGTGAATGTTGCTTGGAACAGGTGTACTGTCCAACACTAGAAACAAATACCTTTTGTTATTAAACTCGGTACCCTTTTGCTCTTTTTGGGAATGTTTCGCTTCCGGCGGATTGTTTTTGTGCAAAGTTAGATGGCTCAAAAGTTGGTTTATGTCTGGCGTGTGCGTGTAACTTTCCGTGAGTTCACCGGCGGGCGGCGAAGTTTGGAGATGTGGACTGTACGCTCCTCCCGACGGAACAAAACTTTGTCTAGCGAACAACACTGAATACGGCATTTTAATTCAGCCCAGGAAGTCTTATTTATGGTGGTCATACACCATCCTTCCTATCGTACAATCGGCATGACGCTATAGGCTTGATCCAATCTGCAGTTCGTCTAATAGGTACACTACACAAGATCAGTTTGGTTATCCAATTGGCAGCAACGTTCATGTGACGACCTCTGTGGCGCAGCGGTTGCGCATCTGCCCACTAGTGCCCACCATGCGAGAGGTCCCAGGTTCGAATCCCGGCTGGGGACAGAAAAAAAACGGGTCTTGTATGTTTACTTGTTTGTGATGTCGCTGTTTCTGGTTGCCACAGGGTATCCTAGTGTGGGGCCAGAAGAAATGTATTTGTGCCTGTATGTAAATGTTTATGTTTATGTTCAGTTGAACCCATGGCGTCATCGGTGACAGAAGACGATGTTTTAGTCGTTTTAGACATTTTACTCGTGACAATGAAACAAAAAAAAAGATAAGATGCAGTGCAGAGTGGTGCAAACAGTGGTTAATGAGAAGAAAGCAGTTTACTCATACTTTACCAAAAGATTATTGTAATTATTTACGAATAAATGAAGAACTGACGATCGCCGACCACCATACACGGTCCAATCGGCAGGATCAAGCCAAAAGAATTGAAATTCAATTATGAGACAATTCTAACTGCTATCGTGCCACCAATCCACTCCCACACACGGTCAGTTCTAAGCTAACTGATCCAATCGGTAGCGTCATGCATGCCGATTGGACGATAGGAAGGATGGTGTATCGAAAGCTTTAAAAAATTTCGATCTGTGGGAAGTTGGGAACATGGGTTCCACACCCATTAAACTTTACGCCTCCGCAGTGTTAGTTAGATACAAAAGGTCATCATAATCATAAGATTGGATAAAGGGCATGGATGAGGGTGGGCTGGACAGTAACGATTTGATTGTTGTTATACCAAATAATAGAATACCAAGTGGATGAGTATGTTTTAAACGGATTCCCCTTGCTAAAATGCAGTCATAATTCGAAGAATCAAAGGTACTTTCTAATCAACAAAATCCTCACAACAATATCAAGACGTTTAAAAAACATCACCAGCAACAGGTGTGTCTCCTCCAACCTCCCAAAAACTTCCGAACAACAAAAACTTAACCAGAACTTCCAACAAAAATACTCAAGAGCGAAAAAGTACCGAGCGTATCGAGAGCGTAAAGATCCCGGCCCGTTTGGGGATAGAGGGGGGCGGCAGAACACGGCCACTCGCGTCCCGTTCGCGCGATGCACTGGCGCCGGCCCGCGGGGCACCGGGGCAGCCGCAGCGGGGCAGCCAGACGGGGCACACGGCACGTGCGGGCCGGCGCTAATTACCGCGCCAACGGGTGCCGCCCGCACGGCTCCGATAATGCGCGGCGGGGCGGCGGTGAGAACGGAGATAAGAGTATTTGCTATGTATTGGTACATAATATGTTCTGTATAGGTGGTTGAGTTGCGAATTATGTGCTACTTGTATTTGTATCGTTGAGTACCGAGACTGCAGTACACAGGGTGGAACAAACGAATGGGCCCTGGAGGGAAAGTACCTTAAGTCTTTAAGCTTAAGTTCTCATTTAACTCAAGAGGAACATTCTTTTATTTTCAAAAAGAAACAAAACTGCATTCCATTTTTTTAAACTCGCTTGACTCCCCCGGGAATCGAACCAGCTAAAAATAAAAAATAAACACTCGCTATATTTTTGCACTATTCGATGCAGTTGATGGCGAGAGTTTTTTTATTTTAGCTGGTTCGATTCCCGGGAGAGGCAAGCGAGTTTATCTCTGAATGCAGTTTTGTTTCCTTTTAAAAATAAAAGAATGTTTCCTTTTTCCTTTGAGTAAAATGAGCTATCTTAAGGATTTAAGGTACTTTCCCTCCAGGGCCCATTCGTTTGCTCCACCCTGTATAAAGTCTACAATTTACTAGGTAGGTACTGATTTAAATGTAGGTATACGAAACAGAGAGTTATAGATGGTTATAGTCGATGTACCTAATCTCGAGTCAACCTTGACATTCCATGTTATTTTCTTATTACCCTACTATCGCAGAATTACCCCCAGTGCGTTAAGGTTATAAGTACCGATTTACTCCTTGTATGCAGAGCAGATAGGTGCACACACACATAGGTAGTTAAAGCTTGGTTGCAGGTTGCAGACTGTGTGTGACTTGTATTTGCAAGCTGCTGGTGCATATGCATGATGATTAGGTATTGAAACTATTAAGTCTATCATCGTAGGTATACATGAGTAGTATAGATTATGAATACGTGAGTCCGTGAGTGTACTATGTATGAATGGTGCTGTATTATAAAATAGGAGTGCAGTGAAATAAATAAACACTGATAAGCACTGTCATCCTTGATCAACAATAGGTTGATAAGTTGAGGTATAGGTATAGTGCTTTTATTTAAAATGTAAAACAATGAGTCTCATCGTACATTCAGTTTCAGTTTCAGTTTTTTTTATTTATAATTGTCAATTACAGGTCATATGTCCGCTACATTAGATATCTATAGAAGCGATACCTAACATAAAGGAATCATTATTTTATTCATCCTTGCAAAACTTTACTTCTCCAGTATTTCACACAAAAATACAAGGTAGAATACTTTTGAAAATATTTCGCCCCCATCAAAATTAACTGAATACGTCCCATTCTTAAAAAAACTTTTCTTTAAACATTTATTGCAGATCTGTAATATTTTACATTACATTTAAAAATAATAGAGATAATAATAATCTAAGCAGATATTGCAAATGCGTAATAACTAAAATAACTTTGTAAAAACAAGAGATACCTATAGCCTGTGACCTAGAAAGTTAAAATCGAGACTAAATAAATGCGGATGGAAATGCAGCCGACTTGAGCCGACCGACAACCGTGTTGGTGTCGAGCAAGAGAGTCGAGAGGCAGAATTTAAAACAGACATAAAGATGCGCGCTATAATGCGCGCTCAACAAGTCCCACGCGCACGCGCACGCGCACAAGTCCGCACCACTAATCGCGGCGCGGGAGCGCCAGTCAAGGCTACTGAACTGAATGTAATTTACAATTCGGTGATCATCATTCAAAAACATAGCTTACTATCTGAACATAGACTGCAAATTTCAATGGCAACATAACCGTAGTTAAACGTCTTTTAGAACATGAAGGGCACATCTGTGCGCGCGCAGTCACGATCACTGCGCACGAGACGGCGCGCTTGCGCAAATCAGTGCGCATATTACCAGGCTCGCAGCAGCCTTGAAGAGGTGTGTTGGTAAAATTTCGGCGGTCAAAAATGTGACTCTTTTACACTCTCTCGGTGGTTATGCGATCCTCGGAAGTTGATGAACGCAATAACCATGATTTTTGTTGTCTTGATGAGAGGCGCCCCGCGCGCGCATCAGGGAGTCTTCTCATATTTACAGATTGGTTTGCATAATTTTTCAACATCATAAGTGCTTCCTGGGGAGTTCAAAAAGATCTGTTGTAGGCTGTAATACTTTTTCCTTCTGAATTCTTCAGGTTCAGCTATATTATTATGGCACCAACGCTGAATCAAATCTCAAAATATAAAGTGCTCGATAGTTGATGATTTGAATTGATGATGTGGTAGTGGTACCATACCGTTTCCTTTCAAAGAAGCTGATCGAGCCAAATCGAGATCGATGGATCAATCGAATCGATGTTGCTTCATTCGGTCGAGTTTCTACCAGGGCGCAAGAGATTTGCTGGAGTGTTACGTCGTATTGATCACTTTTATCAGTTCGCACGAATTGCAACAGATGTCGTTACTAGAGATATCTCTACTCTCTACAAAACGTTTGATACGTTCGTCAGTCACACAATGTTCGTAAGCGCCCGCCCCCGTTTTGTTTGGTCTTTTGTACTAACTTAACTATACGTAGATTAATCTGTGTACGTAGGAGTGGAGTACCAGACCATTACCATGCCTAATAGGTAGGTACCTTACCCATAACACAGCCCCTCAGCCCCTCAGCTCAGCCGGCTCAGCCGCTCAGCCCATAACCACATATTACTAAATAGTTACCCATAAATAACTCTTTATTAATCTGTGCCCATAGTTCGTATTTTCCGCGTTTTGTGAGATACGGTGTTTTGTCTTAGCATCTCTTGCATTTCTACCAGGATGTCATGGGTGGATGGGACTAAGAATCTGCTATTTGAGTAGTTGGCAGACAAGTCACTCGACCGCCTGACAGGTTGTGGTGTGGTTCAGTGTGGTTCAGTCAGTGGCCATCTTGCCCTGAACTTACGAACAACTTGCCTTTATGTTACTAGGGCAGCATACACTGTAAGGTGTCACCTTTTATACTTTTTGAAGTAAAACTTCTTGGGGCACGGGGGTAAAATTTATTTAACCTCTCAACTGTGGGTTATTCATATATTTGCTTTTCAATTGCTGCTAGCCGGGTGCTATCACGAGTGGCTAAGAAATGTAACGGAAATTGGAATCGGTGACGTCAGGGTCGGCTGAAGACTTTTGAAACCGCAACTAATTTCAATACGGTTTTTAACTAATCAGATAAGATAATAATACATTCGTACAATAAAGAATGTTAATTAGTGAGAGAAAAACCTGATGAAACGTTAAGAAATAAAAATTATTTTAAGCATTCTTCCACGAGTTCTTGATTTCCGGTATGGCCAAGATGGCGCCGCCGCCGCCGCCGCCGCTGGCTGGGATAAACAAAACCAGTGACGTGACCAAAAACTACTTCGTTCAACCTCTTTGTTGGAACCGGAACTTATGTTTGACAGCTGTGCGATGCGATCCATACAGTTTGTAAGAAAAGAGTTTCATCAATGTCACACGGGTCGATATGGATTTCTAAAACAAGCAAAGCAATGCATACATTTGAGCGAGACGGCTAAAAGACGTGACGTCAGATGGTATATAATCTGAGCGAGATGCAAATAGTAGTGACCTCAGAACAATAGTAGTGACACTATTGAATGAGTTAAGTATATCACCACGAGCGCGACAAATTGTAGATAAGGAATGGTGGGAAATAAAGGACATGACGTATTAAAAGTAAGTACAAGTTTAAATAATTTCAAATAATCGGACGTCTGAAACTTAAAAGTAACTTGAAGCAGAGTTTGGATCTCAAAATTGGAAATTTAAATCTCTTTTAGTATAGGTAGGTATAGGTGTATAGTATAGGTACCACTTAATGATCTAGCTACAGAAGTTTTACTTCTAACACGTGTACGGTGCTACACGCGTATCTTTTTTTTTTTTTTTAGGTGAATAAGATGTGAGACGAATTGATAACCTTTCATTTTGATAAGGTACTAAAATTAGAAAACCATTTCGAGATTTAAGTGTTCTGAGCTCTTAGATATTTTTTTCAGAATTTTTAGATCAGTAATTTAAGAGTTAAATAATAAAAACTGAAATTTTGTCCAAATTATCAATTTCAGGATTTATGGCATGTGTTCCACAGGCTAGATATAAATAAAAAAGCAACTGTCAGTCATCATCTGTCATCTAAATTTTGTCATTGCTGGTTGTCAACTTGTCACGAAGTTGCACAACAACAAAAGAGTATTTACACATATTGACAGTGCGTTCCGCGACATCGCCGTCAGCGCCATAATCGAATACAGCGTCTAAGATGCCATCGTTTTGTATCGCCAACAGCTCAAAACTGACTCGGACTGTAATCGATTTTGGCGTGACTCGGAACAGGGGGTGATATTATGACAGAATAATGAGTTTTTAATTTTTATTGATGCAATGACGGGCAAAAGTTCAACGTTTTATAATCCCGACATTGTACTTACGCCCTTTTAGAATGAGTAACTCTAAAAATCTTGAATTATAACTTAAAAATAAGAATAAAAACTAAAATAAAAAATACGGGTCCCATCGTTTCCCATCTATTTTCGTATGAGATAATAAAACCAGCTGCTATTTTTTTTGAATTGTTATCAATTCTGGGGGCGAGCCAACTCGATCAAAAAAACAAACAAACAAACAAACAAATGCCTATTAGACTACGCTGTCGGCAGGGCCCTGTCTGACTCACTGTCTCTTTCTAGTCGTTCCATCAGAGTGAGGCGTCTATAGAAATCGTGCCCTGCCGACAGCGTAATGTAATAAGCGCTAAACAAACAAAGGCGCTACAGTCCTTGTGAAGGCGTGAAGTGAAACCACGAGATTCGGACATGAACTGATTTATTATTCGCTTACCCACACGTATCATATTACTACATCTCCCTTATTAATATTTTTTTTTTAAAGATATAAAATAGTTTACATACTAAAATTCCTTTGCATGATTTCCCTTAACTATAGCTACCCATAACCACTTAATGCTATACAATACTTATGTCTATATCTCCTTACTTTTCCCGTTTTTTTATTTTTTATTATTATTATTATTATTATTTTGTATACTCACACATACATCTCTAATCCTAATCTTATTAATGAATGTTGTTTTTAATTTTTATTCTAGGTGGGTAAGTACAAATATTAGAAATAATATATTTTAACCGAGTTAACTAATGCCTAACCAATTTCATTTTTTCTTTAGCATTAATAGCCGCTGTCCTCTTGGTCGCCGCTGCTGGTGGTTCATCCTGAGCCACGGGGGCAACCGGCACTGGTTGGATTGGCTCATCGGGTGCTACAGCTATTTCTAATTTTTGTTCATCATCAACATCATCGTACACGCTTGAATCACTGTCTTCATTCATTAGTGATGATGATGATGCTGATTGCATAGTTCTTTTTATAAGATGTCTCCTATTGCGTCGGTACTGTGTACCGCATGCGTCTGCGACAAAATAGGAACGCGGTTGTTGTGCATGTGCAACTACTCGCATTGTTTTTCTATTGCTTCCGTCAACGGCTACAACTTCGTCTCCTGGTTGCAACACAGGAAGGTTACGGGCGCGCTTGTCATACAATTCTTTTGAGTGGTGTTGGTTTGACAAGATCCGATCATAATCAGCTGTGTTGTTCCGTTCGGGTTGTAGCTTACCTACGTGCGACGGCAGCCGAGTATTCAGTCTGCGTCCCATGAGCAGCTGAGCGGGTGACGCAATGCCGTCACGTGGTGTTGCCCGATAGTTTAACAACCCTAAGTAGAAGTCGGTCCCATTTATTACTGACTTTTTTAACATTGATTTTATTGTACGTACTGCGCGTTCACTTCGTCCATTTGATTGAGGGTAGTTGGGGGACGAAGTTGTATGAGTGAATCCCCAAGTCTTAGCAAAGTTGTGAAATTCTTTTGCAGAGTAAGCCGGACCATTGTCGGTGACTAATTCCGATACTATTCCATGCCTCGCAAACTGTTCCTTCATTGCTAATATTACTGACTTCGTGCCTATGTTTTTGAGGGCGTTCACCTCAACAAAGTTGGAAAAGTAGTCTACCATGATAAGAAAGTACTTCTTTTGATACTCAAATATATCAGAGCCCACTTTGGTCCAAGGCAGAGGCGGGATGTCGTGCGGGATCATCGGCTCGCGCTGCGGCCGCGCCGCGAGCTGCGAGCAGACCGCGCACCGGCGCACAGCTGACTCGACGTCACGTGACATGCCCGGCCAGTACATCACCTCGCGCGCGCGACGCTTGCAGCGATCTATGCCTAGGTGGCCTTCGTGTACCCGTGCTACCATTTCCGACCTTAATGCGCGCGGTATAAATACCAAATCATCTTTGAACAATACTCCGTCAATGTATTGTATTAGCCCCCGATATTCCCAGTGAGAACGCGAACTCTCGTCAACATTGTATTTGTTTATCGGCCAACCGTTTTTTACATATTCTATTATCACTTGAGACTCCTTATCACGTTTCGTATGTTCTCGAACTAAGGACATTTTCTCGTCACTAAATCTTACGTTTTTCAACAAAAAAATTGATTGATCAGCGACATCCCGCGAAACGTTATCGTGCATCAACTCTGGCAGTGGAGCGCGCGACAACGTATCCGCAACATACATGTACTTGCCAGGTTTGTATACCACTGTGATGTCATACGCCTGGAGACGTAACATCATACGCTGTAATCTGGCTGGAACGGAATCCAGGGACTTCTTGAACAGACTTTCTAGCGGTTTGTGGTCTGTTTCCACCGTGACGTCACTTTTCCCGAATAAATATTGGTGAAATCTTTCGACCGCAAACACTATAGCGAGCATTTCCTTTTCGATCTGCGCATAGCGCTTCTGCGTGTCGGTGAGCGTGACTGACGCGAACTCAACGGGCCGCCCGCCCTGCAGCAGCGCCGCGCCCAGCGCGTGCGAGCTCGCGTCCACCGTCAGCAGCGCGGGCTGCTCGGCCGCGAACAGCGCCAGCACCGGCGCCGCGCATAGCTCCGTCTTCATCTGCTCCACAACGCGGGTGTGAACCGACTCCCATAACCATTCGCTATCCTTTTTCAGCAGACCTCGCAGGGGAGCGACTTTTTCTGAATAATTCGGTATGAATTTTGACAAATAGTTTACCATTCCGAGAAATCGCTCAAGTGCCTGCCTATCCTGCGGTATTGGCAACTCTTTTATTGCCTTTAGCTTAGTTGTGTCTATTTTCATGCCTTCTGAGCTGAATGTATGACCAAGATACGTCACTTCGTTCACGCTAAATTCACACTTCTCATCATTGAACTTTATACCTACTTCCGAGCCCGCTCTAATAAACTCCTCAACCGTGCGTCATGCTCTGTCTGAGTGCGACCCCATACTATTATGTCATCCACGAAAGAGTCTACTCCCTCTAAATCTTCAAGTATTTGTCTCACCCTCGCGTGGAATACCTCACTAGCTGAGTTGATGCCGTACGGTAAGCGTAAAAATTGGTACCTGCCAAACGGAGTCCCAAATGTACAGAGCTCAGCGCTGGCTTCATCGAGTTGAAGCATCCAAAACCCACAGCGCGCATCAAGCTTACTGAAATAGCATGCACCCTTCAGCTTAGTAGCTATATCCGTTAACGTTGGTAAGGGATAATGTTGACGTTGAATTACTTTATTAAGAGGGCCGCGGATCTAAACATAAACGAAGACTACCGTTTTTTTTTGCTGCTATCACAATAGCATTTACCCACTGGGTCGGGTGCGATACTTTTCTTATCACGCCGAGGTTTTCCATTCGTGTTAGCTCAT
>OY735278.1:2951099-3134205 GCA_963457715.1 Argyresthia albistria | reverse complement strand
AAAGATGGCGGCGGCGGCGGTGGCGGCAGCGTTAGTGCGCGCTAGCTAATAGCATAAGTTTCCAAAAAAATCCACCGGTTGTTTGGCGCTAGTATAGCAAAGTCGAGTTTAGACGAAATAACTACATACCTACTACCAAAGTTTTTCAAAATCTCACCAACAAATACATTAGAGAGCATTATACTACATTAGGTAAACTGATTGCTATAGGTACTCCACCACCCACCCACATAATGCCTTCAAGGCATCGACATTATTTATTCCCCAGTATCACACAGGTATACTTCATAAACCTCACAAAATCCCCCCCTTCAGGCACACTGTGCAGGCCTCACGCTACATATACAGGGTGGGGCGTATAAACAGCAGCGTGGGGTGTTATAGCACAATGTGCGGCACGGCGGGGCCGCGATGTCGGCAGCCGGGACCCGCAAGCCTGGAGCGACGTGGGCTGGACTGGCCGGTCTTGATACTTTTATATTATTATATTTTTTTCAACTAACATTTCCATACAGGCACATACAATGCTTCTGGCCCCACACTAATATAACCTGGTGTCATACATAGGCCCAGCCTGGAATCATACCCTCTCGCATGGTAGGCAGAGCCACAACCGCTGTACGTGGATTTTGTACACGTGGATTATTGAATAACTGGGTGTAGGTGGGCGCAATTGACATGTTTAAATTTTTGGTCGGGTAAAAAATAATAATGCAATTTGATAAAAGTTTAAAAATGCTTATGATTGAGCCTCTGCCACCTCGTAAAGGGCGTGACACTATGTTTTGTAAATCTTCAGCCAGTTCAAAGTAGTATTCTCATTTTGGCTCAGTTCAGTACCTCAAACACAAGTTTGCTCCTTTTATACATTTGATTTTTCACACTTTCCGTACCAAGAACCCGCCAAGCAGCTTAAGTGATAGCACACCTCGGACACTCCATAGAACGCTCGTAAAATAATCACCTGTTACTACTACATGACCAAATGATGTTTGTACACGTGCAAATGTGTGCGTAAATATTGCTAGGGCTGGTAGCGCGGCAAATGCAGCGATTTGCGTCGTCGGGCGAACCGAAAGACGACGGCGCGACCCGAACACAAGCGTTTGCATTATTATGAAGTAACTTTGTAGGGGCGCTGCCGTTTAAACAGGTACCTAGTCGGGTTTTCATTGAAATAAAAATATATATTGTATTAGGTAGTTATTATTTATTTAGCAATGACAAGATAGGTAGGTAACTGAATAAATATTGCTTACACTAAAAATAGGTAGGTAAAGGAGCCTATTCTCTAGGACACACTCACTAAAATTACTTGACAATGTTGCCGATTCTCTAGGTTACACTCACTAAAATTACTTGACAATATTATGTCCGACAGCTCTTATGCGGTCGCCATAGATTCCATTTTCGAACTCGCTTTTGAATTATTTTAATGTACTGATGAAATAATTCAAAACTGATTTCGAAAATGGAATCTATGGCAACCGCGTAAGAGCGTCGGAGCTAATAATAATATTGTCAAGTAATTTTAGTGGAAGAGAATAGGCCCCAAAATTAGCTCCGACAGCTCTTATGCGGTTGCCATAGCTTCTATTTTGGAATTCAGTTTTGAATTATTTTAATGTACTTATTTTCTGAATATGATGCACATGCTTGCTGAGTTTCCAAAATTTTCCGTCTTTTACACTCTGTTCTTAACTCTGTTAACAACTTCCTTTTACGTGGTGTGTTGGCCGATAAAATTTGCGTAGTTTGTGTAGTGGAATTGGAGGCAGAAATGTTAATTGAAGAAGTTAATGACGTCTGTGATGCACCTTCATTTGTTAACGGCTTCTGTGGAATAATGTCTATTGTTTGTGTTGATTTTATTGGGTTCACATTTTCTTGATGCGGTAAATTCAGAGTTGGAATTGCATTAGTCTTCAATTTTTTACTGTTTGTTGCTTCAAAGTGTAAATCACAAATGAAGTATGATCTATAAAGATGTTCCATAGGTTTATTCATCAACTCTGGACGATCAGCAGCTTTTATCCATTGCTTGCACCTGAAAATAATTGCATAAAATAAATACAATACAAATTGTAAGTAGATTCAATTATGCTTGTCAGATTATATTATATATATTTTTTTTACTGTATTTCCAAAACGCCAAAGGGATCCTAGAAGGGTTTCGTTTTGTCATCGTATACTTACAAAAATCCTAAAAAATGTTAATGTTCACTTTGATCCTTCATATATTAAGTTACAAAAATGGAGTAGGTAGGTATCGAATAACTGTCTAAAAGTGGGCGCAGTGCCTTTGCCACCTCTTATGGGAAAAGGCGTGAAGCTATGTTATGTTGTTGTTACCTACTATTACTTATTCTGAAGTAGGTAAGAGACACTTGGCGTGAACTGTAGGTAGGTACCTACTTATGTAAAAACATCGTTAGGATTGTACAATATTCGAATTTTATGTTAAGTAGGTACCTAGTCTCTGAGAGATTCAAAACAACCAAACCACTAGGGTTCGAGCGAGACCCGCCGCCGCGACAAAGTTAGTGCGTGCGTACCAGGGTCAATCAACTTAACCCACACTTTTCTGTCAACGCACGCACTCCCTCTGAAAGTTCTTCGAGGACTAGCAGCTCAACGGCACTATCAAAGGACACCATTAGGGTTTGCGATCCGGATATCCGGATATCCGATTATCCGGATATCCGTCCAGTTTTTAGATCCGGATAATTTCTGTCGTAAAATCCGGATATCCGGATCTTAAAGTTATGTCAGATTGACATGAAAACATCCTAAAAAATAAATCTTTTTTATTTTTTTTTGCTATATCTACCTACATATGTATACGTCTCTTTTTTGCTTTTGCTTTGTATAAATTAATGACAATTTCAAAGAGTTATTTAATGTAATGTTAAATATAGATAGAGAGAGATTTTAATTTAATTTCATACATTACAGTCGGACAAAGTTATTAGGTGCCATTTGACGTTTAAGATATCCATAGAAAAAAAATCAGCTGCACACACAACATTGAACCATATTTTCATGACTTAAGTAAACGTCAAACGGCACCTCTTAGATTTGTCCAACTATAGCAATTAATCATTACCACGCAGTTGCTACATGCGCCGTGCCCGCATTGTAGAGTCATTGTGCTAAACGGGCCAATCGCGTTGCATGCAGTAGCGTTGGATGGAATAGGTAATCAGAGGGGAGGGTCCTTGTCTCAGTCTCAGGTAAACCCTTTTGCGAAGTGACAGTGTTGTTGTTTTATTTGGTGACGCATTACACGCGAATAATTGTGTTACTATGAGGTAAGTTTCTAAAAATCATCGTTTATTTTTCCTTGATAATATTTTAATTTGATAAGAAAATAATTGTTATTTCGTTAAGATTTAACTTTCCAAATAACTTAAGCTGTTATTATTGTTACATACGATCACATCAGTCCATTCAGTTCAATAAACAACAATTTCCATGCATTTTATTTTGTTTTTTATTTTTTTAAATATCCGCAGGCCATTTAGTTAAATAAACAACTATTTCCATACATTTTACTCTATATTTTTATTTTTTTTAAATATCCGGATATTATCCGGATATCCGGATAATCAAATTTCAAAACGGATAATATCCGGATAGTAAAAAGTTCCGGATCTTGCAAACCCTAGACACCATACCGCGCCATGCGAGCAAAAAAAAACACAAACGAAGATCTTCGAGAACGTAATCAAGTTCCCCGTAGTGCCTGCTAGCTTAGATTATTGTTATATTTATTTAGCGTATTTTAATAATAAATGGTCGGGGACAGCAAAGTGTGGGTAAAATAGTTGATTGACCCACCTACTACCTACTTCTCAACTCGAAGTGCTTCGTTCGCGTTGTTGAATCGCACCAACAACGAATAGCACGAAATGAATACCTATAATAAATGTACTTAATTGATAATTATATATTACGGAAGGTTAGGTACTAGGTATCTTAGAAAATAAAATATGAAAGAGAACCTTTAGAGAACCTCTCCTTTTTTGAAGTCGGTTAAAAATAAAATATTACGACACTGACTTATTATCAATTATCGTAGTCAGTAGCTAGTAAGTACTACAAACATATAACTCTGTCTCTGTCTCGCACAAAGTCTGTCCTTGTGAGAGAGCGAGACACACACAGCAAACGCTGACCAAGTTACATTCCGGGAGTTAAGGTAGGTATTAGAATTTTTATTTCTCAAAAGAACAACAATAGAGTTGCTGTTGCTTACCTTCTTTCATCTGTCGGGAACTGAAAAAATCTCCTGTCTTTCGTGTTTCTACTTGACGAAAGACACCCAAATACTGCACAAAACTTCACCATTACTGGTTATTATTCAACGTAATACGCGCGGTCACTCGTCAGGCGTTCAGCCGCGTCTATTGATCTTTCAACTTTCAACCAGTTCCTAGACGCCAGGGGTGGGGTGCGGTATCTGAATCAGCGCGGGGAAGGGAGTGGCCGTTCTGTTCGTAGTACTATTATCTCTTCTGTGGTGATAGACTAGCGAGCATAGTACTGAAAGTGTTTTATGTAACTGCCCAAATATTAGTACGCAATAAACCATTATAGCTAAGCAAAAGGCTTCACACACCCTTATATGTAGAATATTGATCAACTAAAGTTAGTTCACCCAAGTATCAAGATCGCTCGTCGCACCACAGGAGGCAACAGTACGCAGTGACTGCCGCTTTGTTCCAGCCCGCTCCGCTAGGGCTGTGCCACTTCAATTTGTGCTTAATTATTCCGCGACGCAGCCCTGGCTCTGTAGATACTGAACAACCACGTAATATACCGATATAGTTTTTTTTTAAATTTTCATTTGTTTATTTGCTATTTCGCAGATTTTGAAAGTAAATACGTATTACAATTAATATTAAATACATTAAATGCCAATTACGAAACAGGATGATCAATAAATAACCGGCCAAGTGCGACTCGGACTCGCGCACGAAGGGTTCCGTGCCATTATCTATAAAAAACAGCAAAAAAATGTATGGGAGCCCCCCTTAATATTAAATTTCTTTTGATTTTTAGTATTTGTTGTTATAGCGGCAACAGAAATACATCATCAGTGAAAATTTCAACTGTCTAGCTACCACGGTTCATGAGATTCAGCCTGGTGACAGACGGACGGACGGACGGACAGACGGACAGCGAAGTCTCAGTAATAGGGTCCCGTTTGGCACCCTTCGGGTACGGAACCCTAAAAAAGGATAAGGTAAAAATAAGGAAAAATAAATAATACAAAAATGAGTTAAGTTCAGTTAGATATTTCTATGAAAATATTCTATCAACATCATGGCTACAGGATAACGCATTCATAACGATACTGAGCTAATTGAGCGTTATTTTTACGTCTTGGTAAGACTTCTTTTGAGACGGTCGTTGGTAATTTTTCGGTTCAGGCACAGATATTATAATACTATGTTCAGGTTAGGTAAATCAAATCGAATCGCTACAAAAGGTTGTGGTAGCCCCCCTTATGTGCGAAGGCTGAAAGGGCGATGTGTCCGGGCCTGGAGCTAGATTCTGTACCTCTTTGACATATCCCGCCCGCGCCCGATACATTTCGCGTTTAAATAACAGTCGCTTTCAAAACTTTCAATGATATGTCGTGTGAAATAATCGCGTTCTGATTGGTCAAACGACCACCAAATTCAAGTGTAAGCGAACCATTGTAGTGGATTGCGATAGAAATTCCTAGATTCCAGAGGTACAGAACAGAGCTATGGAGTTATCAGATGCCAAATCGCCAACTGCCAAACACATCGAAACACCTTTCCCTTGCGGGATGACGATAGAATACAAGGACACATTTGCACCATCGATCGTTCGGCCAGTTAGTGAATAGGCCATTTTGTGTGGCAGGGGGTAAACCGCCGTTGCTATGGCTATATAATGGTGTTTTCCACCGCCACATCCATCATACCAGTTCATGTAGGCTTAGCTTTAGCTTTAGCACAGAAGAGATAACAGGCTTTAGCTAAGAAAAACCTTGGAAAGACGAGATATTGCGTAGTCTCTCTGGCAGTCATTACATCAAGCTCGTCACATTATCTGGTTTCTGTTGCACAAAATCTTGCCATTATTTTTTTACCATCGACCGTCGACAACCCTAACCCTCGATACGGACCGATAACAATATCGCTGAGTGCGCGGGTCGGGCGCTCACTCACTACCCGGGCAACCCGGGTAGCGGGCTAGCGGGTACTCGGCCGCCTAATTCACCCGGTCACTAGCGAGGTAGTTCCTGAGTTGAAACTGCGCTGCTGGCACAAAAAAAAACAAGGTCTGAAAAGCATTGATTAAAGCCCTAAAAACGATGCTTCTAGTTCTAACACGATTGTTAGAACTAGAAGCATCGAAATATATTTATTTTTATTTATTTAAGCTTTATACATTATGATTCCACACAAATTTATAGTATTACTTTCATGCATACATTATACAATAATTATAAATTATATAACTTATTATACATTTCATTAATTAATAATTAATTATAAAAAACACTTAAAAATTAAAATTAGTCCTGTGTGGACCCCTCACGGGTAAAAGCCTCCTCCGAGGATATCCACCTTTCTCTATCTTTGACTATATCCGCCAATCTTTGACCTGACACTTTCTTGATTGCGTCAGCCCATCTTGCACACGGCCTGCCTCTTGCCCTGGCCTGGACCAAATGGTAAAAGAATCGAAATTTTAAAAACATATTATCACAGACTCCATACAAAATAATAACCTTTTTCAACCATATTTTGCTTGAGTTATTGCGTCAACCCAATAATATTTTGCATGAGTTAAGTTAACCCACCTCTATTAACCCATCAGTCCTGCACCCGATGCTCGGCCATATCGTTATAAGGCTCCGCAAGGGACTTGTTTTTGTTTTCTTAATTGTGGGGTTCCATTTCGACAAGTTCCATTTCCATTTCGGCCATTGGACAAAATCGACACTTTCTTTACATAATGGGCGGTTTTCTATTAGCTGGCCAGGCACCTTGCACCGGCAGTAAAAATGTATGGCCTGCCCATTAGCAAGATTATGTAAAATTGGTGTTATTTAATTTTAATTCTGGCAAATTATAATTTATACTTAGTAAAATTTGCGTTTTTTAGTGTTAAAATTTCCGTAGGTACAGACCCTAAAGGTCAACTTAAATCCTCGGATCATGTGTAATATGATTTACCTGATATGTATAGATTTTTCATAGAATAAACGGCATTTAGACTGCATTGTGTTTCTTTTTATTTAAATATTGATTGGGAGTGACTTTGATCAACTTGCACTCAGCGATGGGCGGAAACTAACAAACCTGTAGCACAGAAGAGATAATAGTAGGCAAAACTCGGAACTACAAAAACCATAAAAATCTACTAATAAAAAAACCTTTTTTATCAAGAGCAGGAAGTTCTCTTTTGAATGAAGGTCAAAAAATACTGAAAGGTGGATAGGGCTGCCATGCACATAAAAGCTGGGCATTTTACTACACTTTCATCTCAAAGGGGTAATATTAATACTATCGAAAATAGCATAGAATAACGTGGCTTTGGCCAAGGTAATCCAATAAATCTAGGAACAAGTCTTAAGTTGAAGCATGTACAAAATGGCTTGACATTCTCAGAATTGTATATTTCCAGCAGATATATTTTATAAAGTCAATCTTGTTAAAAAAAATACAGCATTTGATGGCACTTTTACATGACGACATTCTGTTGTTATTTCATAGAAATCAGGAACAAAAGTTCCGTTTTGACAGTTCATAAAAGTATTTATTTCGACTTGACAGGCCACAAGCCTATT
Source organism: Argyresthia albistria (assembly GCA_963457715.1). Classification (NCBI taxonomy): domain Eukaryota; kingdom Metazoa; phylum Arthropoda; class Insecta; order Lepidoptera; family Argyresthiidae; genus Argyresthia; species Argyresthia albistria. The sequence goes on along the minus strand of OY735278.1, from coordinate 3,126,371 downwards.
GTACCACTGCTACCCCATAAGGGAAAAGTTGTGAGGCCATGTTTATCACGTGTGTGTGAGACTACAAACAAAATAGATTCGCAGCCTTAGCACGTTTTAGTCAGTTAATGAATAGGCCAATTTAGAGGGGCTAGCTCATCGCTACAACTAGTTATAGTTACTGACGAAAAAGTCATCTTCATCATCATCATCGGCAACTTGGGTGACGACAAAGTATTCGGTGAAGAATCCATAAATAGTATGGTTATGTTCGCATGGCAGGTTGGCAGCCCTGGATGGAAGAAGCAGCTTCAAAGAGTGTCACATGAAATGGCTCAAAGAACGTCGTTCCAGAAAATTCTTCGTAATTTCATTTTAGTCTGACGACGGATATTAGCTCTGTACCAAAACGTCTACTTGGTAAAATATAGGTTTTACCGTTTTTATCAGAAAGTAGTCACCTTTTTTACCGATGTCAGGCGACCTACGATATGTCAGATCAGATTCAGTAGGTGAGAACGGCGAATTAGGACACCATTATTCTAAACAACATACTTAACCTATCTATCTTATCGTTTCATTATATATTTTCCTATCACGGTTTGCTGGAAGAAATCTCTCTTTAGAGATAAGCTCACCTTTGTATACTGTGTCAATTATTGTGCGTAATTAAGAATTGTGAACTGTAAACATATTCACTGTTCTCTATACTAATCAATGGGTTTCCTTATTTATAAGTACCTACTTAAATCCTATTTGAAATACCCGGGTAAACCAATTCAACGGAGAGAACAGGCAAAAAAGTAATATGTATATTTTTAAATAATAGGTCTACAATTCTACAGAATAAACGATATTTGAGTTTGAGTTTCAAGTTTGATTTGTTAGATTGTGTGAACATAAATTTTTCCCTACAAACCTACTTCGTTTCTAACTACACTATAATTTAGCACTGAGTTCACATCACACCTGTATAGTATAATAAATATATTATAAAGTGATGCGTACAACGGCGCGTGTTCAAACGGCGGCGGCGGCGGCGTATATTCCGCGTCAGATAAGCTGAGCGGCGGCTGGGTGCGTTTCCAAAACAGCTTGGGACTATCCCATTTCCGCAGCTGAAGAAGAAATGAAAGGAACCGGTTTTTTTGTGATGCGAAGAATGAAACCTATTGACATATTGGCGACTTCACTTCCGTTCCGCGACAGCTACGCTGAAAGGCGGCTGGGTACGTTTCCAAACCAGCTTGCTTGGGGCTAGTACATCGCCACCAGCTGAAAAGGAAATAAAGGAATCAGTTTTTCTTTGGGATTCTGTCTAGCAACGCTTTATCGCTTACTTTTTTACGCTTTAACGCTGGATGTGTTTCCAAAACAGCATTGGGCTAGCCCATCGCCGCAGCTGAAGAAGAAATGAAAGGATCCGTTTTTTTGTGATGCGAAGAAAGAGACCTATTGAGCTTCGATCATATATTTATTACCTATATAAGGTAATATTATATATTACCTACCTTATTGCAAACTCCAGATTTGACAGTTTCATGCACAGTTTATTTGAGACACATTCCGAGAGCTGATGCTATATCTTGGGTATATATGATCGAAGCTATTGAGATGCGGCGGCTGTGTGCGTTTCTAAACCCGCTTGCGTGGGGCTATTCCAACGCCGCAGCTGAAAAAAGAGAATTAAATTTTTTTGGGATGCGATTGTTAATGCGATCCTACGGTTTACTTAGAGCATTTTCAAAGATCGGGGCTTATTGTAAATTCGGCATCGTCGTTTTCGCGTGGCCAAAAAAGCTTGGTTTGGCCTGGGAAGAAAAATCTGCGTCATGAATTAGGCACGATAAAAAACAAGTTCTGAGAGGCAGGTGTAGTAAATACAGGCGATAGGCTAGCGGCTAGACCAAAGAGGTTATAAACGCTACGGGCTAGAATAAGCTTGTCACTTAAACTCAAAATGGAGTACTAAAAATCTGAAGTCATTCGCAGATTTCGGAACGCAGCAGGGAGTAGCGGGAGGGGTTTGGAGTTATGGGGAGGGGGGTGGTGCGATCAAGCCTCGTGGCGGGAACTCCATCCACGGGCTGCCCAGTTGAGTAGGTGTTACTAGGGGTTGGATAAATGGATGTTTTCAGTTGTCGATAGTCGATGTTTTGGATTAGATAAAATTGCTATTTATTTACAGCACACATCGGCGGTGACTGGTGGGTGAGTTGTAGATACTATAACTAAATGTCATATTAATTATAGCTACCAAATGTATTGTATCGTGTGTCAAATATATGCTACCAAATTAAAAAAACGCTTATTATATTCTATTCTAAATTAATGTATGTATCCTGTCCCTGACTCACATTGTGATACCCAGTTCATATCCGGTAACCATCACATCGCGTCGCATCGATAACATACATATAAAACAGCGTCGCGCCTTTTCCCATATGGGGTGAAAGAGGCCCCATTGTGCCCACTTTAGCCAGTTACATGAGAGCCAGTCGTCGCATCTGAAGACTGAAAGTGCTCACGATATTACCGCATCGATATCGATATAATGATTAATCGTCTGCCAGCCCCATCACTAGCACTAGTGAAGGCGCCGCGCGGCGACGGGCCCGCATTAGCCGAGCCGGGTGATTGTATCATTGTATCACCAAGTTTCTAGATACAGATACGATACGATACGGTACAGCGTCTATAGGTGGCGGCGGCGGCGGGCGGGCGCGTCCCGGGGCGCGGCAGAGAGCGGTGTCTGTACGTCGATGTTGAGGGTGTGTGAGAGTGTGTGTGTGGGTTGTTGCTGAGTTTAGCTGGGTAGTTTCCCAGTCTAGTAGGGTTAGCGAAGATAATTATCTAGGTAGGTTCTTAACTAGTGGCTCTGTGAGCTGTAGACCTCGCGAGTATGTCGGTGGGAAAGCTGAACTGCTAACACACATAAAAAAATAACCCAAATAATTTTCTTTCAATAACACATACAAACTTATGAATGTACCTGGTTACGTACATGCAGTATGAAAGTAGCCGCACCAATAACTTTGTAAACTACATTTCGCGATCTTTTATACAACCTATTGACTTTTTACTAAAATTATATAATCTGTTTCACTCTCATAGTCTTTACAAATCCAACGACACCTCATTTGTTAATATCCATCGAGCCGTTTGGGTTGTAGCGATTTTTTTACATTTTAAAACCCCATATCTCCGCCATTTTGAAAAAAATCAAAAAACTGGCTCGAGTAAAAAATTCTATTTATTTTTTCAACCTGCTCACAAAATTTCACGAGAATCGGTTCATAAATGCGACCTGTAGAGGAGAACAACCGGACATACAAAAGCATTTTTGCCCAAACCTGAAACGGAGACGCTTCGCTCGCTTCGCTCGCTCATCTGTTTCACTCTCATAGTCTTTACGAATCCAACGACACCTCATTTGTTAATATCCATCGAGCCGTTTGGGTTGTAGCGATTTTTTTTCTCCGCCATTTTGAAAAAAAACAAAAAACTGGCTCGAGTAAAAAATTCTATTTATTTTTCCAACCTGCTCACAAAATTTCACGAGAATCGGTTCATAAATGCGGCCTGTAGAGGAGAACAACCGGACATACGAAAGCATTTTTGCCCAAACCTGAAACGGAGACGCTTCGCTCGCTTCGCTCGCTCGGTCAATTAGTTCGGATATTAGATCGAGGTAAAAGTATCACTAGTGATAAGAATAATGAAGCGTAAAGTTGTGTTTAAGTTTAGTCAGTAATTTAAAATTCTGATAATTCAACGCTATTAACAAGTTTCTTTTAAACGTCTTAAAAAAAGGAGGGGTTATTATTTGTTTTTTATGATATAATTAATTGAATATGTGTGTTACCCCGAAAGTAGTATTATTTATGTATGATTTTGATATGTACCTCCGACTAATAATTGAGTTATCGCAACGATTATTATTGTATCCTATGTCGTTCTTATTTTGACAAGTTAGCGGCAACACTATTGGTTTTCTTGGTCAAGAAGGGAGAGGGTTCCCGCAGTTTAACACGCTCAGCGCGGCAAGCTGACCAGCTTACTTTCAGATGATGCGGTATCGGGTTGTTTAGATCCGATGCTAAAGTTTCCGTTATGCCGGCATCGGATCGAAGACACCCGTTCCGACTTTTTACCTTTGAGGTCAAATATCTCATAAAACTCATTGCCATGAGTCTAGTTAATATTTTTAATGGATTTTTAATGAACCAATCAGTAAAAAGTTGGCTGCGGACCAAGATCCCGTGATTAGAAGATATTTAAAAACAAATAAAAAAATGCCGGATCCCGTCGACCTGGCATCCGCACTGAAATGAAGTCATATCGATAAAATTTTAGTGTTGTCAAGAAACATCGACATATTTTATCGACTTTTTCATTTGTCAACAAAAGAGATTAAATTCAATTCAATTCAATTCTTTATTGCACACAATAATTTAAACAGTTAGGTACATTAGATTATAAAGTTTCAATTAGAATATTGCACACTTTCACGTTGAAATACATTTCTATAAAAATCGCTGTCTGATGTGGCTTCTTCTCTACTTTCGGTGGATACCACCACTGCACATTCTCAGCATTCTTCTGGAACGCTTCATTTTTAAATTGTCAATTTGTAATTTTCTAACACTATACGTAAACACAACCTCATTCGATCACATCACTAGACAAACTAATCTGTCATCCTGTGCGGTTATCGGGTCATCGGGTATCGGGTGTTTCAGACCCGATAGCCGCACCTAATGAAAAAAATTGGTTGCCTGTAAAGTCGGTATACGGGCGAAAGTTTTACGTGACAACGACTTTGAGTGGTAAAATAATTTTAATGTGAATATTCATTCGTATAGTAGGAAGAAGGATGAAATAATTGTAACTCGTAGTAGTGCTCAAGTGGAAGGGACGCGTGCCTTTCACTTTTTATGTCTGTCTCTCTCGCTCTTAGGCGGGCTAACCATGCCCGAGTGGAAGGGACGCGTGCCTCTCACTCGCTCTCATTGTGAGCGCATAACGTGAGCGGAGCGTAACGCAGTTTCTTGAAGTGTCACCCGGCAAACCAATTTATAAGACGTTGTCACGTCAAAAACTTTCCCAATAGGCCGATATCGGGTCGCATAGATCCGATAGTGTTTTTGTTCTTTTGAGGGTATGATTTGAAGAGACATATCCAAAAATCATTGTATCTCTTTCCTACTCATGCTACAACCAGTGTATTTGCATCCCGGCCCAACGGAAAGTACACCATTTTGGCCCCCGCGCCGTGGGACAGTTGCGCATCGGGTGCCTTCCACCCGATACCGCGCTGAGCGTGTTAACTGGGAAGCGATGGTAATTTTTAGTGATGGGACTAGAATGACATTTCATTCAAATGATTCGAATGATGACGATCGAAACTCGTAATATAATTTAATTTCGTAATTTATTTATTGTTTGTACTCACATGACAGTAAAAATAGCTTAAGATAGAAAAAAATATGTACAAAGGCGAGCTTATAAACTCGATTTGAATGAGATTGATTCGAATTGTTGAATTGATTCGAATCAAAGAAATTGATTCGACGATTGATTCGATTGCCTGGGTACCTACATACGAGACAATTACGATTCGTTAAAGTTCGGTTTGTATTTTGCGCGGTAAACAAACTCCTGTAATAGGTACATTTGGTTTAAAACAAGATTTAAAAAACGTCCTACAATTATTTTTATTTTACAGAAATAGCTAGGTACCTACTATTTTCTTACGTGTCTGTCTGTCTATACAAGGTATAAATTAATTAACGCAGAATGAGATACTATGTTTTAGGGACGTCATTCTGAGCAACTTTCATTATGAAACCAATTTAATCAGAGCAACTTTTTTTTCCACTTCTCCATACAAATCGGCTGATCCACTCAAGCCAAAATGTGCTGGTAAACATTAAAACTTATCTCAAACACAAACCCTTACATGTCACAGACGCGCACACACACTAACTTAAATCTTTTCGTATTGATATAATTCGAATCAATATAATGAATCGAATCATTCAAATCATTCGAATCAAGGGTTAATTCGAATCGTGACTCGAATATTTGCCGGCTGATTCGAATATTTATTTTCGATTTGAGTTCCATCCATCACTAGTAATTTTTCGGTATGGCAGAACGTTTTTGAAAATTTTATTGTTGTGATGTAAAAGCACAGGTAAAAGTTAGTAGGTAATTGAAGAATAAAGTGAAGTAAAGTAAAGTAAAGTAAAGTAAAGTAAAGTAAAGTAAAGTAAAGTAAAGTAAAGTAAAGTAAAGTAAAGTAAAGTAAAGTAAAGTAAAGTAAAGTAAAGTAAAGTAAAGTAAAGTAAAGTAAAGTAAAGTAAAGTAAAGTAAAGTAAAGTAAAGTAAAGTAAAGTAAAGTAAAGTAAAGTAAAGTAAAGTAAAGTAAAGTAAAGTAAAGTAAAGTAAAGTAAAGTAAAGTAAAGTAAAGTAAAGTAAAGTAAAGTAAAGTAAAGTAAAGTAAAGTAAAGTAAAGTAAAGTAAAGTAAAGTAAAGTAAAGTAAAGTAAAGTAAAGTAAAGTAAAGTAAAGTGAAGTAAAATTTTCGTTTATTTGCAAGCAAATGTACATCATAGATGGAATGCCCTGTCCCTCAAATTAGCGTGAGCGGTGTCTAGAGAGACAGTTTCTTTCCAATAAATTTTTAGTACCTACGGTTCTCACATTAAGGCTAAACTGAATAAACAGAAAGAATACTGAATAAACAGGATTTCAAGTAGGTACCTAAGTCTAAACTAAATCTGGTTTACGTATCAAAAATTAAGCTTAAAGAAATAAATGTTATAGGTCACCTAACGCCACGCCTAAAGTGTCCCCTAGTCGCTAATTTTTGCGCTACAGACGCAGAATGTGCCAAGCTCCATACTAAATCGATGCGCGCTCCGTTCAATTTCTCCGCTCGTGATGGCTCCATGTTCGCTCTGCGCGCCTGGTATTTCTACCACTCGTGTTACGGTCTGTGACTAGTCCGATGGCACTGCAGAATGCCGAAGAGGCGCGCGCGGACATCTATTAGAATTTATAATTTAGGCCGAAAGAATAGTAGAGAAGTCGGCAGTACCTTCGTTCGACTGGTTCAAATGTCGCCTTGTTGCCATGCATGTCAAGTAGGTAGATGGATATTGGGTAGGATATGGCGTAGGATATGGCGTCTTTGCCCATGCCATTTCTTTATGAATCGCGTTTGTTTGGAACTTAGCTTCTTCGTGGTGAACACAATCACGTCAAGCACTGCAACATTGCATTGCAATACTTACCTAACTGTTTTTATATTTGCATCGTGGACGGTCAAATCGTTAAAAACCACGTTTCTTTACTTACTTACAGGCACAGATATTATAATACTATATGTTACAGGTAATAAAAAGGCACAATCGCTGTCAAGGCGTGTTAGGCGCGGCTCGCGCCGCGCGGTTCGCGCCGCGCGGTTCACTCCGCGTCACGCGACGCGACACCATAACCGATACCCCCCGCCTCGCCCCTGCCAGGCCTCTCCCTCGGAACGGAGACCAGCAGAAGCGAGTTCCGTGCATCGCCCCCCGCCCCCTCTCTTCCCGCTAACCGCCGCGCCTGAGGCAACCCACGGCGCGGGGCGCGGAACCGCGCGCGAGACAAAGCTAGCGGGGCGATCGGCGTTCGGCGTCTCAGTCTGCGTTTTCCGCTCACACAGTAGCTGTGTACTCGATCGCATTCTACTTAAATTATCCCTTTGCACCGTGTTTGCCTTTTGCATTGTTTTGTTTTAGACTGATAACTTGCTGTAAGTGAATGGATTTGGCTGTGCAAGCCATTTTACAGCCACAGACGCGATGCGCGATTTCATAAATGCCATACACCAGCGCCCTATGCTGTGGGATAGATCGAACAAGGACTATAGAAATCGCCGATTGAAGAAATTCCATTGGAAGCAATTGATAACAATTCAAAAAAAATAGCAGCTGGTTTTATTATCTCATACGAAAATAGATGGGAAACGATGGGACCCGTATTTTTTATTTTAGTGTTTATTCTTATTTTTAAGTTATAATTCAAGATTTTTAGAGTTACTCATTCTAAAAGGGCGTAAGTACAATGTCGGGATTATAAAACGTTGAACTTTTGCCCGTCATTGCATCAATAAAAATTAAAAAGTCATTATTCTGTCATAATATCACCCCCTGTTCCGAGTCACGCCAAAATCGATTACAGTCCGAGTCAGTTTTGAGCTGTTGGCGATACAAAACGATGGCATCTTAGACGCTGTATTCGATTATGGCGCTGACGGCGATGTCGCGGAACGCACTGTCAATATGTGTAAATACTCTTTTGTTGTTGTGCAACTTCGTGACAAGTTGACAACCAGCAATGACAAAATTTAGATGACAGATGATGACTGACAGTTGCTTTTTTATTTATATCTAGCCTGTGAAACACATGCCATAAATCCTGAAATTGATAATTTGGACAAAATTTCAGTTTTTATTATTTAACTCTTAAATTACTGATCTAAAAATTCTGAAAAAAATATCTAAGAGCTCAGAACACTTAAATCTCGAAATGGTTTTCTAATTTTAGTACCTTATCAAAATGAAAGGTTATCAATTAGAGGCTATGTCGAAAGATAAACAGAGTGGTGAGTGAGAGGCTAATTTGTATGTACCTATAGTTATAACTGATGATGATGTACCACTAATATAGAAGGTACCTATTTAAATATGTAAGTAGTATATTCAGTAGATTAGTAATAATGATTTATTCATTTTTATTTTTCACTTATTTGAGCACATAGGCCTACCTGTTCTGTATTTTAATATTCTCTGTCCATCCTGGGTTTTGCTGGAAGAGATCTCTTTTTAGAGATAAGTTTGCCTTTGTTCATTCCTTCTCTGTATCTTTTTGTGTTTTGTCTTTTATGTGCAATAAATATATACGAATATACGAACTGAGTCGCGAATTTAGACGCTATGGCTACTAAGGTGAAATATATGGACCAGCACAGCCCCGATGATCATAATATGACTCGCGTCACGCACGACACCTAGTAGCGCGATAAAACCCGCGATAATCGCGAGTCGCGCGAGAGTTCTCAGGGTTCAAACTTCAAGCCTCAGCGGATGTTAGATAAGAGCTTCATTACTTTGACTAATATAACTACTTGACTTTGTTCCAGTCGCCAAACTCAGAAAGAAGTGGAAAAATCTTAAAGACCTCTACCGCAAAGAGCTGAGAAAGTGGTACGCCACAGGTTACTCTAACTGGAAGAACTTCGAAGACCTCTCCTTTCTCAAGGAAGAAATATTACAAAACGGTCACTTTAACTATGAACACACAAATAAGATCGAAGATAGCACAGACAATGAAGAATCCAACGTTTTGGGTGAAGACTGTGTAACTGTCAAAAATGAAGTAAACGCTTTAGATAGCGACGAAGACTTTGATAGACCTCTAGTGGAAACAACAAGCACTAACAAAAGCAGAACAAGAAAGGTGAACAAAGAAGAGACAGCACAAAATGCTAAACAAGAATCTGATGAGGAAATCATCGAGTCATCATCATCAGCACGCCAAAAGAAACGATTTCCGGAAGACTATCATTTTCTGATGACGTTACTGCCACTTATGCAGAAGTTTTCGTCGGCTCAAAAGTTGAGAGTTAGAAATAAAATTAATGATGTTATTTTGGCTGAGATTGAGAAAAATGAGGATAGTTACTTTGACTGATCAAATGTTGCATAAATTACTTACTTAAAAATAAGTAATATTTGTGTTATTTTCTATGCTAAAGGATTATAATTATCAATTCAACTTTTTCATAGAATAATAATAATAACCTAGTTTAAAAGCTTAAAACACCATTTCGAAGTCAAGAGATATTAGACGAATTAAATGAGCCCAAAGTCGTAAATGGGTTTACAATTAAGAATCTCAGGGTTCCGTCTACCACCGTCCAGCTCCATCATCAATTCATCACACCAGGTGATGAGGACATCGCTAAGAAATATGATTAGGATTTGTCAGGACGAATCTCATGTGCCCAGGATGTACTTTACAAGTAAGCATCTTAGGATTCCCAATGACACCTTCAAGCCTGCCTTCACCACTCCGCGGACTTGTTTGACAAATAGAGGATACCCTTCAACAAAATTTTAATAGTAGTGGGGTCAATTATCGACATTATCGACACGTTAATCGAAAGGCAGCACACACGTTTTTATGAATAAATATTAATAAAATGATAAACTAATCCAATGGCGAGTACCACTGTACCTTAGAGGTAGACATAGTAAGTCCACTTTTTGAGAATTTCATTTCTTTACCTTAGAGTCTACCTCTAGTGGACTTTCTTCTTAGTTACCTCTAAGGTACGTCATTTAGTTTGGTAGACCAATAAAGCAAGCTAGGGCTTCCATCTACTTACTACTTAAGCATAGGTTGAGTTTTCTTATGAATCGTAGTGTATTTTATGGTCGTCGATATGTACAGCACTATGCAAATTCTAGCACAAAGAGTTAGGAAGTTCTGGTTCTAGCAAGATTTGTGGGGTTTGAGATGTCCAACTAGTCCGCGGAATGAACGCAGTAGTGTAGTTAACACCATAGAAGTGGGTGATTTCCATTCCTCGATTGTTGCACGATGTTATTTCGTTACAAGACGAGCTAACAAGACGACTAACTGAAAACCAGCGCTGAGGGCCCCCGCCCTCAGCACAATGCTGAGTTAGGGCCTTTTGCACAGCAGAGGGAAAGAACACACCGCGGCACTCACTACCTATGGTCTGCTGTGTAATAAACGCCATTTCTTTCTTCTTTCTTTCTTTCTAGCTAATAAAAAAGTATTATGTAAATAAAGTTACAGTTTAATCGGTAACTCAGGCCGAACAAACTAACAATGGAGAATATTGTTCTCGGATATTGACTTCGGAGCGAGAGGGACGGCGTACTGGGAGCGTGGGACTGCCACATACACCTCTAAAGTTAAAGTTGATCCATCCAGTGGTCGGTCGTCGAACAACTTGGTATTCTGTTATTTTATCGCGAGAATTGCAATGGCATGGCAATGTTCGTTTTCTACCAGGGTGGCATAGATAGAGTTGTAGGATCAGAGATACGAGAGGCCGCGCGCCGCGCGCGCCCTTGTCCGCCGCCGCGCCGCCGCCGCTTCCGCCCGCGCCGCGCACCAGGCAGGCAACGCGCCTGATCGTGTGTCGTCGTCGTCGCTTGATTCATCCCACCCAACCCAAACAACGAGCCACCGTGATAAATAAATAAGTCTAGGAGCTCATACTCCGAATGGATGGAACCCGAAAATATTATATATAACAAAATGCATAGATAGGAAACACAAACATTAGGTTTGGCTTCACGTCACGAGTTGTTTCATTCATCAGCTACAAAGACGCGCGAAAAAGCGTCAAAAATGGCGAATTTCTTTCCACCATCCTCTGGTCTGCTTAGCGCGCCTAGGTATTACTTCAGGCTACTTCCTAACTCTATATTAATCTGTGCTTCAGGTTCCATTCCAAGTTCCAACCGATTCCGTCCGGCAGAACCTTCTCAAAATGTATGCGATTTGACATTTGGTGACGCTAGCGTAGCGAGCGTGACAGCGTGACCAAACGTCAAATCGCATACATATTCTTCGTTTCGTGCGAACGATAATATTTAGCGTTTTGCATCTTGTCTACGGGGGCAGATTCTCGCGCATTCGATATACGATATCTACCTACACCTATATCGAGTGATTTTGTAGGGGAATCTATCAATATAGGGTCTCGATATCCGTTTATCGAAGGCGCGAGAATCGTGCTCCTGGATTTTGCTGTCCACCATCTATCTATCTATGTCCAGTCCAATGGACGCGCAGCATAAATGGTAGGAATGTAAGGGCAGAGCTTTACGAGATGTAGGTATAGCTCACAGACTTCAAAATAAATGGTCTGTGGTATAGCTCCATCCTCCAGTTTCCTAAAATACCTAACGACATTTTTGTTATATTTTGAAAGTATAAAAACATCCAAGGCCAACCAACCTCGAAAACCTAGAAAAATCTTCGCATTCTTTTTGTGGCCGAATCGTTCGTGTACGTCACGGAATGATCGTGCACCGAACGTACGAATTTGCCCCCGGATTGTACTAGGAGCGCATGTAGAGCAAAGAAGTTTCAGATTACTGACGACAAAAATCTGCTCTTATCTGTAGCGTGTAGTGACATCTCTGTTCTTGTCAAGGTACTATTTCCGAGTTTTCATATTTTCTACTTTGTCGTAGCGACATCTAGTACCGAGTAGTGCGACTAATTAGCTGCAAAAGTAAGGCCTAGGGGAAATACATAAGTGGTGGCTGATATTATGTATAATATTATACTAATCCAGATAGACCACCTAGAACAAAATATGACACTGGCGTAAACTGAGATGCTACGGAAGCTTCTTTAGTTCAAGGCCATTATCGCTTGGTGCATGCAGCACCATCAAAAATTGCAAATACCACGAGATGGCGCATTATTATAGCATTTATCCTAAGATTAACGCCACCTAGAAGTATGTTAACTGAAATCATGGCGTTAGGTACAAATCTTACTCCTCACGCCATCTCTCTTTTTTACAAAGGGTTACTAATTCTAATTTGTATGGGATGAGCACCCTGTGATACTAGGCAAAGCGAACAAATAAAATATAAAGAAGTAAGATTCTCAGTTTATTTTGTTATTTCTTATATCTAAAACATAAATTAGGATATTCAAACATAACTCAATCCATGCCAAGCTCCTTGAGTAAAAAAATAGGGTAAAAGTGATGCAATTTTCTGAATAAAATTAGAACATAGTCGAAGTACAATGTTATTAGTTACATAATTAATTAAAAATAGTATTTTGCACAATGGATTCATGGATCTAAGGTCCAGTTAAAATACCATTTTACTAAAAAAAAGCCTACATGTTGGCAGTGTTATACAGCTCATTAAAGTAAAAAAAAGAACAAAGTATCTTGATTCAATCATAATAATCAAACAATTAATTCCTTATGGTATATATTGATTCCAAGTTACTTTCTCAATCGCATGTTTCTTTAATTTGTGCTTTTTCAAGTATTTAGAATCAATAAACGCGTCGCCACATAGCGTACAAACATACGGCCGTTCACCTGTGTGCGTTCTAAGATGCACAACAAGATTGCCTTTCAGCGCAAAGAATTTCATGCAAACCGAACAGCCAAACTTCTTTTCCCTTGTGTGGGTCAGTTGATGTGTCCTAAGATGAGTTTTAGTCTTGAATCTAAGTGTGCACAGTTGGCATGAGTATGGTCGTTCATTTGTGTGGACTCTTTCATGCATAATGAGCATCGCTTGGCTAGTACAGCCTTTGCCACATGAACCACACTCATATCGCTTTGTGTTCTTTGATTTTAAGATCTTGTGGGTTTGCAAGTGCGCTTGCATTTCTTTTTTGGACGGAAGCACTTCACCACATTCAGAGCAGAGCAATTCCATCGGATTTACCATATGCATATTCTCAACATGTTGTTCCAAAGCAGATTCGACAGAAAACATCTTTTGGCACAGCAAGCACGCATATCCAACAACCTTTCCAGTGGTTGTTGTGACTTCTTGCTTCATCGTTTTCAGGAGTTCCTCCTTCACTCGGATGATTTTAGACTTGTTGCAGTCATCGGAATCCTTGTGTACGTTCAGCACGATGGTGGTCTCAAAGACCTGGTCACAGTGAGGGCATGCTAGTGGGTTGACGTGAGTCAGTCGGTGTGTCTGCATGGTGATCTTCTGTGCAAACCGTTTGGAACAAATGTCACACTCAAAGTCTCTAATTCCACTGTGAATAGACATGTGTCGCTTCAGATTGTTGGGATTTGCAAAGGTTTTGAGACAAATTTTGCAGTGTGGCCGGTGGTTATTGTGGCCATACTTGATGTGCTGTGTGAGGTTGTTCCGTTTGATGGACTGGTTGCATATAGGGCATGTTACCATGGGCCCCATCACATTGTGTAGAACGGTGTGGCCTGCTAAAATGGCTGCAGTTTCAAATCCTTTACCGCACAGATTGCACAAGTGCTCTCCACCAGGGTTGTGGACTGACTGATGTTTCTCATATTCTGCGATGTCTTCAAACGCCTCGCCGCATTCACACAGAAATGTTCCGTCTTCCTGCTGAAGAACAGTTGCAATTTCACCATCATCAGCATATTCTATCACCAGCTCATTATCATCACATTTCAGAATTTGAAACTGTGACGAGTCATCAGCCTCGCACAGAATAACTTCTTGGGACATTTCGTCATCATCATCATCATCATTACCAATCAAGTCAGAGTTGGTCAAGTAAGTGATTTTGTTGTCACTGCTCTTAAGTACTATGGTGCCATCTGGTCCTCTTGTAGTCAATATTTTGACGTAGTTGTTGTGTCTGGGTAACGTGACTATGTCACTGGTGATCATTTTGACATTATCATCAGCATCTTGTGATGTCTCCTCCATGAGGTGTTGGTCATCTTGTGTATTGGTCTCCTGAGTTGCAACAATATTCATGACACCATCAAAATGACCTTCAGTATTCTGGCTGTCCTGGCTTTCCTCTTCATTCTCCAATATTGTGGCGGGAACATTGGGAGGTACTTTGTCAGAGATTATGAAGGATTCTATTGAATTTTCAAAGAGTTCTGGCTGTGGTTCAGGCTCTTTTTCTATCCTTACAGAATCCTCTAGTTCAGTTTTTATATTGGGAGTATTTTCAACAGTTTCTGTTTCTTCTTCTGGTTCAGAGTTGTTTGCTTCTGAATCTTTAGGGTCTACAACTAGCACATAATAGCATTCATCATCACTATCATTTGGTTCAGACTTGATGATAGCCTGTAGCTGTTTTATGGGGTCATTGGCTATGTTGTCAGTGTCATCTTCATTTGAGTTGGCAGCTCCTGACAGTTCAACCAGACGTTGCTGCAAGAGCTGGTCTAATTGGAGTCTCAACTCATTGTCCATGTTGAGACAGTTGGTTCGGAAGTTGTATGCAGAACTCATTAAGTTGAAGCAGCTTTCACACAGGTTGTGGGGTAGACCATCATCAGGTTTCACCTGAAATGTGGGATAAAGTATGTTTACAGCACAGACTTGAATGGTATGGAAATACCTACATGTCTAACAATGTTTTTTTTTTAAATTATAATAGCCTTTTATTTCAGAAAAAGGGTGGTCACAATGTGTTTGTATAAGTATTGAACAATTTAAAAACAGTTTTAAATAATATCCCTAGTATCTGTGTGCCTTTTGGCATAGGTCTCCTCCAACCGCTTCCACACACAATAACAAATGGTTTGCAGTGAGTTTATTTCATGGGATGGGACTGGTATGGAATCAAAAACAAAACTGTTTTAGAAAATTACCAGGATAGTCCTTTGAAGACTAATTCGCTATGACACGGGGTTTTGTAAAATTTTCTCAGGTAAATAACGCGATGTGGCAGTCACATTGAGAAGACAACAAAAAATCTGACAGAAGAGAATACAGCATTTTTGAGGTTACGTGTGCCAGAAAACAAATGACAACGAGCGACCAATGAAAAAAGTATGCAAGTTCGAAAGATAGAAGAGAGACTAAACAACAAGTTACGTAAGTTTAACTATAAATTAAAGATTACTGCATACCTCAATTGTAGTTATATCGTAGAATATACGATTCAACTCTTCTTTTCCGTCCAATAACGAGATATTAGAATCTGACGCGAGACAACATCGACATAAACCAGCGATATCCATCTCATTAGCCCGTGTACATGACTAATTCCACCAGGGAATCCTGGAAAAAACACACTCCTCAAGATTAGATCCATTGTTTTGACAGGAAAACACTAAACACTGCACAATCAGAGACCATCGAAATCCAAAGAGTAAAGTTATCTACGGACCTTGGCCATAAAGCAATCTATGGAAAGGAAAAGATTCACAAAATAGACAAGAGACGCGAGCGTCGCGCAATCTCAAAATGGCGTCGGTGCGCACCGGAAGCAAGGTTGCCATGAAAAGTGACTTTTTCCCTAGATTACTTTATAGCGTTGTTGTTCATATTTTTTGAGTTAGATTTTGCCCTAGACTAATAGCAATCTACGATAATTTTCGAATGTTACCCAATAGGGGATAGATATGATATGCACTTTGACTAACCTTACATTTTGGAAAATGTGAAATTTATTATTAAATAAAACGTAGCGCAAGCTTTGGACTTTCTTTACACAATATAAACCTTTTTTGAAACATCACAGGTGAAGCTCACAGATTCCAATAATTTCTACTCTGTGGTAGTTAGTAGTACGCTGGGAATGGGAGTGTTTTTTTAAAAAACAACTTCACTAGTTCCAAATTTGTCACTAAATATCGTAGGCCAGACCAGACATAGTGAAGAAAAGTTGCCAGTCCTAATAATAACAACCGAAGAACATACACTGTGGTCTTGTAATGAACATGGTACATTTGGAACGCGATACAAATATTACTGATAAGTACTAGTACCAACGCGCTGGCCGAACGTGTAAAGGCCCTATTTGCCTAGTTTGTGGTTTGGCCACGGGCGTTGGCTGGCCGGCAATCCATCTCTTGTCGGTTTTTCGTGACTAATCAAAGGGAATTGGTGACGGTGGCAAACGGAGTTCAGACGTTTGCCCTACGCTTAACCTCAAAATTCGGATGAAATAGACAATTTGTTTTTCTTTTTAGCCGCGTTTCTCTCGATTAATGTATTTGAAGAAACGACGAGATACGAGTATGCAGGGTCATCTTTATCAAACTTTCATTTGGCATGCAAAACACAATAATAACCGGCCAAGTGCGAGTCGGACTCGCGCACGAAGGGTTCCGTACCATTATCTATAAAAAACCGCAAAAAATCACGTTAGTTGTATGGGAGCCCTCCTTAATATTAAATTTATTTCTGTTGCCGCTATAACAACAAATACTAAAAAATAAAATAAATTTAATATTAAGGGGGGCTCCCATACAACTAACGTGATTTTTTGCGGTTTTTTATAGATAATTGTACGGAACCCTTCGTGCACGAGTCCGACTCGCACTTGGCCGGTTCCGCTGGCCGAGCGCCTTAGCCAACGTGTAATGCAGCTATGAGACTTATTCGTGAAACTGTTATGGGACAGAATGACACACAAGAACGTTAGTTGACACGCGGCGCCGCCGCCGCCGCCGTGTTGCTCTATAGTAGATACACACGCGGCAGACAGTCTATGGGCTGCGTTCAAGATCGGTCAAAAATTACTTACTCTGTGGTGACAACAGACTGTGTCATATGAATTCATGTGTATACAAAGCCATCTGTCGGCAGCTTTTAGAACTATTTTCAACTATCAGAAAATCGCCTATTCAACGAGTAATCAGGCAAGCTGTTTTGATAACTGAGATGCCAGACAACCAGTAATGATATAACGCATTTAGTACTAAAAGGTACTAAATGCGCCGACGTGATTATTATTATTATCTACGTTTATTAGTTTAACTGGGTAAGTAAAAAATGATTCTCACTGTCTGGCAATTTTCAAACATTCTGGCAGCACAGGCGGAAACATCACGCAGTCACGCACAGGCGCGGAGGCGCGGAGCAGGCGCGACGACCCAGTTCGACCAACAAAATAAAACTTTATGACAGGCTGGCCAACATTTCACAACATACTGGAGTTGGCGGGTCGGCTTGAATTGAATTTTCTTCTTCTTCTTTTTATTCTATTGGCGTCCTAACCTCTTTTGAGGTTAATTTTGCCAGTGTCATGTGGTCAGGTTCTCATTTGAGAACCTGGAAATTATAATGTCTTGAGATGATGTTAAGATGATGATGATGATTTGTCGCTCGTTAGCAGTACCCAGGGAGGACGTGAGGGCTGTGGGTTCCAAGTAATTCCTCCGGACGTGAGCGACTGCCTCCCCGAATTGAATTTTGATTCAGCAAATGATTTATTAGTGAGATCATTTTCTCAAATAAACGGTCAAATGCGAGTAGGACTCGAGGACCAAAGAGTATACATATACAAGGTGTAAATGAATTAACGCAAAATGAGAAACTACGTCATTCTGAGCAACTTTCATTAGTTAGTTCATTACCGATTTGATCAGAACAACTTCATTTTTTACTTCTCTCAGAATGATGTCCCTAACAAAGTAGTTTCTCATTTTGCGTAAGGCAATTCGTTTAAATTGAATGTCCATTGGTAAAAAAATAAAATCCCTTGCCATGCCGTCCCAGTGTGCGTAGGCCGTAACTCTTTCATTCCAACGGAAACAGAAACAGCAAATCTAACCTCGCGAATTCACAATATCCGTGATCGCAGTGCTTCTAGCTACTCGTAGATTGAGGACACGAGTTCATCCAGACTATTCTATAGCTAGATAGATATAAGGAAGCAACAGTTCCATCGATCTACTGCATTGGCTACAGGTGTGTGGGTGACTGACCTAGCTAGGAATCTTGATTATATCGACTTAACTTTGAACTGGTTTAGGTTGCACCAAGCCACTTACCTGAGGATAAATAGTTAAAAATACAGTTTTTGGGGAAAAGAGTTAGACATTCTGTGCATTTACGCCACGTCAAGTTTGTTTGGATTTGAGCGAGATGTGACCTCTCTTTCTCGCAGGTATGGTTATGGGAGAGTGAGAGAGGTGACATCTCGCTCAGAGCAGAGCCAGAGAAACTTGGAGCGAACAGTGACATGACAAACAAGCTACCTTTATGTCGGCGGCCGATCGCAGAAACGGGCACATCTATTTATTTTTATTTTTTTTATTCAGGAAGCCAACAGCATTTATCATGCGACCGCGTGAATTTCCCATACAAACGTAATACAAAAATAATTTGAATTTGAGAACTAGTTCAAAGCATTTAGACTGTTAATCGGATTTATACACTGTTTACGCAGGTTCCTGTTCTGTATACCACTTATACCAGGGTTCCTCTTCAACCAATTTAAAAATATTTTTATGTAATTTGAATAAGCCTTATTGAGAAATTCAATGACGCCACCATAATCTGCCCCATTAAATTTTAGTTTAAGAACCGGAAATGTTTGTAAAGGTTTCACAGTAATTTCAGAGGCGTCAAGAACAAATACAGGGTGAAACACATCAATCTTTCGAATCGAACAGAAAAATTCGAGAAAACCAGGTCCAAAACATTGTTACTGGAATTTTTAAGGTACTTAATTAAATTGTGTGAATCCAAGTAAGCTGAACTTATCCAGTAACCTGGCAGCAAGATTCTGAATATCTATGGCGCCTTTTCTCTATACTAAAGGGCCATTATTGGTCCACTGTATACACGATAAATTAAAGTCGCCTAAGATGAGGAAAGAACTGTTCACGATCTCTATGACTGCCGCAGATGTCTTAGCAATGATTAGAATCAATATCCTCAATCTGTGTCCGTGTATTCCTGATATCTCCGCGTACGTACGCAACCGCTATGTGGAGGTCTGACATGGAGCTAAGGGACTCACTAGGAACGGTGATCCAAATAGATTCAGTGGTGGAACAGCACCATTATACCCGTACGCGGGCGCATAATTCTCGTTTTGCACATATCATAACTCCGCCACCTGAGAGTTTATTTGACAATGAAAAGTCCCTATCAGAGCGAAAGATCTCATATCGTTGGTCATAAAGTTCAGAGTCAAGAATGCCTGCGTGAAGCCAAGTTTCAATGATTGCTATGACATCGTAGTTGTTCTGCAGGATGTTGATTGTATAGTGTGTGACACTTTGTGCGCAAACCCCGTACATTTCGGTAATAAATTGATAGTTTGTTAAGCATTGCAAGGATTTGTTTTTATTAAGCCGTTAGTTATTATGCCTTTACCACAATATGAAACCGGCGTTAAACAGTCCGCCTGTATAGGTATAGCTACACAAGCGGACTGCAAAACGCAGGCTGAGTTATCATGGTAAAATAAATGTATAATGCAAAAAATGAGCAGTGCGAGGGCAGACAAGCTCAAATCCCAGAATGACCCAGACAACTCCTTACATTGTATGGAGTTGCCGGAGCCCAACCGAGAAGAGATACCGTCCACCCCCGCACCGCTTAGTCTTGAAGTTATACCCATATCAG
Source organism: Argyresthia albistria (assembly GCA_963457715.1). Taxonomy (NCBI): domain Eukaryota; kingdom Metazoa; phylum Arthropoda; class Insecta; order Lepidoptera; family Argyresthiidae; genus Argyresthia; species Argyresthia albistria. Next base: position 3,106,264 of record OY735278.1, on the reverse strand, counting down.
TGTGTATGTTTGAGGAGGGAGTGTATGTTTGTGTATGTAAAGTTTGTAAGTGAGCATGAAGAAAATTATGTGTTGTGTTCTGTGTGACAGCCGGTGTGAATGTTACTAAATTAAATTTAAGTTTGAGTTTGAGATCTAGTTGCAATAATAATAATAATTTATGAATATGAATATGAAAGGGCAACAAATCATTAAACTATTTTCTTTAAGTCTTCTTCCTTGGAGATTTGAATAATTTGTGTTTTGTCGTCCTTTCTCACAAAAATCCGACAATTCCTGATCCAGATGAACTTATACATTTTGGAAGTAGCAAGCTTTTTTGTGCAGCACTTGGTTTTCAACTGTGAGATGTTCATTAACAAAGATGTCTCTTGAGTCTCCGGGTAAACCAATATCTTGGGTTGTGAGGCCTTTGTTCTTCCGGACCCCATGTATGATTGAGTCTTTCAGGATACGGCTCTTGACTTTGGTGACAATGGCACCGGGAATTCCTGGGGTATTCTTCATCGGCTGGATCCGGCTGGCAAATTCCAGGTCATCAGAAGTCAGGTTGACCCCTACATGCTTGGCTATTTTCAATATTATGTCAGAAGGCACCTCATTTTTAGATTCTTGAATATTTGTAACTTCGATATTGAGTTGTCTATCCCATTGTAGTTTTCTGCTTAGGTCCGTCTGGACTCTATTCAGGTCTTTCTTGAGTTCGGATATTTCATTTACTTGGTTCTTGCATGTTTTGATCAGTTTTTCTATGCCAAGCAAGCGGTTGCAAGTCATCTTGCTTGTCGCTGGAAAAGCTGGTTGATGTTTCCACGTTTATCTAATCCGGAAAATGTGGAGATGATACTGGAGTTGCTCGCAGACAGTTTTTGTACATCTGATTGTAGTTGGTTTATTGTAGAGGCAAAGTGGTCGAGTTTTTCAGAGAGAACAGAAGTTGCAGCAATATTTTGGAAGCCTCTGTCATCCAGATGCGAGAGGTCGTAATCGGGATGTTTTCTTTTCAGATTGCTTGTGAAAGTTTCAACTTGTTTTGTTGTTTGTATGTCTTGGTCTGAGACTGATTTTTGATTGTCTGCTGTTTTCTTCTTGGGAGAGTGATCCAGCCCCATCTCAAATCTCAGTTGCTTGCTGCAGACTTGAAAAACAGAAAGCAAAAATGTTTTGCCAATGCGTAGTTGCGAAAGAATAGCGCGGTCCGAACAATGTTGTACATGTTGTTGTTCATGATGTGCCCCGCATTTCATGATATGCCCAAGCGATTACTGGGCACATCATCATGATCTGGCGGGTTTTAACGGAAACATGTCTTTTTTAAAACATTTTTATTCAGCACTACGTGATGTTTTTTGTGTTATACATGTCAAACGAACACGAAGATTATTCGGGGGCTTCGTTGCGCTCGCCCCCTTTAGTCTTCACCTAAGCTACTACAGTGTTTGCCAAGAGATTTTATCGTTTCATGATGATGTACCCAATTCTACAATCGGCCGCCGACATAAACAGCATTTTTTGCGTGACCGTGCCTTTTGCCCACTAGGAGCTCTATTTTTGAATTGCTCGTGTGATATTTATATCGCATGCGAAGTATAAGTATATCACGCTCGTCTTGTAATCGCATGACGTCGATTTTCTGCATTTTTTGAATCGTTCGTCTTCGGTGCTGCCATTAAATAAAGGAATATTGGTTTTGTTCCGTTACACGTAGTAATGTAAGTAAATGTAGCCCATTAATGTCCCCATCGTGGGGCACAGGCCTTTACTCGGATCCGAGTAAGATTGAGCCATAATCCACGTAGAAAAAGTAAAATCGGTAAATACCCCATAGGAAACGGGAATTTAAATTTTCACTTTTACGAGGCTGTATGACAGTTATTTTGCCTAATCTAAGTTAATTGTCAAACATGTTAAAAAATAATGGTAAAGATTTACTTTGCGGGAAAGGGAACGTTGACAGCCTGACACTTTGTTGACTCATTGCTCATTGGTTAGTTTGGTTTGACGTATATGACATCTATTCTACTGTTCGACTTGCGCAACGAGTGGTTTGACCAATCGTTGCAGAGCGAATGACAGAAAAATACGAAATTTTGAATGGCGAAGGAAAATCAGTAGAAAAGAGTGCTCGTTTGCAAAAGAGTTAATCAAAAATAGAGCTCCAGCCAGACCCAATAGTTCACTGAAATATGGGTCGGGTGGCGACAGGTGTCCAAAAAGTAAATGTCAAATAGTTGCCAGGAGAGAGCCTACATATCATATAGGCGAGTGAGTTCATTGTACGTTCATTTATGCTGTAATGATCTCGTTTATAATGCCAAAATTCGATCCTGCAGATCACAATAAAATTACAATATTTTTGCTAAGCGATCGATGAGGGAGTCATGTTACTGGCATATTGGCCGGCTACAAGCGAACTCACGGAGGGACCATCAATCATACGATCTCGGGTGACCACCGACTGCGACTAGAGAAGCTTCACGAACATAGAGCCACAAGCTAAACGCGAGTTATCGATGATCTCGAGTAATCTTTGACAAAACCGTTTTTAGCTGTATTTTGTTTTATTTAATTTAATGAACAAAATGGAGAGTTTAGTGTTTACTTGCACTCTAGGTAGTTGACCTTAGTTAAACAACATTGTTATGTCCAGTCCCTATAGATACAGGGAATCTTGTGTGGTACAGTATTCCTCAGAACTTAAGTCCGATGATATTATATTAGACGATTTTGATAAAAACAAGGACGATCATTAGAACAATTTTTGATTAAATTGAGTTTAATACAAACTGTAACCCCCTATTTCCTCCCCTTGGGGAAATAATTTAGTTAAATTCCATCTCAGTGCTATCCTACGCTACATAAGGAACCCCTGTACAAAGTTTCATGGCTCTAGGTCCACAGGTTTAGGCTATATCGTTCCAGCCGTCTAGGCGCAATCGGAGCAAATACCTACATAAAAAACATCCCGACGAATTGTAAACTTCCTCTTTTGGGAAGTCGGTTAAAAAGATAAGTAAGATAAGATGAAATGAGATGAGATGACACGAGTCGAGACGAGACGAAACTGAAAGAATCGATAACATGTTATTAATATAAAAAATATGTAAAAATAATAAGATTTCATTTTTAAAATAAAAATCGCTTTTGCTGTAATGATGACCTAGGTAATAGATGACCACCCTCCAATGATCCCATCTGCTCCTCCACAGGCGAGACCCATCCACCAGGGTATCAAAGCAATGCCGATCCTGTGACATCCATCATCTTTGTATACAGAACCCGAAGTGCTCTATCAATAGAATTGAAGCCACTTTTTGTGCCAGTGACAAGGGAAAACGGACCCTAACGCAAGGGCGTAAGCGTTAATGGGTATGGGTATCTGAGAAGACATGACTGAGTGGCGTATCCACTATGTTGCCCAAATATTGTACAGGGTGTTCCATTGTTCACGAGGGTATAAAAGTAGCGGGATTGGCTTTGATACACTGCATATGTTGTGGCTAGAATTCTAGATTACTGAAGTTTAACAACTGAGTTTAGCTGACACTGGGACCAATTTGGGACCAAACGCACTTAACTAAAAAGGCAGCTAAGGTCTTTTAACGTCATGGACGTCATGATCATTTTAGTTGATATCAACAACTAAGATGACGTCATGACGTTTAGAGGGCTTAATTGCCTTTTTAGCTTAGTGCGTTTTCCTCCAAAATTGGTCCCACTATTACACGTTTGTTACATGACTGGAACATTCAAACTATTGATTACGATATATTTAGAATATAAATGGTTTAGCTACTGTGCTCCTACCATCCCGTATGGGAAACAATGTGACGCTACGTGTGTATATCAAATTAATAAGTTCGTCCGCACCGGTTCACTTCGAAAAACGATACGGGCGTGGACAGACGTTGACGCGCCCGCTCCGTCACCGCTCCGAGCCCGCTCCGACGCCGCTAAGCCTCGCTCTCACCGCCCCTCATGCTCATTAATACATCGGATGGGCGGGCGCGGCGCGGCGTCGGAGCGGGCGCGGGGCGGGTGCGATGAAAACCATCCGATGTAATAAGGGACTTATTAATGAGCATTAAGACATAAATCGGTGCAAGTTGGTGAGAGTGCGGCTTAGCGGGCGCAGTGCGGGCGCGGAGCGGCGACGGAACGGCGCGGAGCGGGCACGTCATCGTCTGTCCACGCCGACCTACTCCGCTTTACACGATCCCGAAAATATTCCGTCACATGATTACATCTCACATCACAACACGGGCGGGACACCCTGTATGTTGGATAATGTTTGCCGATTCAAGGGGCATGAGGCACTGATTACCGTTTTTGTCCTTAGAAGATATTTCAGGGATCCGTACCGTATTCCGTAATAATCAACGCACTGTTGGCTGCAGCACCGCTGAATGATGTGTTTGGGGATGCATGGAGGGATTTAGCGAGAGAATGTGGCAGGTTCTGTGAGGTGATTGTATGACTGTGTTGTTCCTCTATTTTATGAAATTATGACCTTCTATTGTATTGCACTTTTAATATTGAATGAATTTATTACATGTACTTATTCATGTTATTGTAATTTAATCAGAAATAATTGAATTATAATTGAATTTTGTATATTTGTGCCGACTTGGCATTCTCTGTAATGACACAAATTATTAATGTAAATAAATAAATATTTATTGCACATAAAAGACAAAACACAGAAAATACAGAGAATTGATGTTCGTTGATCAGATCAACTCAATATAATCGGGTTGCGTATTGTAAGGTAAGGCAAGTTACTCGGATCTGGATGAAAATTGTGTGAAAATTGCTCAGTACTATGCAAAATGTTTAACCCCTCTTTTAATTTCACGTACACCTTTCTGTAGCACACTTTATAGTTTAGACAGGCTACAACCGAACTGAGCCAATTCGGTCTAATTTGCATGGAAATCAACTTGTCTAGATTTTCCTTTGTGAGAAGTTGAGTTGTTGGAACTCACCTTTGAAAATGTTTGTATTTCCTTCATGGAATTAACAATTTTGGTAAACTGAAGTCTTCACAAAATAAAAGGCCCGTTTTGACAGTTCACGTCCATGAAGTTTTAACCCCTAGTGCGTAGGAATAAAAGCCAACTGTTGCGTACAAGCAAAGCGTACAAGTTGCACCTAGGAAACCCGCTTCTATTACCTACGCGTTAGGGTTTAAAACTTCATGGGCGTGAACTGTCAAAACCGGCCTGTCAAATCCTAAATGCTTTCTCGGAGAGGTGGGATAGCCCATTCACCCTCCACTGGATAAACATTTTAATTTGATTTTTTAATTGATAATTTATTTTGACATTTGATAATTTGACATTTTATTCTATTTTACTTTTATTTTAGTTTCTGGGGTCGGATCTAGTTTCCAAGTAAGGCTATTTTTGTTTTGTATGTTTGTGTTTTATAAGTTACTGTTTACTGTACTGTTATGTATTATGGACCTAGAAGTCCGAAATAAAGAAATTGAATTGAATTTAAAAATGGGCCTCTTATTTTGTCAAGACTTTATTGTGTATCTAATTTAACAGACAACTTGACAGATGTCAATCTTAGCCTGCTTATGAGGGGATATTGCTCAAATAAATCGATTATTCAAAAGAATCGATACACCCTTTCAACATTTGTGAATCGGAAAGATGTATAACATTTTATTCTTGATTCTTCAGTTACTTTACTTACCTTAAATATGGTTGAAAATCAAATAATAATATCTGTAAGTGCTAATAGCAGTGATGGCGATGGCAACTCTTCTGTATTTCAACTGAATAAACAATTTCGATACTTCCTTCTTACTCGAACTTTCTTCGAACTTCGTGAAGGAGAAGTCGAACTAATTTGATGGGTAGCCACTTTGTCGTTCTGTGGTATTGCCAGTAAAATACAGGCAAATACCATACTCGCACGCCACCGACCGTCACGCCACCCTTCATGTGCACAGTGATCCTAGACGGAGTACAGTTCCACCTGTCAGCGCGCGCCAAGAGATCGTTGGAAAACTCTGGAAATCTGGTTAGGCTTGTCTTTTGCTTGATAGCTTCTTGGATTTATGGCAATATCTTGAGTTTGGTCGAAGCGGTCGGAGGAAACGACTGGGTTATAACTAACTTCTGGGAAAAAGATGTAAGTGCATGCATGTATGCAATTTAACAAGAATGTCTCCGTCAGCGATCGACATGCAAAGAATTTCAATTCACAAAGTACGCGGAAGAACGCAGCTTTGCAATTTTTCACTAAACCTTCGCTCCACTTTCGATGATAATAAATCTCAAAGCGCTACGAATAACATAAAAGACTTTAGAGCGGGACCTAGCTACAAGTAAATTCCATTAGAGTAACACGCTGCTATGTTTTCCTGGTACCTCGATGAGGGGCACAAGGGTTCTACTTGGAATATTTGAGATGTGGTCTGACAGCCGTTGTTTCAAATATTGGGGATGACCTCAGACTCTGGTGGACCAAGAACTTTTGTAACTTCAAACATTGGAACTTGGAAGCTAATATTGTAGTTTTAGTCTCACCAGTTTTCTTTGGGTGTAAGGAGCTGTGACCCGTCTTTCTCGCTTAGGGTAAGGGTGGAAACGAGAGGAAGAGGTGACAGCTCGGCACTTACAGTGTGCTAGTACTCTACGGTTCTTAGTTTAGAGTGTAGCAGTGCGCTGCCGTGCTCAGTACTCCACACAAAGGATTCAGGGTCACAGCTAGTAGGGCGGGCGAAATTGCCGAAAAGTCGGGAATAATGAAGTTGTAAGTTTAATTTATTTACAAGCTAAGGTCGACTGGCTAAACGGAGATTAAACCTTCACAACTCTATACTATATTTTGTCATTATGCTCAATTCTCCATCGAGCTACTCGACCTAAGGCCCTATACTTACCTCGAATGAGAGTCAACTCTTTAAAAATATTTAACAACTTCATATACCTAAATAGTAGAGAGTTGTCAAAGATTATTCAGGGTGTGCTGGAAGAGATCTTTTTAGAGATAAGCTTGCCTTTGTAAATTCCTTCTCTGTATTTTTTGTGTTTTGTCTTTTATGTGCAATAAATATATACGAAATATACGAAAATTGTGTTGACTTGCGTGTGAATTCTAAATGTAAAGCCTCAGAACATGCTGTCACAGTTTCTCACCCAGGAAATGACAAAGACAGTATGACATTTAAGCGGCTCTTTATTTGAGCACTAATCCAAAAATTCGGTCATTGGATACCCTAGTATCCTGACTTAGCATGGTGATGTCCCAATCGGTTTCGGTCTCGGTGACTATTTCGGCTACTGAGAGATTCGCTGGTGTGCCCTCATATGGCTTATGTAGCTTATCTTTACTTTGAACGTTCGCTGAGACAAGGGACAGGCGGCCCTTGATTCTCGCGCTATCGAGATCATCTCCATGGTCAAAATATCGATTTTGGATACCGAATATAAAAGCAAAAAAGACTTTTCTCACGACCCGCCTTACAATCAACCGAGATATCTCGACCTAATTTCGATCGAAATAAATATGAATTGACGTCGTTTTCGACGGAAAAATGAGGTATTAAAATCGATATGTCGTCTATGGAGATGAGCTCGATAGCGCCAGAATTGCCCCCAGTATTCTTCGAACGTAAGTACATAGTTGTTGTCTTGTCTAGCTGCAGGTGGTCTGGCCTTGATTTCATCTCGCTTAACGTCTAGTTCAGCTCTGCGGTGCCTCTCAAACTGGAACACCTTCTGCTGAACAGTCTGTCCCCATTCCAGTCTGTTGTCTGCCTGTTCTTCCCACCTATTTGGATACATTTTGCATTTTTTATGTGTTGATGTGTGTATTGATGCTAAAGCTGTATTTAGTAAATTAGGTACAGCCAGAAGTGAAAGGTGTCGCTAGTTTTTAGACCATCGCCGGATAGATTGCTATCACATACATGGGTAATAATCGGACGATCAATATTTTGTTTCATAAAAAACGCAGCAAAGGCCTATTTATATATATATATATATACATATATATATTTTAATAGAATGAGAAGATTTATTTCAGTCAAAAAAGCAGCAGTTTATCCTAAAAATACAAGTTTAATTTTAGGGAGTAGCGATACATCCCTTGTTTACCTGTTAAACAAGAAATAAGCAATTATTATTAGCAAATATTTTAAGAAAAGTGAAACATGACCTTTTGTAAAGAAAACGTGCGGATTTTCGTTTCCTTTTCCCACAATATCATCCATATGTCAAGTAAGGAAATTGAGTAAACCCTTCGGACCGTACTTTACCGTACTTAGGCGCCTTCTTATTCCTTGGCTATCGTAAAAGTTGAATAGTTACGGAGAACTAGAAACCTACATCACGTACATATTCAGTGCAGAGCAAAGAGTTAGTAGAAACTCAACCTCCTTTCGAACAGAGCAATATAGGGCACTTAGACAAATCGAACGCATGAAACTCGGCAGTTTTCCTCGCGCGCTGGCAACACCGCTGAAAGAAAATAGCCGGGAAAGCGCGCCCGGCCCGAGCTTGGTTTAGTCGCTCGTGGCACTTGGGCGGGCCGCCACGCACCCGCCGCGAATCGACCCCCAAACCACAAACCACACCAGAATCGAGACCCTTAAAAGAAAAATAACAAAAGAACCCCACCAACCTTTTTCAATTTCGAAGTTTAAATGTTTATATTTTAAAAGTGTTTGTTGTATTCCATTTTTGAAAATAGGTTGTGTGTGTGCGGAAAGGGGGATGGCAAAACAAGGATATTAATAAAAAAGCCTGTTTGAACAGCCGTGTCAGGGACCCAGGTGAACCTTTTTATGTACTTAGAGTTTATTTTTAACTCACTTTTTTGTGCCAAGGAAGTTATAGTTTTCAGTTTTTACAGTTGGCGTGTTTCTTAGTCGAGCGCTAATTATGTGCTAGCTAAGTGTTTTTTGCGCCCACATCTATATTTAATGGACCCTTTATTTTGGACCGGTATGGGCAGATGGAGGTCACAGTTTCAATTAGGAAAATGATGGAAAATTATCGGGTGTCCCTTACAAAAAGCCGTGAAGGTTCGATGGATGAAACTGAAAGCGGAGCTAAACTTTTGTCATTATTTGTGGATTTAATGGTTCTATTGGATTTCTGTTCCTATGTCACTTCCCTTATTGTTCCTCTAATCCTATTTATGTAACATTAAAAATTATGCTTAAATAATAACGATCAAAACTGAGTTTGCAGATATTACTTAATTAATCTGTAAGCGGATATCTATTTAAAGTTATAAGAATATAGTTTATTTATAGGTACCTATCTGACACCGTGACACTGTCAAACCCGTTAGATCTATCGAAATAAAATTAAAATTCGTATAAATCTGTCTATAAAATGTAAAAATACCGTACTTCTTACAATATAACGCATTTTAGTTGATAAACTGAAATGAACGATGCATGTCTGAGCAAAGTGGTGGGTCAGAGTAGGTGAAGGATAAAGGGAGTGAGAGAAGCGAATCCCCGTTTGTCCTTCATGTTAGGTTGACTTGTAAGAACAAAACATACAAATGCTAAGCCATGTTGATTTGGTTTACAATTTATCGACAGATTATGCAGCCGTAATTGTGTCCCACAATCTAACTTTTTTATACATATTTTTTTTATTCGTTTATTATGATGTAATGACCCACTAAACATAGATTTGCTGAAATCTGACATAAATCCGCGATAACATAAAACGCTAAAACGAAACTATTGATTGTCAAATGAATGAGACCCAAAGGAAAACGATAATTTCATCTGCATAACGATTCTCTACGTACCTGTAGAGCTGCTACACCCGAATATGACCTTTACTACCTCGCGACACGGTTCTTCGAATAATAAAACCCATTTGGGGGATGACTGGTCGAATTCCTGAACGTAATATGCTTTGTGTGAACTTGCCTAGGAAATGGATTTAAAAAGATTGTGATAAGGAATCTGCGCTGTGTACGGCTGAAGCTTTTAACATTTTTCTTCTTGTATCTTCAAATCCCTTGTAAGAGGCTCGCCTTTGTAAAGTTTGTTCACTTAGATAGTGCCGCACCTGCTGGGTATATCCGCACGCAACTGGGGGTTACGTGTTTTACAAATCACCTGTCTTTTGTCGTTGATTCACTACAAGTTTTGTTTAGTTACTATGCTTATTGTTCAGTGCTAGTAATATAGGTTAGTACTTGCATCAAAAAAGTTTAGCGAGCCATAAAATACGTCATACAACAACGTCGCGAAAGTTTTCTTATTATGTAAGCTGAGTAAATTATTGCTTTAGTTTTGGAATGGCCTTTTTGACGTGCTCCCACAGGCTATGTTGGCTGTGCAGCCATTCACCGACCAACCAGTTCGCCCAACGCCCGCTCTAAAGTCTTCACAAAATAAAAGACCCATTTTGACAGTTCACGCCCATGAAGCTTTAACCCCTAATGCGTAGGTAATAAAAACTGTTGCGTACAAGCAAAGCGTACAAGTTACACCTAGGAAAACCGCTTCCATTACCTACGCGTTAGGGGTAAAAACTTCATGGGCGTGAACTGTCAAAACGGGCCTTTTATTTTATGAAGACTTTAGTGTTATTTGCACGAATCATTCTACTTTCGACCCACTGATAAAACACGATGTTGTATTAAGCTTACAATTTGACCAATACAGGCCTAAGATACCAAACAGATTATTTTTTAAACTGCGTCTATAACATGCTACTATTATACGAAATATAACTTTTGAGGACAAGATTCACGACCGACAACTCAAAATTTGAAGCACACTCAGTTTCCCGCATTCATTTCCTTAGTGTAAAACATACAGGCACTGCTTCTGGCCCCTCACTAGGATATCCTGTGTCTTGGGAACATAGCGATGTCATGTCACAAACATAATATTTATACATCCAAAACATATCCAAAACGTTTGGTTTTAGTCTATGCAATGTCTTTTGAGCGTCAGATAATTTTGCGAGTCTGTATTGGTCTATACTGTACATAGCGTTATGGAGCCTCGTTATATCGTTTTAGTAATGAGGGTGGTAATGTTTGCGGGTTTGTGTGTGATATTGATGATGATTACGTGCCATGCCAGCTGGTACACAATTACTCACACACACATTATGATTTATACAAAACATTTATAGGTACATAAACATTTATTTTATTACACATACAGGCACTTACATTACATACATCGCTTCTGGCATCACACTATGATACGGGAAATAATAGTGGTTCCCACAAACAAATCTCCGAATTAAGTACTGACTTTCTGAAAAGTGATTCAAGAGGAGGTGAGTTTCGGTAGTTTAGTATTTTTTTCGGAAAGAGCTGTCGTCAAAATCACGTGACTCGCTCACGTGTGTCCCAATTTCCGGTGAATCAGCTTACTTCCGGACCCTGAAGACACTGAAGTGTTATGCCCGCTGTATACTCGCGCGCGAAACATGTTGAGGCTGATGTACGTTGCGTTTTGCAGACTACATTTATCTGATATTGGTAGTGTGGGAAACGCAATGTACAGCCTCGGAATGTCTCACGTAAGTGTATCAAAAGAGGTTGTGTATATCAAAGAGTTATTGAAAACATGCAATATCGTTCTGTATAACTTTGAAGAAAGTGGATCCGCGCTGTTACGGCAGCGTGGCAGCCATTTGACGCTCAGATCAATGAAACTCTTTGTTTACTTCCTTCTTCCAAGATTTCACTATACATTTGACAACGGCGGCCGGCGGCGGCGGCCCCGCGTTTAAACATTCTAATCTATGGGCTCCACTTCCAACCCGACGAAGACTATGAAAAAAATACATTCTAGCTTTTGTAACTTTTCTCAAGCGTGTGGCAAAAGCACAGTTGCTAGTTGCGCCAACGATTCTGTCTGTTTCTTCTGAAACACCCTTTATGCTCATCGTAGGTTTTCATCAGTATTCTCCCAATTTCAATTCGCATTACACCGAAGACACGCCGTCACCTCTGGGGACCGACGTAACTCGGTCGGTTTACCTAACCAATGAATTACCGGCATGAATAATTCAAAGCTACTCTCTCGCTCTGGCGGGAGAATTGAAATAAAGCTATCTCTTTCACTTGGTCGGTTCCAAAACACATTAGTCATGCTTGTGGGCGAGGGATTTTTTAGGCATCACGGAAAATGTAAGGCGTTTGCGGAATAATCTAGATGCCGATGCCGATTTCGATTGGCGGTGGAAATTATTTTACACTTCATCGGAGGGCAAAATGTCTATTGGATGGGGAGAGATTTTCAGAATTGTGCTCCTGAAATCTGAAGCTCTGTATCTTTTCATATAAGTATCTCGATTCCTTTGTGTTTCAAATTATAGTTGCTTGAGATGACAGCTTTGATGTAACCAAATATCTTTCTTGCCAGGGATTGCGACAGTTTCAAGACATCAGAGAGATAGAGCTTTCATTAGAAATACATTAAAGCAATAATTAATTATGAAAGCACGAATAACTAACCATCGAAAGAAGTATTTGTGCTTCCGTGTTTAGTTGATTTGAAATCTGTCTAGACTGACGCGGTTAAATCTTCATTCATTTTGTTCCTTTCAGCGAATGATAGTACTCATCAGTATGAGAACAATGTCCCATGAAACATATGATCGGAAAAAAAAAACGTCTTACGTACATTGGCCTCACCAGCTGATTACAAGGTATGGGAGCACAACTTTTTTTTTCGTTTAGGACCATTATGTTTCTTGGAGAAAGTTGTTCATATTGATGGGTACTATCATTCTTTAAGAAAAACAAAAGCATAATCTAATCTGTAGTATGTACTTTATGTAGTAGTCGTGAAAACCCCTCCACCGACCCGCACTGAGCCAGCGTGGTGGAGTATGGCTCAATCTTAAAGGCCTGAGCCCCTCGGTGGGGACATTAATGGGCTAAAACTTTTGCTTTACTATATTTTGTATACGGAAACTAAAACAAAACCAGTAAAAGCTAGTTTATAATTAACACCTGCACTATGCAACACTGAACCAACAAAGTGCTAAGTTTGTTCGTTGAATCGTCGTTGTATGAAACTCGAGAGAGTGACGTCATTCGCAAGATTCGGGTCTCTTGTTTGTTAAGAAAATAATTAATAATTTTAACTGAATCTTTTGGGGTGTTATTGTTTTCTTAATAAACCGATTTTATTCTTTATCCCAATTATATATAACACAGCGTCACGCTTTTTTGCATACGGGGTGGAAGAGGCATCATTGTGCCCACTTTTAGCCAGTTATTCAACACTCCGTTTTGCGTGACAGGGGGCTAGCCCATCTCCGCGGCTATGGATAAATTAAGGTTAATCCCATTTCTTAGTTTATTATTAATTCATGCGCTACGCAAAATTATATTTATTAAAATGGAAGTGTTTTATTTAGTTTCATCCCTCTTCTGGAAAAAAGGCATGAAGAATTGAGGATATAGGTACACCTACTATATTGTCTTACGGCGAATTGTATGTTAAAAATCAAATAAACAAAATGAAAGAAAAATGTAGTCAAGCAAGAATATTTTTAGTTCGCCCGTTTAGTTTTTCGGCGAAACTCAGCCACTTCAACTAAGAACCCCAGTAATAATATGCGAAGCGCAGCGCGCAGGTATTGTCTCGGGACGTGAGGGACAGAGCTATACATAGCGCATAGCTCTGTCCCCCACTTTCCCGCGACAATACCCGCGCCGCGCCCCGCATGCTACTGGTGCATCTCTAGCAAGAGATACGACAGCCATTATCGTGTCTCTGAAGCCCTGGTACAAGTGCCCTAGCTGTGTCGTTGAATAATGCATAAGCACATCCACCTGGATTCAGTATACTTTGCAAATCACTAGGCAGACAGGCTTGGGATGCAGAAACAAGATCTCAAAGATTGATGGACGCTCAATGTCATTCTTATTGTCCATCGTGAAATTACAGCGCGCTGTGACATTGCTAAATAGAAATATCGAAACCACTTCCCATACGGGGTGGCACAGACACAATTTTGACAACTTTAAGACAATTCAAAGGTCAAAGTTCATTTTTAGGGTACCGTACCCGAAGGGTGCCAAACGGGACCCTATTACTGAGACTTCGCTGTCCGTCTGTCCGTCCGTCCGTCCGTCCGTCCTGTCTGTCACCGGGTCCGTCTGCACGAACCGTAATAGCTAGAAAGCTGAAATTTTCACAGAATGTGTATATCTGTTGCCGCACCAACCACAAATACTGAAATACGAGAGATATTGCAAATTAAAGGGGGCCCCGACACAAGAGACGTGTTTAGATACACTTACGCATTTCAAAATGGAGATCTTGACTGAAACTGTTTATTTATTGTCATAGCAACCATGTCATAGACACATATACTACACATTTAAATATGATAGCATATTTCGCGTCAACCCACATGGTTGTGGTAGCTCAGCCGGTATGATGTAGACTCTCAATCCGGAGGTCGTCGGTTCAAATCTCGTGAAGGCATAAACTTTTAAATTTTCTTTTTGATTATTTTTTTATTGTTTTGAGTGCTTTTGATTTGTTGTACGATGGTACGGTACCCTTCGTGTGCGATACCGACCCGCACTTAACCGATTTTTTTATTTATTTACCATAAAATCATATCCATATTCATATTCTATATTGCACTGTAACTCAATATTAAAACTTAAATAACATTTAGTGCGCAAAGGCGAGCTTATCTCTAAAGAGATAATTCTACTAGCAAACCTAGGCAGGACAGGAAAGATGGTGCTGAGAAGATACCTATATTGCTTAATCAACGTCAATATAATATTAATATTTTTGTATACTAACGTCACTCACGCACTCAGTTATTCAATTCTCCATTTTGCGTGACAGGGGGCATGTATTAGAGATATTGAATGATTTCCTATAAACTTGCCACGACGTAAAGACACACAAAACACTCAGATAGGCACACAAACAGGCAGACAGACAAGAGAAGACACACAAAACACTCAGATAGGCACACAAACAGGCAGACAGACAAGAGAAGACACACAAAACACTCAGATAGGCATACAAACAGGCAGACAGACAAGAGAAGACACACAAAATACTCAGATAGGCACACAAACAGGCAGACAGACAAGAGAAGACACACAAAATACTCAGATAGGCACACAAACAGGCAGACAGACAAGAGAAGACACACAAAACACTCAGACAGGCACACAAACAGGCAGACAGACAAGAGAAGACACACAAAACACTCAGACAGGCACACAAACAGGCAGACAGACAAGAGAAGACACACAAAACACTCAGACAGGCACACAAACAGGCAGACAGACAAGAGAAGACACACAAAACACTCAGACAGGCACACAAACAGGCAGACAGACAAGAGAAGACACACAAAACACTCAGACAGGCACACAAACAGGCAGACAGACAAGAGAAGACGGTTCATAGTTTTATCTTTCCTCATTTTTTTCGTCGGGATTTTAAAACAAACACAAAGGGAAACAAAAGTCCTTAATAGAAGAAACTTCGGGGCCAATGTTGCTTGTTCATTCGCAAAAGGGTTCGGTGGGTTACCACAAACATTCGCCAATCGATTAGTAAGTTTCGCCTTCTCGGTGAAGGAATAAAGGTCAATCCTACTTATATTTTTGCTTGAATGTTCGTGCCAGCCTCACTAGCCGCAAAAAAGGATCCAGCGAAAGTTTTACAGCACTTCATTCTATTTGTATAGTTTAGCTCGGGATGTGGAAAAAGAAATTGCTATTTTTTATGTACTTTGTTTGTTTACCGATTTTAGTCTACAGCTGCTTTTCTATTGAAGTTGGCTTTGAAAATATTTGTGCCGACATAATGTGTATGTGAAACGATAAAATCTCTTAAGGCAAACACTGCAGTAGCTTAGGTGAAGACTAAGGGGGTGAGCACAGCGAAGCCCACGAATAGTCTTCGTGTTCGTTTGACATGTATAACACAAAAAACATCACGTAGTGCTGAATAAAAATGCTTTAAAAAAAAAAATGTTTTCGTTAAAACCCGCCACATCATGATGTGCCCGGTACCCGGGCATATCATGAAATGGCGGGACACATCATCAGCCACCGACGTGTATCACATAATGGTGTAGTTTGAGAGACAGACATGAGTTAGAGGCATTTTTACGTCACTCTGAGCAACTTACAACATGGAACCGAATTTATCAGAACAACTTACTTGACTCGCGCACCAAGGGTTCCGATCACACTTGGAGAGCATAACACGTGTAATTAGGTTTCCACATAAAAAACTAAAGTGTGATGTCATCCATGTAAACCAAATTGCTATAAGACCTTGCTTCGTGCCAAATTTCATGATTCTAGGTCAACGGGAAGTACCCTCTAGGTTTGGTTCCCTTGCGAGTTCCACGCGAGTTCATACAAATTCAGCAAAGTCAGCCAACATATGACATAATATCGCGGTATCTTTTGATTGCGTGGACCTAGAAGTTTATTTTTTTCACAGCTCCAAGGGACCATAGACTTGAGTAATCGATATTAATTGATGATTAAACGAACTTACAAAGTGAAGTTCTATCACAATTATATGAATCATCTGACCCGAAGAGACTAGTGACTGAAAAGAAAATATATTAGTATAACACATGTAGTAACACGTAAGTGACACCACTCAGCACTTAAGTTGAGAGAGTAAATAATTAAGGAATTTTGATTGTTTTCATAGATTCGAAATTTGTAGGTGGGTAGTTGCACTATCTTCTACCCGCGCTGCAACTGTCCGCCTCTGGCACGTCATTTAGTTTAGAGTATTTCGACTCTACATCATTGATTAATTTTACGACATAGTTATACGGGAGCATGCGTTGGGCGGGCGGGAGTTAAGTCACTAGTCTCTTCGGGTCAGATGATTCATATAATTGTGATAGAACTTCACTTTGTAAGTTCGTTTAATCATCAATTATATTCTCATCTGACCCTCTAGACTAGTGACTGAAAAGAAAATATATTAGTATAACACATGTAGAGGTTGAGAGTGAGTCGGAAAATATTATCAATGATGCACAATATTATAGTGAGTCTTCTTCGATTTGTTATAAAGGAGCAGAAGATTAGATGGCATTACATCTATAATTATTTCCAAATTTTATAATTGTAAAATAACTAGAGTATAATTATTCTTATAGTAGCTCTAGCTTATCGATTGCATCGTGATAAATTGTAACATCAATTTATTAATACATAGTAATACAATAAGGATCAATCATTTGTTCTATTGTTAACTCATCGCTACCACTATCAATAGCTCTATTGTAAATATATTGCGAACGTTTTTGAACCGTCGCTCCAACCCGCCGTATTGCGGATGGTATCAGTACTGACTCCGAGGGTGTAATGTAAGATATAAGCCCTCGACGTAGAGTCATGTCATGACTATGTGCCGAAAAATATTAGAATCAATTGCTGCTGTCTTTTAAAGTACGCTTGATCCAGCGTCTCAGTGTTTGGCTGCCTGCAAAAATAAGGTTTTTGCCTATAACTGCATATTTCCGGATTTTGTCTTATTTATACAAATATGAGACCAGAGTTGTTGCGGGACAAACAGAAGGTTAGTTTGCGAAATAAATATATGGATAGAACTGGTTGTTAACAACCCGGTCTTGATGTCTTAGAGATATCACGAGTTTTGATATTAATTAAAACGGTCATTAGAGGTTATAATGTTGTCTAATTTAATGGCGGAAAAAATACGAAGAATATCGAACGTTCAATTTTATCGAAAGTTCAATTTTCCTAAAATGTTCGAAGTTTTTTGAACACGATGAGCAGTCGCAAGGGCCAACAGTGTTCTTTTTTGATAATTGTTCCAAATTAAGTTCTTCAATACGATATAATGTACTCAAGTGGATATAACCATGTTAGTATCCCAAGTAATGTTATACTTGGGTAATGGAGCCCGAAGTCGGAACACTCCCATATTATATCTGTTGTGTTTTGTTTTGCAATAAATAAAATAAATAAATAAAATAAAGAATCTCTGCAGCCAGTCGTCTTTTGACAAGTTTGGACCTAACAGCAAAGAAAGAGCCTACAAGAATTCAAGGAGCCAAATTGACAACCTTCCTTATAAAGCTGTGTTAGAAAGTAAATTAGATGGGCAAGAGATTCCTGGTAAATCTCTAAATTGTTGTGGTATACAACTTCCGCCATTTTTTAAGACATACGTCGTACTGCCTAATAAAATTTGGTGATAATGATGCTATCATTATGTCCAATGAGACTTATGATCACCTTCGTCTTAACAACGCCTCCCTGACAAGATGCCTGCAACCAAGGAAAGTGAGTTGTGTATCTGGGAGCTGGAATGAGGTATCGACGCATTACTTGACGGTAAAAAAGGTTACTGTTTTTGAAACAAGTAGGTCTGAGAACATAGGATATTACGATTGTGATGGCCAAAAAAGGTAATACGCTGCGCATATTTTTTTTTTTTTTTTTATTATTCGGCTCGGGAATAGGTCGATGTTAGGTTCACCAAACTTCTCTACCTACTAGGAACTGGAAGGCCCAAGTGTCTAGTTCTTATCCTATATCTGGGTGAGTCCTCCGGGACTCTGCGTCAGCAATGGTATTATCGCTGGACTTTATAAACGATGCAAATATAAACATTCTTCGAGCTTCACACTATTGCCAAATTTCTCGGATGATCTGTGTGAGTTGAGGGAACTGAGCCTTGATCACGAACGTTTTCGAGATCGTAAAACGTTTTCGAGAAAGCAGGAAATTATATTTTATATCCTAAAGAATAAGAATCACTGACATTTGTCTTTTTGATAGTTTTCTATCGAATCTTTATTCTTGATTGAACTATTGGTGACCACTCATCCTGTATATATATATATATATATATATAAGCGATTGCAGTCGAATTATCAATACGCAAATATCCTACAGGTATTCTTATACTAATTGAAATACATCAATACGCATGAGTCGGCATGAGTTATAAGAGTTTATCCCTAAGCTCACAACTTCTGAAATGGCGGTAGGATACAAAAAATAAAAATATTATATTATCTTGACTTTGACTAAGCAATCTGTATGATTTTATGATCAATATTTTTTATTTTATTTTAATTGAATTGAATTGTTCAAGATAGTTAATATATTTGAGTATGTCTTTCTTTTTCCTTAAGACCACTGCCCGCTTGCGGTATCGCCCTAACAGGCTGCCCTCCACCCTGTAGTTGAGGCGTCAGAAAATTATTTCGGTGTAGTAATTGTCGGTGCGAATGCGATGGATGGAAGATTCAATAGCACACAACCACCAATTGATATAGAATATAATAGAATATTCATTTATCAACTGTTACTTTACACAAATGATGTCAAACGATGTCATCCTTGATCGTGTAAGGAAGTGTAATTATCATCTTTCAAGACTTTGTATTTGCAGCGTTCCAGCTCCATGGTGTACATCCATTATTATAATTAGTATTATATATATCGCGGGACACGCGAATTCTAGCTGCAGCCTTACTAACTGGGCTAGTTTTCTAACTTTACATCTCTGCAGTACACGAAATTAGGTTTTTTTTTTTTTTTTTGTAGGCCTTGTCATGATAAGACGCTGGAAGCTGTAAGACACTTTATTAAGCCATATTATTATTTAAGATTTATGAGGATATTACGTTACGTACGTATTTTAAGTTACGTTGATGTTTTCCAAACACCTACGGTAGGTAAACCATTACCAAACTATATCCAGTCATCAAGTTAAAAGGTGGAGAGACCAGCGGCGGAGCGTAGGTACTTTAACAGCAAGGACTCATATCGATATTCTAAAAATACTGGTATTTACCCAGAAATATTGAAATCAGTATCGATACTTCTCATAAATATCGCTATTTGGTACTGGTACCTACTTTAGAATACTGGTATATATAGGAACTGATAATTATATCGATATCTGGTACCGATACCCGGGATCTTCGTCGTGTCGTTCGTAATTTCGTAATTTATTTTTGGCACTCACATCAAATAATATAGATATCTTATTAGAAAAAACCCCATCCCCAACAACAGATCTCCTCCAGCAAACCGTGTAGGGTAGGAGACGGAGATTATATGAGGTAAGGGGAGGAGTCGTTTATGCGACGTTGCCAGATTGGGCGGGTGCGGAACAGCAACTACAAAGCGAGAAGCAAGGACGCGGGTCGTGACGACGACGCTCAAGGATATTTTGAATGTCGAGTCCGACCCGACGGTCTACCTTACTCAGGTACCAACCCAAATACAGCATTACCAAAGCCAATATTTTGTAAAACATCAATCGCATTGAAAAAGTGTTTTTACTGTGTCCAGGTACATACTATTTACTTAGGGGTAGCGGGTACAAAATAACTGGACATGAAAATTGTATCTTACTTATAGCCGTTAATCCAGGCCAGACAGTGTGGTCATAAGTAAGGACCATTGTCTAATAAAGTGAGAACGTACGTGCGTACTTAACTGTATTTAGGAACGGCGGCATTGGACTTGGCGATGGCCTTGATGAGTAGGCGGGCGGATGCAGCAGTGGGGGTGCCGGCTGTGGCTGGTACGCCGGGTGCGCCGTGTGCGGCGGGCGTGGGGCTGCAAGCTCGTGACTCCTCGGCCACGGCTGTGGGGTATCATGCGGCCAGCGCGCGGGGGAGGAGCTCGTCGGCTTAAAGTTAGGTCTTGTAACAGAGTCTCCATGCTGGATGTCACCGAGAATTCGGCTGACATCTATAAGTTTTATTTTTATTTTTTATATAATATAACTTCGTTATTTGTCCTTGGAATTCAGTTGCATAAATATGTCTTCCAACAGACAAGAAGTCGCACTTGCCATTTGTTTAACTAAATCTTAGGAACATTGATTCAATATCTTTGTATATACCACATGCAAGAAATTAATAAATGAATTAGGAATTGATGTTTTTACAATTACCCGGTATCAGGTATTTATTCATGAGTTCTTTACGATTTTCTTTGGCGAGGCCTTCTGAGTACCTTGGTAAGGTACACTTAGTCTTTTATTGCAGGTGAGTACCTGTTTTAGGCAAAACAGATGTGTTTTGAGACAGCCCCAATGACTACTCAGGCACACACTGTATATTCATAACGTAGAATCATCACATTGCTGCACTGGTAACTATATTACATCATCGAGTTAGGTACAATCCCCAATGAATTGCACGCCAACTGTAATATGAATGTGTGAAGTAGCCCGGTGTGGCTAGCTCGATTACATTCTCAGTATACCATGTTAGGACAAAAAATATTGCAACAAAGTAGATTTATCTGATTCAGAAACCACATCTACTGTATATTCATAACGTAAATACGTTATATTGCTGCACAGGTAACTATATTACATCATCGAGTTAGGTACAATCCCCAATGAATTGCACGCCAACTGTAATATGAATGTGTGAAGTAGCCCGGTGTGGCTAGCTCGATTACATTCTCAGTATACCGTGTTATGACAAAACATATTGCAACAAAGTAGATTTACCTGATTCGGAAACCACATCTACTGTATATTCATAACGTAAATACGTTACATTGTTGCACAGGTTCGGGAACAACATGTCACACACACACACACACACACAATGTCCTGTGCGGGACCTGGGTAATGAAACTGATGAATCACTGTCACTACTTTGTTTTCTTTTTCTTATTTTGCATTATTTCATCATTAGATGTGAAATATCTTCTTCGAAGTCCTAAGTACACTTTCTTTTCAGCATTTTTCGTGACTTTTTCGCACTTATTCTCGTAGAATTTAAAAAATCGGCACGAGCGAAAAAATAAGTGACTAGAGCGGTTGACACTTAAAATGTGAATGACGTGCCAGAGGCGGACAGTTGCAGCGCGGGTAGAAGATAGTGCAACTACCCACCTACAAATTTCGAATCTATGAAAACAATCAAAATTCCTTAATTATTTACTCTCTCAACTTAAGTGCTGAGTGGTGTCACTTACGTGTTACTACATGTGTTATACTAATATATTTTCTTTTCAGTCACTAGTCTAGAGGGTCAGATGAGAATATAATTTCAACATGATACCTCCACGCGTTCGTGAGAAAAGGGGTCGTGACAGACGGACAGACAGACAGACAGACGGACAACAAAGTGATCCTTTAAGGGTTCCTTTTTTCCTTTTAAGGATCGGAACCCTAAAAAACGAACAAAAACAACTTTTTTTGTATGGAAGAAATTTTATTTTAATTTAATTATTTAATATTTTGTAAAAATTACAAGCGTCTACCTGTTACTACTATCAATATCGAGCAAAAAGGAGCCAAAAAAACACGATTGTTGTATGGGAGCCCCCTTAAATATTAATTTTATAAGCAGCAACAGAAATACTTCATCTGTGAAAAGTTCAACTGTCTAGCTATCACGATTCATGAGATACAGCCTGGTGACCATTATCTATCAAAACGCCAAAAAATCATGTCTGTTGTATGGGAGCCCCAATATTTATTATAAACAATGTGTTTTTTAGTATTTTATTTCATTTTCATTTACACTGTATTGCACAAGACATAAAAAACACGTAACATTTACAAAAACGTATGTACAAAGGCGAGCTTATCTCTAAAAAGAGATTTCTTCCAGCAAACCTAGGCATGACAGGAAAAAACAGATACGTATTTATTGTTATAGCGGCAGTAGAAATACATCATCTGTCAAAATTTCAACAGTAGCTATCACGGTTCATGATATTATACAGCCTGGTGGCAGACGGACAGACGGACGGACAGACAGACGGACAGCGGAGGCTTAGTAACAGGGTCTCGCTTGGCCCCCTTCGGGTACAAAACCCTTAAAATCCTGAGTGTGAAAATTTTACTGACGTCATTTGTTCTCACAGGGTTTTCCGAGCGAACGAAATTACGGAACAAACCTGAAATTTATTAATTACCCCTCCCCCATCGGGGAAGGTTTAAATTAATTTTTATTACAAGGCCGAACGGAAAAGAGGCTCTTTTGAATAAAGCTCAAATTGGCCACTTAATGGCGCGCTGTTCTGTGAAAAAACCTCAAGTATTCCGTTTGTTCTACGAGCTCGAAGTTATGGGCAAAATTGCGTGTATGTAATCTTAAACTCGATTTTGTATCTATTGACCACAGTCTATTGAACTATTGACTATTCTGCTTCCTTTAAAATTGATGTTTTACTTTTGGTCAAGTTAAAACAAGACTCTGAGCAAATCTGGAGTTCTGAAAAGATGATGTCAAGAGATTAAAAATACAGCTACTGGATTACCAGGAACTGGATACGGGCAGAGTGTTGCCTATGTAGTTACTATAACTATAATATTAAAGTATCTGTGCTTATAGGAGTTTTATAAGTTAGCAAAATTCTGAAAATCCATAAAAAGAGCAAATTGAAAACGATTCCAATCGATCGCATCATCAAGGCCAAGTCTCATGGCTCCGTTCGTAACACACATTCGTAGCAGGCGTTACGATTATGGTCTGCGTAGCATCGTAGCAGCGTAGCAATTCATGCCATGCATGCTGTTTTCTGAGAGACCGGCGACCGCGTGAATTTCCCATACAAACGTAATACAAAAATGATTTGAATTTGAGAACTAGTTCAAAGCATTTAGACTGTTAATCGGATTTATACACTGTTTACGCAGGTCTTCTTAATCAAAGTGTTTTTGTATTGTTGTCTTCTTATTCGTGTGGAAACTTGTAGGAAGAATCAAAGTAGATCCTTCCAGTAGTCAGCCATTGCAATGGCTTTGTAACTAGCCTGCATAAGGTCGGCGTGTGTGCAGGAATTGTTGTCTTAGCCCGGGTCTCTCAAGAGACGGATAAACAGTCAGATAACTTTTTTTGACACTTTTTGTACGTGTGATATGTCAAAAGTCCTAGATAAATAGACAGATAAACTCTATCTGAGGAATGAGAGATCAGCACTGAATCAAGTATAGTAGTGCACAATTTAAATTAACACACAATTTTTCCTCTAATAGACAATATACGAAAACATAACGAAAGTGAAGTAATATATTCATGGTATGTTAGAATTAAGTAGATACCTTATTTCGTCCTTTATACCTTACTCATAAAACGATATTACCATATATTACGACCGATCAAACGTCCCTTTTATTTAAGAACGTAAAAGTTTCAACTTTTATAACGAAAAATCTGCTATAAACTTTTGCAGTATTGACGAAAAATACTGACTTACACCGATTTGAGCGTGACATGCCTTGTATTTCTATATGTATAGTTTATTATATAGTAAGTGAACAATAATTTATTGCACTTATAAAATACCAATCAACAGTCATCTTAAAATAAAAATCTGTGCATACCCTAAACTTAGAACTACAAAATTACCAGCGGTAAATATAAGTGTCGGCGGCCGATCGTAGAATTGGTCAAATCATGATGTGCCCAAACGTGAAATATCATGAAACGATAAAATCTCTTCAGGCAAACACTGCGGTAGCTTAGGTGAAGACTAAAGCTGCGCTCGCCCACGAATAGTCTTTGTGTTCGTTTGATATGTATAACACAAAAACATCACGTAGTGCTGAATAAAAATGTGTTTAAAAAGACATGTTTTCGTTAAAACCCCCCACATAATGATGTGCCCAGTAATTGCTTGGGCATATCATGAAATGGCGGGGCACATGACGGCATATCATGATGTGCCCGATTCTGCGATCGGCCGCCGACGACGTATTAGTACTTTATCGTAGTATGTGTTAAAATCAAAGTACCTATCTATAACCCATAAAGTTTCATGCAGTACATTTTAATAGACTAAATATACTTTAAACACTTGAATCTTTGCAACAACTTAAATAATGCCCTCTAAGGCCTTCACAGAAACTTCGACTGAGAACGCCGATAAAACTTAACCGAGGCTTAAGCTATCACTTAATCAAGTATTTCACTTAAGGTGCATGTCGCTCTCGACCTTTGAAGTTACGATTATGATAAGTACGAGTGAGCCATACTACAAATATAAATGTATTAAACATATTTTATTTCACAAACACGGCAATGAGTATAGAATTCAGTAAAACCATTTCTTCGTATTGGTGGGTCCCTTCATCATAAAAGACAGCTACCCTCCTTTCAGCTGTTTGGCCCTGCGTGCAATCACAATGGTTCCGATTGGTCGAATATGTTTATTTCATTTGTTCATTTATTTATTTATTGCACAAAAAAACATAAAAATACGTAACATTTACAGAAAGATATGTACAAAGGCGAGCTTATCTCTAAAAAGAGATTTCTTCCAGCAAACCTAGGGTTACAGGAAAAAAACAGATAAAGAGATATTTCTGACAGGAAACAATGGTAATCGACTAGGAAAGTCGTATTAAGGCTCTGGGGGTTGCCAGATTTTTTCATGGTTTGGGCGTGGCCTAGCTTTTCCCGCCGCGCAGCCATGCCTCACTCCGCATCACGAGATCGCGACGCCGGAAACCAAAGTTTCAGAACAACGGTAGGTATGCTAGTGCGTGTCAATGATAATTATAAGATTATGATCTAGATACATGTACGTACCTACCCCACCTACACATCAGATTTTATTGTTTATGTATGTACCTGACTACCTGTCTCTTGAAATGTAAACCTCACTTGTTCATAATTGACTTTTTACATAGTGAAATCTTCAATTGACTTAATTATTAAATCAAAATTTTTGTTTAATTTTATGTATAGCTGTGGATTTTTGTTCAATAAATAAATAAAACATGTATGGACGTACCTATTGTTCAAATTAAAATATATCAAAGCATTACGCCCCGTTTCCATTTAGGAAGACAGTCTGAATTATATATAACCTATTTGATCTACTAACTGCTATGCGTATTACCGAGTGATGTTTTATTGTAATATGACGCTTTTTTAGGAAAACATCTTGGATATAAGTATACTTTGCGTCACATAAAATAACCGGCCAAGTGCGAGTCGGACTCGCGCATGAAGGGTTCCGTACTATTATCTATAAAAAAACCCCAAAAAAAACACGTTAGTTGTATGGGAGCCCCCCTTAATATTAAATTTCTTTTGTTTTTTAGTATTTGTTGTTATAGCGGCAACAGAAATACATCATCTGTGAAAATTTCAACTGTCTAGCTACCACGGTTTATGAGATACAGCCTGGTGACAGACGGACAGCGAAGTCTTAGTAATAGGGTCCCGTTTTGCACCCTTCGGGTACGGAACCCTAAAAACGCTGGAGGCGATGGAGCGGTGCATGGCAATAGCTTCCTTATATGTATGGGTACACTGGTGTAATTTGCGGAAAAGAATGTGGTAATATGCATGGCAATAGCGTCCTTACCTGCATGGACAAATTGGCGTAAATCGCCTACCACTGCAGCGTTCTTTTTAGATGATTATATCTATATTCATAAGGATGAGCAACTTATGATATGTGCTAAGAGAGTTCATGACTGGTTACCTAGAACTAACATGTGACAATGTTTCCGTTTGGTAGGTAGTTGTTTCCGTTAGGTAGTATTCATGAATTTCGATGGTTTTCTGATAGAATTTTCCACACAAAATCAGATACTTTTTCTCAGAGCATAGAGTTTACTTTTACATGAGCATAAAACTATCGAATATCAAAACGAATGAAACCACTCACGCAGCTCACGCTTCACGACTACCTCGATTATCGATTGTTTTAGGATTATTCGAATACTTTGAATGATTTCTACAATCGAGTGGCTTAGCGATTGTTATTCACAATCGTGCAACAGAGTGGCAAGCATAAGTTGGCGTTCCTGTGGCGGCGCCTCCTACACACTTTTATCGCCGCCGACAAAAAGTCGCCGCCATCTTGAACATTTTCGTCTGGTCTGATTTGCTTCAAAATCGATACCTGAAGATCTGGTTGGAGTCCAATTATGATTCTAAAGTCAGACTTTGAAAAAAGTCGCCGCCATATTGATATTTTTTGTAATGTAGGTACTAGGCCGATTTGCTTCAAGATCGATTCTAAGAATGCGGTTGGAGTCCAATCATGATTCTGTAGTCAGATTTAGAAAAAAGTTGCCGCCATCTTGAACTTTTTGTAACTATAGTCTATTCGTGATAAGAATGAAGTGGAGTCATCACTGTCCGGCGGCTTAGCCACGCCACAGATTAATAATGGCCACGCCCCGTAACCAATCAAATCGTTTCCTCTTATCAAGCCAAGTTCACAGTGACCGGTTGAAGGCAAACTTTCAAACGCGACGGTTGTGTCCTGTCCATTTTAATTTTAATTTCACAACATTCTTATCACGAATGGACTGTAGACGGATTTGTTTCAAAATCGATATCTAGGAATGCGGTTAGAGTCGAATCATAATTCTGAAGTCAGATTTTGAAAAAAGTCACCGCCATCTTGAACTTTTTAGTTATTGGTCTGATTTGCTTCAAAATCGATATCTAAGGATGCGGTTGGAGTATATTCATGATTCTGAAGTCAGATTTTGAAGTTTTGTGCCGCACCGGCTTCAAACTGGTATTTTAAGCCCCGCTATAGCTATTGCTATGTGATATCAAATTTAAATTTTGCAATATGGGTATGGTTTTCGAGGTATTTTGGGGTTCTAGTGACGAATTAGGGGTCCATTTTGCATTTCAAGATGGCTGCCGCGCCAAATTTCTGTTTTGCAATATGGGTATGGTTTTCGAGGTATTTTGTGGTTCTATTTTATTTTTATTTTTTGACGAATATAGAGTCCATTTTGCATTTCAAGATGGCCACCGCGCCTAATTTAAATTTTGTAATGTGGGTATGGTTTTCGAGGTATTTTGGGGTTCTAGTGACGAATTAGGGGTCCATTTTGCATTTCAAGATGGCTGCCGCGCCAAATTTCTGTTTTGCAATATAGGTATGGTTTTCGAGGTATTTTGGGGTTCTAGTGACGAATTAGGGGTCCATTTTGCATTTCAAGATGGCTGCCGCGCCAAATTTCTGTTTTGCAATATGGGTATGGTTTTCGAGGTATTTTAGGGTTCTAGTGACGAATTAGGGGTCCATTTGGCATTTCAAGATGGCCACCGCGCCAAATTTCTAATTTGCAATATGGGTATGGTTTTCGAGGTATTTTGGGGTTCTAGTGACGAATATAGAGTCCATTTTGCATTTCAAGATGGCCACCGCGCCTAATTTAAATTTTGCAATATGGGTATGGTTTTCGAGGTATTTTAGGGTTCTCGTGACGAATATACAGTCCATTTTGCATTTCAAGAAGGCCGCTGCGCCAAATTTCTATTTTGCAATGTGGGTATGGTTTTCAAAATATTTTAGGGTTCTAGTGACGAATTAGGGGTCCATTTTGCATTTCAAGATGGCTGCCACGCCAAATTTCTGTTTTGCTATATGGGTATGTTTTTCGAGGTTTTTTGGGGTTCTAGTGACGAATATACAGTCCATTTTGCATTTCAAGATGGCCGCTGCGCCAAATTTCTATTTTGCAATATGGGTATGGTTTTCGAGGTATTTTAGGGTTCTAGTGACGAATTAGGGGTCCATTTTGCATTTCAAGATGGCTGCCGCGCCAAATTTCTGTTTTGCAATATGGGTATGGTTTTCGAGGTATTTTAGGGTTATAGTGACGAATGAGGGGTCCATTTTGCATTTCAAGATGGCCACCGCGCCAAATTTCAATTTTGCAATATGGGTATGGTTTTCGAGGTATTTTGGGGTTCTAGTGACGAATAAAAAGTCCATTTTGCATTTCAAGATGGCCGCTGCGCCAAATTTTAATTTTGCAATATTGGTATAGATTTCGAGGTATTTTAGGGTTCTTGTGGCGAATTAGGGGTCCATTTTGCATTTCAAGATGGTCACCGCGCCAAATTTCTATTTTGCAATATGGGTATTGTTTTCGAGGTATTTTAGGGTTCTAGTGACGAACGAATTCGCGTTTATTCCCAGTAGTACACACCCCGCCGTCCACACTGTTACGGTATGGAAAAAAAAACCCATACGGTAACAGTGTTGACGTAGGTATGGGACTTTTTATTCCCCAGTAGTTCCGTTGGTTGCAGTTCATTGCGTGTTGAAAAATTGTGTCGATTTTGAAGCAAATCGGTTCAGTAACAAAAAAGTTCAAGATGGCGGCGACTTTTTTGATATTTGACTTCAGAATCATGATTGGACTCCAACCGGATCTTCAGATATCGATTTTGAAGCAAATCGGTTGAGTAACAAAAAAGTTCAAGATGGCGGCGACTTTTTTTAATATTTGACTTCAGAATCATGATTGTACTCCAACCGCATTCTCAGATATCGATTTTGAAGCAAATCGGTTCAGAAACAAAAAAGTTCAAGATGGCGGCGACTTTTTTAATATTCGACTTCAGAATCATGATTGGACTCCAACCGGATCCTCAGATATCGATTTTGAAGCAAATCGGTTGAGTAACAAAAAAGTTCAAGATGGCGGCGACTTTTTTAATATTTGACTTCAGAATCATGATTGGACTCCAACCGGATCCTCAGATATCGATTTTGAAGCAAATCGGTTGAGTAAAAAAAAAGTTCAAGATGGCGGCGACTTTTTTTAATATTTGGCTTCAGAATCATGATTGTACTCCAACCGCATTCTCAGATATCGATTTTGAAGCAAATCGGTTCAGAAACAAAAAAGTTCAAGATGGCGGCGACTTTTTTAATATTCGACTTCAGAATCATGATTGGACTCCAACCGCATCCTCAGATATCGATTTTGAAGCAAATCAGTTCAGTAACAAAAAAGTTCAAGATGGCGGCGACTTTTTTGATATTTGACTTCAGAATCATGATTGGACTCCAACCGGATCCTCAGATATCGATTTTGAAGCAAATCGGTTGAGTAACAAAAAAGTTCAAGATGGCGGCGACTTTTTAAATATTTGACTTCAGAATCATGATTGGACTCCAACCGGATCCTCAGATATCGATTTTGAAGCAAATCGGTTGAGTAACAAAAAAGTTCAAGATGGCGGCGACTTTTTTTAATATTTGACTTCAGAATCATGATTGTACTCCAACCGCATCCGCAGATATCGATTTTGAAGCAAATTGGTTCAGTAACAAAAAAGTTCAAGATGGCGGCGACTTTTTTAATATTTGACTTCAGAATCATGATTGGACTCCAACCGGATCCTCAGATATCGATTTTGAAGCAAATCGGTTCAGTAACAAAAAAGTTCAAGATGGCGGCGACTTTTTTAATATTTGACTTCAGAATCATGATTGGACTCCAACCGGATCCTCAGATATCGATTTTGAAGCAAATCGGTTCAGTAACAAAAAAGTTCAAGATGGCGGCGACTTTTTTGATATTTGACTTCAGAATCATGATTGGACTCCAACCGGATCCTCAGATATCGATTTTGAAGCAAATCGGTTCGGTAACAAAATATTTCAAGATGGCGGCGACTTTTTTAATATTTGACTTCAGAATCATGATTGGACTCTAACCGGATCCTCAGATATCGATTTTGAAGCAAATCGGTTGAGTAACAAAAAAGTTCAAGATGGCGGCGACTTTTTTTAATATTTGACTTCAGAATCATGATTGTACTCCAACCGCATCCTCAGATATCGATTTTGAAGCAAATTGGTTCAGTAACAAAAAAGTTCAAGATGGCGGCGACTTTTTTAATATTTGACTTCAGAATCATGATTGGATTCCAACCGCATCCTCAGATATCGATTTTGAAGCAAATCGGTTGAGTGACAAAAAAGTTCAAGATGGCGGCGACTTTTTTTAATATTTGACTTCAGAATCATGATTGTACTCCAACCGCATCCTCTGATATCGATTTTGAAGCAAATCGGTTCAGTAACAAAAAAGTTCAAGATGGCGGCGACTTTTTTTATATTTGACTTCAGAATCATGATTGGACTCCAACAGCATCCTCAGATATCGATTTTGTTGCAAATCGGTTGAGTAACAAAAACGTTCAAGATGGCGGCGACTTTTTTAATATTTGACTTCAGAATCATGATTGGATTCCAACCGCATCCTCAGATATCGATTTTGAAGCAAATCGGTTGAGTAACAAAAAAGTTCAAGATGGCGGCGACTTTTTTAATATTTGACTTCAGAATCATGATTGGATTCCAACCGCATCCTCAGATATCGATTTTGAAGCAAATCGGTTGAGTAACAAAAAAGTTCAAGATGGCGGCGACTTTTTTTTATCAACTTTTATCTCAGCTTGGCAGGCATAGCACATGCACGGATTTATATACTTAGCACATGTTGTTCATTGTGTAAAGTTGCTTAGGAAGACCGCTAGGGGCGCCACTGTCAACCTTATAAAGTTTCTTCTGATCTCCGCTGATATAGAGACGGCAGCACTCAGACAACGATGAGCAAATAATGAAAAAGTGATAAATTGTGGTCGATTCTCTAGGTTACACTGACTAAAATTACATGACAATATTAAGTTTGACAGCTCTTATACTGACGCCATAGATTCCATTTTCGAACTGACTTTTGAATTATTTTAATGTACTGATGAACTAATTCAAAAGTGAGTTCGAAAATGGAATCTATGGCAACCGCGTAAGAGCGTCGGAGCTAATATTGTCAAGTAATTTTAGTGCGTGTGTCCTAGAGAATTGTAGGATTCCAGTCCGTGAGGATCGAACTTGGATCACTTGTGTTACTCAGTGCTGGCCCAAAACGATAACAATCCGAGCCATTGATGATACTAAGAACTGATTCGAATATTGGCATATGATCGTGCGGGCATTTACGTTGTATTGATTGTGCAGGTAATTTGGAATAATAATTGAAACAAAAAGTAAACTTTAGAAAAAACCGACTTCCACAAACACTATTTGATTAGATTGAGTTTAATACAAACTGTAACTCCTAATCCCCAATTGGGGAATTATTTTGTCAAATCCCATCTCAGTGCTACCCCACGCTACTAAGGAACCTCTGTACAAAGTTTCATTGCTCTAGGTCCACCGGTTTAGGCTATGCGTTGCCTGCTTGTCAGCCACGCATTGTATTTTTACCTAGTATTGAGCAGGTCTGGTGGCCATATGTGGTCTTCATTATCAGTTCCGCATCACAATATCATTATGCTTATCATGAGTAAATACACGAGTTATTATGAATAATTGAAATAACCGGCCAAGTGCGAGTCGGACTCGCGCACGAAGGGTTCCGTGCCATTATCTATAAAAAACCGCAAAAAAAATATGTATGGGAGCCCCCCTAAATATTAATTTAATTTTAATTTAATTATTTATTTTTTAAGTAAATAATATACTCAATACATTGTGAACATTTTAAGCGTCTACCTGCTACCATTATCAATATCGAGCAAAAATTAGCAAAAAAATCACGTTTGTTGTATGGGAGCCCCCCTTAATATTAAATTTCTTTTGATTTTTAGTATTTGTTGTTATAGCGGCAACAGAAATACATCATCTGTGAAAATTTCAACTGTCTAGCTACCACGGTTCATGAGATACAGCCTGGTGACAGACGGACGGACGGACGGACGGACGGACAGACGGACAGCGAAGTTTCAGTAATAGGGTCCCGTTTGGCACCCTTCGTGTACGGAACCCTAACAAAAAGTAAGCTAATACCCGATACTACGCCATACCCATATTGCAAATAGAAATTTGGCTCGGCAGCCATCTGGAAATGCAAAATGGACCCCTAATTCGTCACTAGAACCCTAAAATACCTCGAAAACCATACCCATATTACAAAATGAACTCCAAATTCAGATTAGCTCGATGGCACCATATTCCTAAAGGACTTGTCACAACGAACCTAATGAGATGAGTATGAGAGTAGATAAATAGTGTATGAACTAAACATGGTGTGAAACTACACATAACTAGGTTTAAAACTCTCGTGGGATACTATCAAAAACACCCACTCGTGTTTTAATACCCCTCATTATGGAACAGTTTCATAAACTACTATTTCGATCCTACTGACTACCAGTAAGACACCGTACTACCAATTTTCAGGAGTATCAAGACGAATCCCATAAATTTTTTAGGCCTTGGCTACTTTTGAGGAGGAAAAACCGTATTTTATTATGCCATGACGATGCCGCGTAGCAATTATTTTATGACTGACTTTTATTGAGACGAGCGACACAACCTCTCCCTTCGAGAGCCTAAGCGGTAATGCCTCCCGTCGCCTTCGCGCATACCCGCATGCAATTTATTTCAGCGCAAGTAATAAAATGAAGATTGATTCGAAATCGCCGATTAATTCTTAAATGTTAAACACTAAACTTTAAGATATTTCGATTACCTATTTTTAGACACAAGAATCAAACCAATATTCCTCGTAGAACTGCTGGAATAACTCGATTTAGGTAAAAAAGGACTATTCGTTTATATTTTTTTTCATATACTTTATGATGACATTATGATCTTTTCAAACACTAAATTTTTAGGAAAGGGACTATTTTATAACATATATTTTTTCTGGATTCAGAAAGTGTCTCAATCTGCTGGAATAACTCAATCTGTTGGGCATTTTAGCTGGACGGGCGCCTTAAAGAAAGACAGGCCGTGTCCTGATTGGTCGATGTATTGTGTGTTTCATATCAGAAATACATGAAAGCTATCGCCGTTCCAGCGCCTTAACCTCGGTTGGTGGAGCCGGCGCAGTAATAGCAGATCAATTCGTACTTCGGTAGCAAGAGTTTGTTGGTTCGTGATTTAATTTGACGGCCGATTACAGTTTGAATAGTTCGGCTTGGAAAATGTTTGGTTACATATCTTGGTACTCGTACTACCAAAGTCCACGGCTCACGATTTTCAACCTACCTACATCGAGATAAAGTTCAGAACCTATATAAACCGGCCAAGTACGAGTCGGACTCGCGCACGAATGTGGCAAGAAATGCCGTGCCGCAATAGGGCTGTATAGCCATCAAAGACGATGTGGGGTGCAACTAACACACTAGCGCTGCAACAATCATCTCCACAGATGTTGTGGTCAGAAGAGTGTATGGGAGCCCCCCTTGATAATATTTTTCTTTTGTGTTTTAGTATTTATTGTTATAGCGGCAACAGAAATACATCATCTGTGAAAATTTCAACTGTCTAGCTACCACGGTTCATGAGATACAGCCTGGTGACAGACAGACGGACAGACAGACAGACGGACGGACGGACGGACAGCGAAGTCTCAGTAATAAGTCTTAGGATCCCGTTTGGCACCCTTCGAAAGCCTAAAAAAGAAAACAAAAGATCGTGGTATTTTGTGGACGCTGGACTTTTGAGCACGTCTGTATACTAAAATATACGCAAAAAGTTTGCTAATGACCTACTGCACGCGACTGCCAGATTCCGCAAGGAATATTAACCGTGAGAGACGGTTATACTCTTGTTAAATTAATGTCAGTCAATGCAGGTGTTTGAATAAGTCTTCGATTAATCGCTTGTTACCATATGACCTCTTTCAGAAAATGGTAATACACTTATTGACGACCTCTGTTGCATTGCAATCGATTGCAGGTCCCTGATTCGATTCCTGGCTGGCGAAAAAAACACAAAAAACCTCCTCGGAAGAACCAAAGTCTTGGACGTGTACTACGTCACGCATCACACGTGTACTACGACACAGCCTCGCACGCCAACCTTCTTCCGAAATAATTTACCAAGTTACTTCATGACCTATTATCTGGTCCTCCCTGATCGGTATACAAATATCGTCTATGAACCCGGAAACGACCTACAAAATCTGTTTCCTGAAGGTGAAGTCCATACTACGTATTACATAATATAAACAAATATACGATCCTAACAGCCAGTACTTATCTATACTGGGCCGATTCTATTGGATTGCCCATTCGAACGAAGAAATAATTTTTAAATCGGTTCATAAATAGTACCAGTTTCGTTCGATGTAACAGACTCATTAATATCGTCAAATTTTTAGCCACATTTTGAACCACATGTTCCTTAAAAAACCAATTAGTTTCTGGTCCTTTTTAAAATACACCACTGTGCTGTGCCGTGTTATAAACATTTCGCCTGCAGCGCCCTTTCTACTAAGTGGTCTGCGTAGTATGAACCACCTTTTCCTTTGCTCAACGATTTTAGTCCTTAGCTCCAGGGAGTAGGGACGATGCCTGGTTTAACTAAATCATGTAGCCTATAACGACGGTCGCTTGTAGGTTTTAATTAAAAGTAAATCTTTATAACGCGGCCTGCGATGGTGTTATTATAAAGTAGAGAGTGTTGTAAGAATATTTTAGTCTAGTCAGTATTCATGTGATTAGAGCCTATACTCGACTATACTGAATGGGGAAAATACAAAACATAGGATTGCTTCGCCTTACGGGGTGGCAGGCAAAAATAGTCCAAGTAAATGTAGCCCACTCTACTGCTCACAGAAGCACAAAATAGTGCTCGTCTTTGACAGTGACTCCCAAGACGTTAATTAATGTCTATTGCAAGGGAATGAAAACTTAATTTCCCCTAATTTTAATGTATTTTTTTTTTCCATTTCGGCCAGGAGAATGACAATCTCTCGACTGAAAGGGTGTCCCCACCCCACGGATACGAGTAAAATTGAGGCTTACTCCACCACGCTGGCTCAGTGCGGGTTGGTGGAGGGCTTTTTACGACTACTACATACTACCAAGTAGTGGTAGTCGCCGGGACCTACTGCTTAACGTGCCATCCGATACACGGAGCGTCCGATAATGTACATGTGGTATATGGTCAGCACCGGGATTCGAACCTGCATCTCCTGCGTGAGAAGCAAGCGTGAAAAAAACTAGACCACGGAGCTCTTTGATTTAAATAAACGAACTTTGAAATTGAATTGACGGAGCTCCTATAGTATGTACCAAAGGTTGACGAAATATTAAACCCATGTTCAACCACGTTATTCATACTCCATGTTTTGGACAGATGATTATTGGAGATGCCTCGGTATATTATCTGTATAATTTCGTCGCGTTATTTTACCACGAGTACTCAAGTACCCGCAGATTAGTTGTTTTACTTTTATAGTGCCTGCGAGTGCGGAGGCGACACGAACTAAAATAAGCTAACTATTTTTTTTAGAGATAAGCTCGCCTTTATACACAAAGTTTTGTATTACTGTTTTTTGAAGTAAAACTTCTTGGGGCACGGGGGTAAAATTTATTTAACCTCTCAACTGTGGGTTATTCATATATTTGCTTTTCAACTGCTACTAGCCGGGTGCTATCACGAGTGGCTAAGAAATGTAACGGAAATTGGAATCGGTGACGTCAGGGTCGGCTGAAGACTTTTAAAACCGCAACTATTTTCAATACGGTTTTTAACTAATCAGTTAAGATAATAATACATTCGTACAATAAAGAATGTTAATTAGTGAGAGAAAAACCTGATGAAACGTTAACAAATAAAAATTATTTTAAGCATTCTTCCACGAGTTCTTGATTTCCGGTATGGCCAAAACCAGTGACGTGACCAAAAACTACTTCGTTCAACCTCTTTGTTGGAACCGGAACTTATGTTTGACAGTTGTGCGATGCGATCCATACAGTTTGTAAGAAAAGAGTTTCATCAATGTCACACGGGTCGATATGGATTTCTAAAATGATGAACGAATCGTTTTGTGGCCGGTAACTATGGAATAGGTACCTAAAACGCGTTGCGTAGTCGCGCAACGGGCAGCTAGTAATCGCATAAAGTCACTTAGAATCATCCAAATGTGATATTTAGTTTTCAAGCAAATTCCGATGTGATGGATGGCTGCATTAAGACTTCTTGAAAACAATAAGTAGGTACCTAGAACTGTTCTAAAGCCACTTTTTATTATATAGTGCAGTTCAAGTCACAAATTAGCAGTTTAGCTACTAAGTACGTGTTATACCTACCTATTTAATGTTTATCTGTAGTAAACGGCCAAAGCGAGGTCTACAGCTTACAGAGCCATAAGTTTAATGGCTTATTGTTTCGCTTATTTGTTTGTATGTAATTTTTGTAATACATATTTTAAAGTTGAATTGTTGTTATAACTGTTGAAATTATACGATTTTGATTTTAATAAGCTTTTGTAATTTTAAAGTTAATGCTTCATGCCAGTCAATAATGTTGAAGTAAAATATCAAAATCGAGGTATGTCGTATGGCGGACTAAGGAAATGTCAAGAATAAAATTAAATAAGAGTTACGTCATCGCTTCGCGATGAAGTAACCCTAAAAAATCCTAGCAAAGTAGGTATGTATAGGTTAGCGGGGGTAGCATAAGGCACGCCAGTCACCCCAGCCACGCATTTTGTCACAATTTAATGTCATATCATAATGAATGCGCGCTATTTTATGGAGAAACATCATTGAGACGCGAAAGGAGTTGGCAATTTGGCAAAATGACTGCCCCAGACATGTACAAAGACTTCTCAACAGCCAATTAATAGCATTTAAATATTCTCTCATAAATTACTGCGTCTTTAGTTAGTTTGTAGAACTTGAAGGAAATGATTAAATAATTAAGAGTTGTCACTTCATACTCTATGATTCCGCCATTGATTAGTAACTTTTGCCATCGTTAAAAATAACATGCAACATAATTTCCAACTAGCAAAACTGTTGAAAACAGGAGGTTTCCAGAGGAGTGGCTAGATGGCGTTATGTTGCATGTTATTGCAAAATGGTGCTTATTTCTAGCGACGGCAAAGGTCACGGAATCATATTGGAATCACGGAGTATTGAGTAACAACTCTTATTTACCTATATTTAATTATTTTTTTCTTCAAGTTCTACAAACTAAATTAAATTTATGAATGAATATTTAAATGCTATTGGCTGTTGAGAAGTCTTTGTACATGTCTGGGGCAGTCGTCCATATATTGATTTAGCCATCTTCTTTGTCATTTATCTGCGCGACTGAGGTGAGTGGCAAGCCTTATGGTAGCCCCGCAGGTACACATTAACTTGGAATAGTTGAAAATACGTACTCGATCAATTAAATAAAGGGACTGGGCACAGAGACAAGCAAAGCAATGCATACATTTGAGCGAGACGGCTTAAAGACGTCAGATGGTATATAATCTGAGCGAGATGCAAATAGTAGTGACACTATTGAATGAGTTAAGTATATCACCACGAGCGCGACAAATTGTAGATAAGGAATGGTGGGAAATAAATGACATGACGTATTAAAAGTAAGTACAAGTATAAAATAATTTCGAATAATCGGACGTCTGAAACTTAAAAGTAACTTGAAGCAGAGATTGGATCTCAAAATTGGAAATTTAAATCTCTTTTAGTATAGGTAGGTATCGGTGTATAGTATAGGTACCACTTAATGATCTAGCTACAGAAGTTTTACTTCTAACACGTGTACGGTGCTACACGCGTATTTTTTTTATTATTTTTGTGTGCAATAATGTAATTATGATTTAAAGTGTCACAAGTAAAATGGGACAAGGACTGGAGGGAGACCGCTCAGGATCGGATAGAGTGGAAGAGGGGGAGAGAGGCCTTTGCCCAGCAGTGGGACATGGTGGGCTCGTAATAATAATAATAAATTTAAAATGTATGTTTGATAATGGAATCTGTAGCCATCGCGCAAGACCTTTCGGATTTAAGGTTGTCAGTTCAGTGTCTTAGTTTAGTGGTTTTAAAATTCCCAAATCACCTCCAGCGTGTCCCAAAAGTAATAAAGTAAATCCTACAAAACCTCTTCTTTAATCCTATACTTACCTACTTACTTTTGGGACATCAATTAATTGAAAAGTATAGTTAGTCATGTCATTATTTTCCTGGATCCATAAAAATAAACAGATATACAATAAATCGTAGCAAAACGTCTTACGTCGACCGTAAACTAAATAGCACAACAAGTTCCCGTAACAAATCCATTACAAATGATCTCGAAAGTTCTATTACAACTACAAGAGCAACTGCAATAACTCCTGCTCCAGCTGGAATAGGGTAGGAATTACTTTGCAGAACTCTGAGAACTAGTACTAACAATAGAGACGTATTTCAAAGTTGGTTTGCGGATTAAAATGCAAGTTTTGAGTCTTACTTAAAGTTTTTGGACATAAAATGGAGCTTGCGGAACATTTCAGGAATTATAAGAGGCAATTACCTACTTTAAAATTTTCAGAAATTATAAGAGGAAATTACCAAGGTACTTAATGATTTTCTTACCTGTATGCTCAGCATGCCAGTCTTTGTCTCTCGGTCGACGACGTCGGGAGGACTACTTGCCATCGTGTGTGTCAAACAAAGCTCGGTCGTCTCAATTTCGGACAATTTCTCTTTTTGGGCAAGAGATGTCTCTACGCTAGCGTAGACGACTATAGTCTATTCGTGATACGAATGCAGTAAAGTCATCACTGTCCGGCGGCCTAGCCACGCCCCGTAACCAATTAAATCGTAGACTGTAGGGCCTTTCTAGTGCGCAGCATGCTGCCTGCACATCCCAGGGTCTCCTAGGGGGTCAGAAGCTAAGTGTGCATGTATATAAATGTTTATGTTTAAACCTGCGTGCGGTTTGAAATGCAGAAAATATATATTTGAAGGTTGTCAGTTTAGTGCCTTTAGTTCCTCTAGTTTAGTGGTTTTGACACCTCTCAAATAGCCCCCACTGTTGCCTAATTATGCTAAAGTCGTTTTCTTAGATCAGTTTGACTTAGATTAATGTCAAATTAAGGCATCATCATAAAAAACATATGCATTTTTTGACAGCAATCTCTTGAATTAGGTTAAGTAAATCGTAGGAGGGTAAATCGTGTTGAGGAATCTACTAAGCATACGGTCGTGAGTAGCAGTTCACAGTTCAACAGTAGAGAGTTCCGGCGTGTTCGGTGACTTGACAGTAGAGGATAATTGGACCACGCCTTTTTGGCGTACTTGTAGATTAAAATAATGACTCGCAGTCCAACCACGTTGGGTATCCGCGCATGCTCCTCTAGTTGGTAATTAAGTTTAGTCGTGAATGGACTTCCGATATCTTTCTTCTTCGTTTAATTTCATTTTTCTTTACATAGAAGACGGATAAATAAATACGTGACAATCAATGAAAACATATCACCAAAGACAAGCTTAGTTCTAAGAGATTTTTTCCAGCAAACCTAGGCTTAACAGAAAAAAATATCAATAAATGGATCACTAAGTGTATTCGTAAGCGCGAATCTCTTTCAAAACCTGTGAAAAAAACAAAACAAAAGATCATTGGCCTTTGTGAATGTTGGACGTTTGAGTATTTAAAAGGCTCGACCGATATGGATAAATTTCATGTTCGTTAAATATTGAATATACCTACGTAAAAAACGTGTAAGCTAAAAATGATGCTCTGAGCTGAGCTGGCTAAAATTATAAATGGCTGAGCAATTTATATTTTTTTAAATGATTCTCTCCCTCTTTCCAGAACAAAAAGCAATGCCACTGAACCGCCATCTGACTAGAGGAATCTTCCAGTCCCAAGCCCGCCTCTGACTGGAAGAAGCTGCTATGAGCGGCAAGCTCGCCTTGTGAACTGTGTGCGTGTGTTTGAAGTGACAATCGCGAAGGAGGTGAAGAAAAAGGTGACGATGGCGGATCCGGATGCCTTCGATGATGAGGTATGTGTTGTGTATTTTCTTTTTACTTTACCAAACGCTATGGGAGTGGCACTGGTATGCCTACATTTATATTTTCCCCAGTTGTAAAGGACATCGGCAAAATAATATCTCATCTTAGTACTCGTCAACTCGTAAACCACATATACCAAAGAAATAATTTATTTCAGTACAATTTATCATGGTTCTTATTATGGAAGTTATTACAGGCTACATAAAATATTGTATTAATTGGAAATTCAAATGACTTTCTTCGGTATTGTTCCGAGTAAAAAAGAAAAGGCGAGGCAAAGGCCATCCGTCCATCAGATGAAGGTTGTTTCCAACTTTTAGCGTTTATCTTAGGGAACCTACTGCGTTTTACTCACCTAGTGTTACTTTCCAACGGCTTTTACATTTTAAGTTCCCTGTAGTAATTACTAGTTTATTTAAGTTGTTTTTGTAACATCTGGAGACGATACAGTCACAGTATTATTATACAGTGCTCTAGGGCGGATAATGTGAAGGTTGATCGACATCAAAGTCATCAAAACAAACACCGTGTAACTACAAGTAAACAGGCTAGGTCGTTTGTTGCTTCGTCCGCACAAAGCAAATATGTGGAAAAAATAAATAATTTGAAATTGAAATTTGAAATCTTTGGTTGTACCGTTCGATTTTTTCTTTGCATGCACGTTTTATCTTTGGAAATATTTCCCGATATCTTTATAAAGTGGCCTTAAACAACAAAAAATTTTGCAGTCTCGACCTCGTGAATAAAACGTTTATCAAACATGACTATTCTTGTGAATAGACGTTATAAATTTGCTCGAGATATTCTTTAGCATGGAAAGTTGCCGATGTCCTTTTATCAATATTATGGTGGCGAATAAAGCTAATTACTGAATTAAGCTTTTCTTAATCATATCGAGAGATAAGAATAATAATAATATTGTAGGCGAGTCTGTATGGTATGGTCGTACCAGAGACTATATATCCAATTGACTGCGCCTGGTGGGGAAAGCGGCTCGCCAAACGTTAGTTGTATTCAACGTACGCAACCTATGTACGATGACGGGCCGCCAGACAGTTTCGCAGCGGCTGACCAATCACAGCTCTCTTACCTCGTCCCCCGCCACCCGTAAATTGTTGAGTTGTGTTTCAAAGGAAAATGTATGTATCTATGCGCTCCCCACTGGATAAGTGCTCCCTGGGTCGTACTATGTCGACACGACTGCCATATTCTGCACTTTTTAGGGTTCCGTACCCGAAGGGTGCCAAACGGGACCCTATTACTGAGACTTCGCTGTCCGTCCGTCTGTCTGTCACCAGGCTGTATCTCATGAACCGTGGTAGCTAGACAGTTGAAATTTTCACAGATGATGTATTTCTGTTGCCGCTATAATAACAAATACTAAAAAACAAAATAAATTTAATATTAAGGGGGGCTCCCATACAATAAATGTGATTTTTTTTGCTCATTTTTGCTCGATATTGATAATAGTAGCAGGTAGACGCTTAAAATGTTTACAATATATTGAGTATATTATTTACTTGAAAAATAAATAATTAAATTAAAATTAAATTAATATTTAGGGGGGGCTCCCATACAAAATGTTTTTTTTTTTTTTTGCGGTTTTTTATAGATAATGGTACGGAACCCTTCGTGCGCGAGTCCGACTCGCACTTGGCCGGTTATTTCAAATTTTGTGATTCAGCGAGGACAACTTGAAAATATACGCTTCCGGTACTGAAGTGGGGAAAATCAGGTCAAGTGCGTGTAAAACTCTCCCGTTGAGGATTCTGTACATCTCACGCACACCCTCACCATTTATAGAAAGATGATTCATTTCATTAGTCCAGAAATATGATTTTCAAGATTTTTCCAATACAAGGTGGCAGAAGCATAATTTGACGATAAAGTACCTACTTACTTAATATAATTTTTTAGGGTTCCGATCCTTAAAAGGAAATAACCGGCCAAGTGCGAGTAGGACTTGCGCACCAAGGGTTCCGATCACACTTGAAGAGCTTAATAGGTGTAATTAGGTTTCCACATAAAAAACTAAAGTGTGATGTCATCCATGTAAACCAAATTGAATATTTTTTAGAAAGACAGAAATTTGCACTTTTCAGATTTTTCCCTTTACTTGTGCAATAAGACCTTGCTTCGTGCCAAATTTCATGATTCTAGGTCAACGGGAAGTACCCTCTAGGTTTTGATTCCCTTGCGAATATCAAGCAATTTCAGCAAAATTGAGACATATGCGGTATCTTTTGATTGCGTTGACCTATAAGTTTAATTTTTTCACAACTTTAAGAGATCACAGATCGATATTAATTTCAACTTTATACCTCAATGCGTTTCTGAGAAAAAGTCTTAACAGACGGTGAGACAGACAGACAGAAAATTACAGTTTTCGGATGTTTCCCTATACTTGTGCTATAAAACCTGGAGCAACGGAGCTAACTCTTCCTAATTATTATAGGTCTCAGGTCGTTAAAATCGCAAGAGGGAGTACTTTAGAAAGACCGCGGTCGCAGATGCTTATGCTGATTTTTTCTATGCTAGATTAGTGTATTTATATAGAAGATATCAAAATACGCAAACCATCGAAAATCATTAGTTTTCGAGTTACGATTTTTTGTAAATCGCCATTTCAAGCATTTTGTACGACAAATTTGGCCGTTTTTGACGTAAAAAATTGTTGAAAGTTGACTGACCTCAAGGGCATTGACCTTGACCTTGAACTTGACCTTAGACCGGACCTTCATGCATTTGTTGCAGAAAATTATATTCTACTAAATTTGGAATGAGCTGATCAAGCCCTTTCGTTTAAGACCAAACACTACCTTGTTCCATAGCTCTTTTTTTATCCGTGTATAGATCCCCTAGAGGGCGCCATATTGAATTTAGCGTGACGTCATATATCCATTGTTAAGGGGACGATCAAGATGCTTCTAACGATACCTCATTTGTCACATTCTGATAACTAGTTTAGATGTTCTGGGGAACAAATGAACATACATACACACACATACATACCATTTACAGGGTAATTGTGAAATATTTTAAGGGGACGTCATTTTGACTAATTTTTACTATGAATGATGTCCTTAATAACATCTTACAATATTTCGCAGTTAACCTGTAAAAACATAGATACATACATACAAAACAAACATACAGGCCAACCACATAACCCTCCCCTTGGCTTCGCTGTAATATGGTAAAAAAGTGGAGGATCCTAACTAAAACTTTTTTTTATTAATATAGCGAGTTTCCTGCTACACGGCAGCACACGATGTGCCAAATACAAACATTTATAACTTGTTCGTAGTTTTCTGACTTTGGCAGTCCAGTGGCAATCTCGTGGCAATCTTGTGGTAATTAATCGAGCGATATCATTGGCCAATGTAATAAATAGCGAGGAAAAGTTTTTCTATCACGATATATCTTTTGTTCCACCTGCATCCAGTACAATCCAGTTTCTTCGCATGATTTGTTCGGGACAAATATGAAATATGAATCAAACGGATAAGCAATGACAATTTTATTAGTTTGCTTGCAAACCTATAGCTTAAATGGTATACATAACGACATATTTTATCGGGCAATATCTTTGGGTAAAACTGTGAGTATAAAACGTGAAATGTAATTTATCGAGACTTATCTAGCTAGGATT
Organism: Argyresthia albistria; assembly: GCA_963457715.1. Classification (NCBI taxonomy): domain Eukaryota; kingdom Metazoa; phylum Arthropoda; class Insecta; order Lepidoptera; family Argyresthiidae; genus Argyresthia; species Argyresthia albistria. The sequence goes on along the minus strand of OY735278.1, from coordinate 3,062,071 downwards.
GGATTTGAGTGTGACATGAATAAAAGTCTAATTAAAAATAATTAACATTCGTAATTAAAAAGAACTTTAGAACGGCTTGAACTTAAGTAATGAACTGTACGAACTTTCAGGAAAATATATTGTTATTTTTACGTAGGAGTACTTCTAGTAAATTACAGGATTAGGGATTTCTAAGAGTTAAGGACAAGGATACACCTTAATGTAATTGAACTCGAATGCGACGAGATCTTTATGTAGACTATGTAATTTTGTATGTTGTCGTGTGGAAACAAGCATGTTTGAATGTTTTATTTTTTCGTCGATATGGGATTTTTATGTCCTGAAATAAGGATTTATTGTATACAAACGCGTCTAGTAATAGTTTCTACACATGATAATATGGGACGTATGTGGAGGATCTATTATACACAAATCCGCCCACCCGCAGGGGTCTCAGGCAAATATATCTTGGCTTATTCTGTTTACTGTTTCATTTTCCTGCGACCCTGGTAGTTTAGGGAAATTGGCGTTTTCTTGCAAGAGAGCTGCGTCAAGTTTTCTCTATCGCGGCGCCTCAATATTGAGAGAAACATTCAGCAAATATCTAGTTCTCCAAATACAAATGTCTGTGGAAAATTTCAAGGTAATACAATGTGTAAATTGAATCATGTGCATTTACAGATAGAGGTTGATGTCGGTGTTTAGAGTAGACACAGTCGATTATTGCAGGAAAGAAGCTTTTCACGCCATTGCTCGGAAACAAGAGTAAATAAATTTAATAATCTTCTGCTAGGTACTTAATTGAATTATTATAAGACAGTCTTCTGTTTTGGTCTTCGAAAACATTTTAAATTTTAAGCACATCGTACTCAGACTACATTTAACTTAATTACGCTTTAAATTCCTCACACAACTTCACAAATTAAAGTACAAACTCGTGTAGGCTTCAGTTGTTTGCGTTAAGGAACAACATGGTAAAGTGATATGGGTCTCATGATGGCATACTAATTAGATTATGTAATTAAAGGGATTCCATACAGCCCTTATTCTATTACCCGCATTCAGTAGTGTAAACACTTATCTTTAGAATTTGGACATAATATAATACGTATATAATGAAAAGCCTGCACACAGTAAACTTTCTTCGTGATGTTTCTGGCTGGATGCTTAAACTTGCTTTATTGTTCGTCATTTGTTTTTAAATCTCCATTATCCTTTCGTCCAGTGGGGCGCATTTTGAAAAAAATATGGCTTCTGTGCAGGGTCACAGAGACAGACGGTGATTTTAGGCCCCTCTTTTTGGATTCTAATTGGAATTTCTCTAAGGGGCGAATGTTCCATTCCCAGATAAACAGTTAATGCCACTTGCTATAAAGCGCATTAGGACTATTCTCCGATTAACATTGACAACTCCATACAAATTAAATGAGTATGGAGTTGTCAAAGTTAATCGGGGAATAGTGCTGATCTGCTATAGTGGGCCTCAGACTTTATTTGACACTTCACACGTGCAAATTCTGGCGAAATCCTCAGATAAACCATGGAACAATCAGCCGTAAATCTTATTAAAATTGCGGAAATGATTGCATCCTTACTTGTTTTTTAACCGACTTCCCAAAGGAGGAGGTTTACAATTCGTCCGGATGTTTTTTTTATGTATGTGCCTCGATAGCGCCTAAACGGATAGACCGATTTGGAAAATTATTTTTTTGATTGAAAGGGTTTACCTTCCCATTGGTCCCATTGACACCAGGTCAGGATCTGATGATGGGATCCTGGAGAAATCGAGGGAACTCGTCAAATATTATAGGCAGACCTATAGTGATTTTTGTGTTTTTCATAATAACTCGTGCAAATGCACATGGTAAGCATAATATTGTGATGCGGAACTGCTGATGAAGACTACATATGGCCACCAGATCTGCTCAATACTAGGTACAAATACAATGCGTGGCTGACGGGCAGGCAACGCATAGCCTAAACCGGTGGACCTAGAGCCATGATACTTTGTACAGGGGTTCCTTAGTAGCGTGGGGAAGCACTGATATGGGATTTGACAAAATTGATTCCCCAAGGGGGGGGGGGGATAAGGGGTTACGGTTTGTATTAAACTCAATCTAATCAAATAGGGTTTGTGGAAGTCGGTTTTTTCTAAAGTTTACTTTTTGTTTCAATTATTAATTAAATCCTTTACCTTTATTTTTATTGACTTTTATCAAATCAGACTAAAGGAAAAACCATGAACTGTGGGACAAAACGAAGGGGTCAATGTTTGCGATTGTTTGTGTCGCGGCGACTCCTTGGCCAGCTTCGACACTGGCTAGCTGAGGATACTGGCTGCAATGACTGACAACAATGACGAGACAGACTGTTGGACAGACATTCTATATTTTAAACGACGACTTTTGACACAGACACAAGACAGACGAGACTCAGACAACACCTTGAGCCAGAAATGAATAAAAGTGAGACTCCGTATCTATTCAAGAGTTTTTATTTCTAGTCTAGACTTTGGCGCAGCTAGTAGACCAATCGACCAGCTAGCAGACCAATCAGTTTGGTTTTCCCAGAACAGAACAAAAGTTCTGGGTCTTTTGTGGACGTTGGGCGAGTTAGTAGGTATTGGCTAGGCTAGGCGTTAATCTCCCACCACGTATGCGAAATCCGCTTACACTTGCTGTATTTGATATTATGCCTCAGCGTACACATGCCCTGCGGCAGTCGTCCTCTCATATGATCCTGTCACGTCCCCGAGCGGTTGCGTGTGATTGCGCCATACTGATTCGTATGATTTACGAGCAGGGGCCCTATTCAGGTACAGAATGACCGCGCAGTGACAACTGCGTGACGAAAACACTGAATTTTAGATATCCGTTATTTTACGTTTGGAGTATCTGCACGTACGTGCAGTAGTACCCAATGCAGGGACAGTCTTTGCTCGCCGTTTCCCCTCGTACGCCTTTCCACACCTTCTTAACACAATCCAAAATACACATAACATAGTCGCTAAGCCCTTTCAAGAATCAAAAAAGATTTTGAAAGAGTTTCTGTTGTCGCTGAACTGTAACGATACTGAGTCCTTATTGAAATAGCCACATGTGAATCCCAATGTTTTACCGGATTTCTATACGAGATATTTATTATACTTAAGTACTTTTAATTTAATTTAAACTTTAAACATACTTTAACCCTTTTTTAAAACTGCCTTCTAAAGCTAACTTGTTCGTTTGGTTGTTAAATTGTCAACTCCTGTAACCACAAGGGTCCCATAGGACAGGCTCTGCCTAGTTTGGGATCCGCTGTTTTTCTCTAGACACTAAAATTCTATAAATATTTCTTTTCTTCTGTATTAACTTGTGTGTAATTCTAAGGCAAATAAATGATTTTTACTTTTTTTTTTTTTATCTATTTTTGGCAATTGACGGTACAAATTAAGGTAATTGGTAATCAATCAATTTCTACCATTAATTGCTTAAAATAGATACTACAAACGTAAGATAATGGATATCTAAAGTTCAGCGTTTTCGTCGCGCAATTGTCACTGCGCGGTCATTCTGTACCTGAATAGGGCCCCGGCTATTTACTAAGAAGGCCCGCGTAATTGATATTTAATCTGTGCCTGAACTGTTGTGATATGAAACGAAGGAGTTTCTTGAGTGATGCTAAATATGATATGAAAATATACCTTAAATCGGAGTACTAATCTCGTAGCAAAATGGTAAACAGAGTTTCTGATACGGAGTAGCAGAAGTACAGATTCGATAGGTACCTAGTTATTTTGAGTGGGAGCGGCTACACCATCGCCAATGCCGAATGAAAAAATTATAAGTAGGTTTTTAATAATAATATTTTTAATAATGACAAATAGGTTTTTAGTGGCATGAGCCTAATACAAGAACCCCATACGTAGTTGACAATGTTCAGCTTATCAATTATTATTTCGCATGAAGAAGGCTATCCTTTAGCTATATAGTTAAGATTAGTTTCGGGTTTCGATCAATATCGATAGTAGTGTAAATTATAGTGTAGGGAACACTCTCGGGGGTGATTTTCACATGCTCCATTATAAGATAAGCTCGGATCGATCCTTAAATGTCCGTTAGTTATTGCTTGACCACACGCAAGGTTATACCGTTTGTAAAAGTGTATAAAATATCGATAAAGGCTATTAAGAGCAGAATACTGAGCAGCAGCGGCGATGGGCTCACACCTTGTTACGCACTGAAGAGTGTAAAAAGTTAAAAAGTCAATTTAGCCCATTAACCCTCGGGGTGCCTGGTAGGTAAAAGTCACACGGCGTGCCTGGTGGGTCTGCTGGACCCTACACATAATTGTATGTTTTTGTATTTATATATGTGTTGGAAACCAAATACAAGTTGTAATTTATATTCGTTATTTTTAAATAATAAAAGTAAAAAATAAGACTTAATTAAAAAACTCTTTTTATAAAGTTTTATTGGTCAATTAAAAAACCACTCTTATATAGGTAACAATGATTAACAATTATCTTTAAATCAACAAAACTAGACTCTTTTTAATTGAGATCTAAATCAGACTTCACATTTATATAAGGCACAGTTGAATTAACTCATAGATTATTTGTTTTGGATACTAAAATAACAAAATTTATTTTAACTACTCACAAACAAAAATAATCACTTACTAATTAAAAGTTACGCCGCGTGCCTGGTCGGGTCTTTCAGGCCCGAGAGCGCAGAAAACGCGTGTTACTTGAACGCGAGCGCATTGCGAGCTGCGGGAGGGATAGTAATCTGACTGCTAGTCTATATTGCGAAGCTACTCAGGTGCACAGCGCCGTTAGTTTTTTAATTTTAAGAAATATTGTCGATTTCCTGAAGTGACGGGTCTGTCAGACCCACCAGGCACCCCAAGGGTTAAGGTCCCCACCGAGGGGCATAGGCCTTTACCGGATCCGAGTAAGATTGAGCCATACTCCACCACGCTGGCTCAGTGCGGGTTGGTGGAGGGGTTCTTCGACTACTACATACTACGAAGTAGTGATAGTAGCCGGTACCTACAGCTTGACGTGCCATCCGAAACACGGAGTGTCCGATAATGTACTTAAGACAAATTAATCATCTCATTGGTACATGGTCAGCTCCGGGATTCGAACCTGCATCTCCTGCGCGAGAAGCAAGTTTGTTTTATTAAGTTTTTAACTTCGTGAATTTTTTTAATTTTTAATATGTATCGAATATCTTCATTAAATTAACTCATTTTGAAAGAAAAAAAAGCAAATGAAAAATAGTCTGAAACAAAATTTTACTATACCTACTTAAACATAAATATTTACATACAGGCACATTACACATATTTGTTCCTTTTTAGCGTACCGTACCCGAAGGGTGCCAAACGGGACCCTATTACTGAGACTTCGCTGTCCGTCCGTCCGTCCGTCTGTCTGTCTGTCTGTCTGTCTGTCTGTCTGTCTGTCACCAGGCTGTATCTCATGAACCGTGGTAGCTAGACAGTTGAAATTTTCACAGATGATTTCTGTTGCCGCTATAACAACAAATACTAAAAAACAAAAGAAATTTAATATTAGGGGGCTCCCATACAACTAACGTGTTTTTTTTTTGCGGTTTTTTATAGATAATAGATGGCACGGGACCCTTCATGTGCGAGTCCGACTCGCACTTGGCCGGTTATAAATACAAACTTTTTGATGTCATCAAATACCAGCCAGATACAAATAATACAACCAAAGATATTTAATAACGAGTTTATACATACGAAAGACTTTCTCCCCGACCTATTTATTTACGATACTCGCATTAAAACTGCTCTATCCCGAATAAACTATACAAAATTCCGAACGAACAATCCCTAAAATAACGAATAAGGGTAGTAATATAGAAGACCCAGCAGCAGTACCTATGCTAATCCTTTCCAGTGAACCCTAATTTGCATATACTGTAATGCGGATAGTAGGTATGCAAGAAAGCATATGCTCCTAGCCTAGTACTCGTAGGTATGCGCTAAGTTGTATGGGTATTTCGGATATTACTGCAACGTGACTTCGAGGACGTTGAGGACACTTCTGGGAAATCGGTGGGACATTTCAGAATAATTTATGGTCTGTCGTCTCTTGCTATTTCTGCTGTTGTCAGTTGGCCTGCATGGAAATAATTTATCTTGTTAGTCAGATCTGAGTTTATAGAATCTATAATTTTACTCAATATAATTTTATGTAATCTAATCATTCATGCATTAAAATTTTTCATTATAGTTAATTTTAATCAATTGATCTTATTTTATATTTTACTAAAATCTTAATGTTACTGACGACCTAATGTAAATATTATTATTATTTTTTATCTTTAAATAAATATGAAGTACTACTTTGTATCAACGATCTGGCGATGCCTAATTTAGTTTAAAAGTCGACATTTATTTTGTAAAAAAAAACAATGTTTTGAACGATGGTTGCGAAATTGGTTGTCGTTTGAACACTATTGAGTAAATATTAAAGTATCTGGTATCTATTAGTAACTTAGCGTATGGAGTTGTGTAAAAGTTGGGGTGATTTGAAATTTATTTATTACACACACACATACACCCTCACACACACAAAAGATACCATGTAATTAGTGTAAAAATCTCCAAATGCGAGCAAATCTCTACCAAAAGAACCCACTATTTCCCACACAAGTGCAGAACTATGGTGACCACAAATTGCAGAGTTATTGGCACATTCCTGACCAGGAACTAGAACATTTGGATTATTCCTACCTCGAGCAACCCATTTGCAACCTACCGCCCGTAGATTGTTATATGACGTGAGCTGCAAACAAACAACATTTGGGGGAGTTAGCGACATCATTCTGAACAACTTTCACTATCAAACCGATTTTATCAAAGGAACTTTATTTTTCACTTCTCTCTAGAGGGTGTAACAGAAAGGTGAAGTCATATTTTAGGGGCTTGTTAGGGACATCATTCTGTGCATCTTTCACTATGAAACCGATTTGATCAGAGCAACTTTATTTTTCACTTCCCAGTACATTTTGGCCTGAGTGTGTCAGCTGATTTGTACGGAGAACTGAAAAATAAAGTTGCTCCGATGAAATCGGTTTCATAGTAAAAGTTGTTTAGAATGATGATGATGTCGCTAACTCCCCCAAATGTTTATACGCTCCATACTCCAAACACCTGGTATAGAGTGATGTAGATTTTAGATTTTACGATTTTTATTTCTGATTACCTACGATGTCATAAAGAATAGAATAGAATAGAATAGAATAGATTAGAATAGAATAGAATAGAATAGAATGGAATGGAATGGAATGGAATGGAATGGAATGGAATGGAATGGAATAGAATGGAATAGAATGGAATAGAATAGAATAGAATAGAATAGAATAGAATAGAATAGAATAGAATAGAATAGAATAGAATAGAATAGAATAGAATAGAATAGAATAGAATAGAATAGAATAGAATAGAATAGAATAGAATAGAATAGAATAGAATAGAATAGAATAGAATAGAATAGAATAGAATAGAATAGAATAGAATAGAATAGAATAGAATAGAATAGAATAGAATAGAATAGAATAGAATAGAATAGAATAGAATAGAATAGAATAGAATAGAATAGAATAGAATAGAATAGAATAGAATAGAATAGAATAGAATAGAATAGAATAGAATAGAATAGAATAGAATAGAATAGAATAGAATAGAATAGAATAGAATAGAATAGAATAGAATAGAATAGAATAGAATAGAATAGAATAGAATAGAATAGAATAGAATAGAATAGAATAGAATAGAATAGAATAGATAGATTAGAATAGAATAGAAAGCACATTTATTCAACTGTCACAATACACAAGACACAGCAAAAACATAATAAGTAACATTGAAGTTCAATGTTTTGTTCATTTAATTAAGCTACCATAGTAGTTCAATTATTGAACTACTATGGTAGCTCAATTAAATGATAAGTAATAATAAGAAACAAGTGGGAAATAAAATAACACATGAAGACAAAAATAGCAATAACAAAATAAGAATGTTCAGAACGAACTTTACGTAAATGAGTCTGTACACAGCTTACCTGCTTAATTATTTGCCTGTGCTCCGTAGGTGTTCTAAAACTTTTAAACAATGTTGCAGGTAGAATATCTACCTATCAAACTTTGCAGGATTTAAATATCAACATTTTATAACACGAAGTTTGTGAATGCTTGCAGAGGTTTTTACATGTACAGATTTAAACAGAATTAGCTGAGGCCGTTACTAATAAAATTTTGTGCAGGGTGTGTAGGGGTGGCGGGGCGGGACTTAGCTATACATAGGTATATCTTAAGATCTTATGATACGCATGTCCTAACGGTGATGGAAACCATCATAAGATAACTGCGGCAATGGGGTAGCCCACTGTCACGCCATATGGAGATTTGAACAACTTCACTAACGTTGGCGTAACTGTTCCTCTGCCACCCCGTATGTGAAAAAGGGTGACGCTACTTGTGTTTGATTTCACAGAAAAATCGATTTAAAAATACGACCGGACAAAAGACAATGAAATCACACGGCCAAAAATAAAATTGGTAACAAATCCTCGGTACCTATAAACTATTCGGTAGAATTTCGAATAGTTGGGGCAAATTTATCGAGTCTCGAACTCTGAACGGGATTGTTATTCGAATAGTCATCGCTCTTTCTCACTTGACACTGATCCAAATTGAACTAGATAGAACGGACATCTTGTGACCATACATTGACTTTTCAATATCATTGTCATCATCAGGTGTGGCCTATCATACTTTTGGCAATCAAAAAAGTCACAATTGTATTACTCTTTTCTTCATGTTGAAAAAGATACTTATTACCATATTCTGTGAATATTATCCCAATGCAAGTACAACCGAACAGTGGAGACCTAAGTAGGACCTTTATCTCCCAATAGGACTTTATGACCCCCTTCATTGCCCACATTACGATTCTACAACATAGCGTTTCGTCTTTTCTAATACGGGTCGGCAGGAACACTTTGGTTCCGTATCTTAAAAGGAAAAACTCATGAGTTTGACTCGAACTCGAAGCTGCTTTTTGTCCTATATCGAAGAATTAGGATTCAAAATTTGAAAAAATAATAAACTCTCGACCTACTCACGTCTTACATTTATTATTGCTCTTTTCATTTACTCGTCCGTTCTATTCCACCATACATCCAAAGCCGCATCTGGCCGACTCAATCTCACTCGGGTGCAATTTTCATTAAGGCCGGATAGTCTTCGCTCGATTAGCATATCTATTTTGTTATTGAAAGGAGCTGAGGTGCGATATCGGGATCGATCATTGGTTACTCGATTCCGTGGAGAATCGGACATGTTGAATAATTTGCTGGGGTTAGGTATTCCTTGACTTTGCGTCTAGTTACACATACTAGCACTAAAAAGTCTTCACAAAATAAAAGGCCCCTTTTGACAGTTCACGCCCAGGACATACATACAAAGCGTCACGCCTTTTCCCATACGGGGTGGCAGAGGCAAAACTGTGCCCACTGTTAGCCAGTGATTAAATACTCCATTTTGCGTGACAGGGAGTAGGCCCATCGCCGCAGCTATGGAGTAATGAAGGTTTCCTCACGATGTTTTCCATCACCGTTAGAACATCCGTTTAACGTATTTAAGATAAATGATTTATCTTATTGGTACATTACATGGTCAGCACCAGGATTCGAATCTGCACCTGCGTGAGAAGCAAGCATAAACCCCACTAGACCACATGTACCAACTTATTCACAAGGTTCGTAATATTTAAAGTTTTATTTTTAAGTTTAAGTTAGTACAGACATCATTCTGAACAACTTTCACAATTAAACCAACTTGATCATCCCCCTTATTCGCTAACTCAGTGATGATCCGGAAAAATTAAGAAACTATTGGTGTCGTTCAATTATCGTGTAACCAAAGAATATCAAAATAAGTCGGCTAATCATTCCCTGAACTTCGGGGAGGAAACAACAGTGTTTCAAGCGGAATCACGGAGCCTTGCAAACACAAGATCATGCAGAGGGGTTGGAAATTACCTTTAAAACGGACTGTGATGCCTTACTAAGCGCACTAAAGAGACCGTTAACAAAATCTAAACTTATACTGGAATGTCATGAAGCACTAAACAACTTAGGGAGCAAAAACAAAGTCACAGTACAGTGGGTCAAGAGTCACCAAGGAGACCCGGGCAACTGCGAGGCAGACAAGCTAGCAAGAATAGGGGCTAGAAGGACGGCAATTGGCCCTGCACCCTTCTCGCCATTATCAGCTGAAGCACTAAGGCTTAAATCAGCCACACTAGTGCAACAGAACAAATTGTAGACCAGCAGAGAAGACTGTAAATACACAAAACTATTTATAAACAAGTATAACCATAGGTTTACTAACTACTTAATAAGGCTGCCACGCAGCAAAATAAAAATTCTAACAGGCCTTATAACAGGCCATTGTACACTAAACAAACACTTGAAAATTACAGGTGCAACCGACAGCCTCATGCAGGGGTTGCATGGAAGTGGAGGAGACAGTCGAACACATGTTGCTGGCATGTCCATCCACAATTGAAACCAGATTGGCGATTCTGGGATAAGCATCATCGACCCATGAGCTCCTTGAACACCCAGGCCTCCTACTCCAGCTTGTGCAGGAGTTGGGTTGGCTGAAATAAGGGAGTGGGAGAAGGGGACATGCACAAAGGCCGCGCACATGTGGGCCACGTGCAGGCACTTTAACCCCCAGAATTGAAGAATAGAATAGAAGTCTGCTAATATTATCAGGCCCACGATGTGTGGAAAAGTAGGTAGTGAATATTATAGATTCGTTCCTTAACAACCCCTGATTCGATACATGATGTGTAATTTACACCCTATACTTGGTTTTAGCTATTAGATGTGGTTCTGGAAATCGGAGTTCTGTCGATTGAAGAGGAAGTTCTGTGAAGACGATCGGCGTTAGTTATACACAGATTAGACATTAGACTCTGGCTGTCGAGTTTTCGGGATGTTCGAGAGAATAATATCTACAGATAGAATAGGTACCTATAGCCAGCCCATGCCTTAGCTTGTAGGTACACATCTTAGTGCTAGTCGTTTTTAACCGATTTAAAAAAGGAGGGGATTATCCATCCGGTTGTGTTATGATTTATTATCATTTTTTATGTGTGGTACCTCAAAATTGTTATTATTTGAGAACCGATTTCAAAAATTATTTTTATATGAAAGAATGGATCTTCAGGTTGGTCCGATTTTTTGAAAATCAGGAATCGGTCTTGTACTTAGGTTTCTACATAGAAAATACTGTCATTAAGGTATCCAAAATTACATATTTTTGCCTTTCTGTGACTAATTGTGGTGTAGATGAATTCTGGCTGTAAGGACCGATTTCGTTTAATTTGTGTAATATTGTGAATTTTTAGACGTCATTCGTCGCATACGCAGCGGCTGACCAATCCCAGCTCTCTTACCTCGTCCCCTGCCCGCCCGTAAATTGGTGAGTTGCGTTTCAAAGGAAAATGTATCTATGCGCTCTCCACTGGATAAGTGCTCCCTGGTGAAAGTAAATACACCTTCATTCTTTATAGTTAAAATTGTTTATTCTATCTAATTGGTGTCGTAATCATAGTTTGTCCCGTACTTCTTGGCGGCGTATTCCGGAGCCGGCATCATCATGACCGCGTTGTTCAGCTTCCTCAGCCAGGCCTTCTTGCGCGCTTCCTGCTGCGGCCCTAGCAGCACCACGTTTGGGTCGGGAGTGGTTGATGTGCGCTGTCTGAAATAGCGAAACAATATTATAGCCACTCGACCGTTTGGCAAAAAACAACCCGCGGTTTTCAACCTTGTGACTTGGTTCAAGTTCAAAACGTAGAAAGAACAAACAAAAGAAATTAGGCTATTATTTTATTTGATTTGTTGATGTTTCACAGCACAGTTTCGTTTGTCTGCCGGACTCCTTATTTTTATTGTTTTAAATAAAAATAAGGAGTCCGGCAGACAAACGAGGAGCCTATTTAGCGAATCGTTTTACTTTTACAGTTTCAATGCACTTTTGACATTTTTAATGGAAATTACGAGAAGAGGAAATTTCTAACCAACATATCTGTTTGCAAACTAATTGAACAAACTTGGTCACCTTAAGCCTGTATTTTACCAACGCAAGAGTAACTTTTACTCGATATCTTCTACTTTTTCATAGACACCAGTGACACCTTGATCATTGGCATGATTCTCGCGCATTCGATGTACGATATCTACACCTATATCTAGTGATTTTGTATGGTAATCTGTCAATATTGGTCTCGATATCCGTATATCGAAGGCGCGAGAATCATGCCACAGATCACCTAATTTTGAACTGTCATTTATCATACAAGTTTTCCCCGGGATAGTTATTCTCGTATAACTTGTTGTTGGTGAAAGCCAGTCTAAATGACAAATACTCTATCTAAGAATTCCTATTTTTGTTTAATCTATTATATTCATTATCTAGCTGTTGAATGTCATCTTACGAGGGGAACAGGCAGATAATAAGCTTGGGTAGGCTCTTACACTTAATTAACCTAATGATGAAGGAATTGGACTGGAATATAGGGTAACCCTGTACGGTTACCAATCTCGAATGACGTCAAATCAGCCATCATTATTATGAATTAAAATTATAGTGCCCCGTAATAATTAATGACTTGTGAAACCTTGCCTTTTATCAACTGTCATCACTCATCAAACAGATTATTAACATTTTGATACATTTCCGATTTTGAGCTAGTATGAGCTGGAAAAACAAGAAATTAAGTCGAATTCTAATAAATTAATACTTCTACGTACCTAACAATTATTTTTCAGTAACACACACTAATAATAGCTAATAATAACTAATAAACGGGTAGTACGGGTTGGCTGAAGCACAACTTTGCCCACTTTGAGCCAGTGTTTCAATACTCCGTTTTGCGTGACGGGAGGCTAGCCCATCGCCGCACGAGTAATGAATAAGCCACACAAACCAATTTCTGTAGATAGTAGAGATGTTGCTGTTAGATTGCAGAACCCGATAAATTGATCTGGTACGACCCGTTAAAGTTCTGCAATTATTCTGCAATGCATATTTTTCTGCACTCTAACTGTGGAGCGACTCTGGCGCTAGCGAGATCATATCCATGGTCGAAATATCGATTTTGAGATACCGAAATCTCTATCAAAAACCAGAAAAAGCTATTGTTACGACTAGCCTATCGACCAACCGAGATACGTCGACCCGTTTTTGATCGAAATAAATATAAATCGAGATCGTTATCGACTGATTTAGGCCGTATCAAAACCGATATCTCGACTGGAGAGATGATCTCGATAGCGCGAGAATCGGGGGCCAGATTTATTCATATTATACGGTAACAGAGCCACACTCACCTTGCCAGATTGGACAAGTATGACTCGTACAAGCTCATCCGGGGTATGACGGAGTTGTCTCCGGATGACGGCTCGAGGGGTAAGTTGATTGGCTCGAAGGGCAGTGTGAACATGTTGAATCTGTTTGGTTCGTTGTACTCCCGAGTCGATTCTGGATCTTCCGTGCTGGGGAAAGTATATAAAAAAAAAACATTAATACAGAAAATCCTTTTCCCACATCTTAACTTAACTTACTACTAAAAACAATTAAATTAAATAAAAATATATCCTTGAGGTCACCGCCGCCGTCAAGTGGCAGGGTGCTTAACATGCTGGCACCATTTTCCTACATAGTTGAATGTGGGACATTTTCTGGTAGATCATTTGATCTCCATCTCTTACCCAACATGGTTTGCCGGAAGAAATCTCTAATCAGAGATAATCTAACATTTTTACACGTCTTTTCTATCATAAGTTATCTGTATTATGGCATGTGAGTAATAAATAATGCGTGTGGATGCAAAAACTCGAGCGCTACGCCCCATCACTCACCTGTTAGTAGGACCCTGAGTAGTAGTCGTATAGTAGCAATGTAGTAGTAACAGTCAAACAGGAAGGTGTACAGGCAGAACCACGACCACGGCACAGCTCGTCATTAGCTCTCATAACTAGTTCTAGTTCAGAATAGAAGGTGTGGATCACTGACCTGTTAGTAGGACCCTGAGTAGTAATAGTAGTGGCAGCAGTAGTAGGCACCGTGGGTCGATTGTTCTCGTCCCATATGTTGCCGTCCAGCCAGCGAGCGATGGCGGGGACCTTCGGGAACGCGTGGCTCTTGGTGTATACCCCGCAGCTGTAGATGAACGATGTGACGCCTAAGAGGGTGTTGTTTTGGATGACTGCGCCGCCGTTGTCGCGCTGTGGACGGTGTAGCAATAAATTAATTAAAAAAATCTATGGCCACGAATTGAGTTGCTATATTTACCAATAGAAGACCTGGCGCCCAACTCTACAAAATAATCACATGCCAATTGCTATAGCGAGTACACCAATATTAAGTGATTTTGAATGGTATTCACTCGATATTCGATATACGTATATCGAATGCGCGAGAATCATACCCCTGAAAGAGTCCTTGGAACAATATTGACATTAAAATTATAAAAAAAAATACATTAAAAATATTTTGACAGTGGGTACCAAGACGTCAATGAATGTCTAATTTTTGACGTTGGTACCCACTGTCAAACTAATTTTAATGTATTTTTTTTATAAAAAAAATAAAAAAAATGGCTCGAGTTTGGGGGTTAAAACACCGAATCGCAACAACATAAACTCCGTATATCTTGCGATATGCGGATGCGGATGCTGATTTCGAAATAAATTCCCCAATTGATGCGGATGCGGTTGTCGCGGTCCGTACCAGCTTGTCAGGGTACTTACCCTACAGAAGTGTCGGTCCGGATCTTGGACACCTGCTATGCAGATATAGTGCCCTGGTACAAGCCGAGTGTATGTCTCGCAAATTGATGGCTCCATGGCAGGCGCGTTTACTACTCGCATGTGCTGTAAAAACATTTTTTTTTATAAAATAAGGTTCCTTCTTTCTGTAAGACAGTGGAAGTTTTTAAGGCTTTTAGTTAGTATTTGTTTTTTTCAGTATGGCAGACGATATCGGTCTCTAAAAACAGTCCGCAAAGACTTATTCAGACAAAAAACCAGAATTTGTAAAACTATTATGTAAATTCGTGTCTAGACTAGATTGATATAATTTTCAGACATAAATCTTTTTCGCAAATGTCAGACGCGAAGAAATATCTTTTAAAAGTTTTTAGATGTCCGTCTGGTCTCTCTGATACAAAGGGACTTTCTCCCAAAAAAGCTATTAGCAAAATGTGGCCGCAATTTCCATATTCATTTTATCTTTGCAACATTTTTCCGCTCACTTTGTTAAACAAATACTCCGTGATGAATATGCAAAGGTTTTGTATTGAATACGTTTTTGGCAATCAACAAATGGAACCTTGAAAGTAAACACTTACGGTACGATGACAAGATGCTTACAACTAAAGAGTACTTCGGAGAAGATTGTATTGAAATTTAGGAAACGAACATCAACAAAAAAGACCGAGGAGGCAATCGACTACATAAAAAACTGACTGTTGGGTGCAAGTGGCAAAAACTGCTAATAAACGAAATAAAGAGACAAAGTTGGAAAACTAATTCACCGCAGAACGCATGTCGTCAAAACTTCAGAGGGTCAAACACACCCCAAACCCCTAACAATAAACCTAAAAGTACTAGGAGCACAGCCACTAGCAAGTAGTTACCCCATTAGGCGTCCACGCGACCATGCTGACTAGCTGCCCAAGAGTGACGTCCTCTTCACTGCTCGGGAGCCTGACAGCGGACACTCGAGAGCCAAACTCTAACGGCGTTGTGAGCTTCACAGCGGACACTTTCATGTCGAAGTTGTTCAGTAGTTGTTTTATCTGTGAACAGGTAGATGTTTATGTGAAGTTGACTGTGTGCGTGCGTCTACAATGGATTTCCGATAAAACTCACATTTAATTAGCAGAACATATTTTGGGGAATGATAGTACCCATCATCATAAACAACTTTCCCCAAACATAATTATGGTGGCAAATGAAACTACCATTTTCTAAAATATGGTTAGCAAAAAATAACACAATCATCACCAACTATTTCAGCAAATGATGAAACTTCCAAAGTCTTCAAAAAATGTTCCATGTCATTATTTTATCTTGTTACCTTGTAGAGTGAGCCGCCTTTATTGTTGTACGTACTGCCGACACGAATTGAGAAGTTCCCAAGATTCTTAGTGGTAATATACGATGAGATCACGTCCCTGCGAAAACACAGACAAACAACTTGATAGGCGCTTTCAATTATTACAGTGTCATCATAAGAAAACATCTTATTTTCCTCAAGAAAATCAATAAGTTGCTTGTTTTGAAAATATTTCGTGAGGAAACCTTAATTATTCCATCCATAGCTGCGGCGATGGGTTTGCTCCCTTTCAAGCTAAATTGAATATTGATAAAAGGGCAAATTGTGCCTCTGCCATCCCCTATAGGAAATCCCGTAACGCTATTAAGTTATATTTTTCGACAATACAACGCATCTCTTCTTTTACGATTTCTTGTATGTTGTGCTAATTGTGAGTCCAACTTTCGCATTTCAGTCCTAAGTATACGAATTGTAACTATCCAAAAAAAATAAACACATACGATATCAACAATATCAACACGTTACGTAAAAAATCTACAGGGTTGCCAGACATGCAGTAGTAATACATACTAGTAGACTTTCGGCAGACGAGCTAGTACATAACTACTAACTTGTCCAACGACCCCATAGACCCAGATGATTTGTTTTTTTTTTTTCATAGGTTTGAACGGGGGTGGGTGGGTTTAAAATCGCGGGCCGTGAATTGCATATACAATTGAGAGCTGCTTATCTGGCAACCCTACACGATCGCCATTCAAACAGGCTTCAGAATCCACTGCTAAAGATTTATTTATCAACCCTCTTCACTCCGGTCCGCAGGGACACAAAACGGAACGCGAAAAATGGAGCCGTTAAATGGCATAGCACATTTCGGACCGATCTTTTGTGGAGCTGGAAGGCTATTGGGATAAGCACGGACATTTACGCATCGAGTTAGCAAGTGTTGAGGGGATAGTCACTCTTAGTGCATGGTAATAAAAGTCAGTTGAAGTCAACTTATTTGTTGAGATATCTAAGTATAATTTTCCTGCTTCTGCTTGCCCAACGGATGACTATGGTAGAGATTGACTTAGAGCTGATAGCAAATGGTAGGGGTTTATGGACGTTGGCGGAAAACAGTTCATCGAAAAAGTTGTTCATCTGGAAATAAGTAAGGGGTTGTTAGGAATATGTTCACTGTTCAGAATGTGTATTAACTTTCTCATTAAAACCTGAGCAATAATATGCAGAAATTCATATTCATATACTTTTTAGAACTAGGTTTTTTCCTTAGCCGGAATTCGGACCCGACCTTTCACATTAAACCCGATTTGACCAAGCAACTTTGATTTCGAAACCTTACGAATCAGTTGACTGTTGACCAAATATGATGTATGAGGCGAGGTAAATGATATCTAAATGTCCTCAACAACCCCATTAGGCAGTTTAGAGATGTGAGACCATTATTATGTAGGTATAGCTCTGGGTATGATAACCCAGCTATATCGAGTGATTATGCATGGTAATCACTCAATATCTAACAGGTGTCGATACGATATCCGTATATCTAAAGCGCGGGAATCATTCCCCTATCCCGTTCCATTTTTACCCACGACATTATAAAAACAGCCATTCGCACTAATGATTTAACTCAACTTTCGTGTCTTCTGGACCTTAAAACAAGCTCGTCTATTTGTTCATAATCCTCAGTAAAGACCACAGACACGCGGTTTGAGAGACTAAGTAAATCTGAGGGAATACCGTCTGCACGGCATAGAATCGCTTGGTTGGCTCACCCATTTCCTGTAGTCGCAGAAGCATGGCTAGGTTTATTTGGTCGTTAAATATTTCAGTTCTCTTAGTGGCTCATCGACTGGGTCAGAACAATCCGATTGTATCCAAATACACATGATTTTGAAAAAGGTCTTCACTTTCTTAATTAATATAGGTACGTAATTACGTACAGGATACAAATGTTTAAAGTCTATGACCACCAACGTTTAGACATTTTCCGCCGGGTGTGCTTCGTCCACCCTCAACTTAACTAAGGAGATTGTTGTCAAAAAAATAAGTACTCAAATTAAATTCTTTGTAGACGCCTTGTCATACAACCAAGTCAAGGAGAGCTGTCAAGGAGAGCTGTCAAACAAACGAAAAAGCAAACGGGTGTTAGTCGCTAAAATAAGCATGACGTATATGCTAACACTGATAAATTAGGTCTCGCATCCAGTATAAACTCATTCATCACCAAATTTAAGTAGCATACAGACAGAGTTAATTACTTAATCTGAGAAGAGTAGACAGTGTGGTGCGGACGGGCTGAATCGACGGCCATCTGAGCCGAACATCTCGTTAACTCTCTAGGGAAATTTCCACTTCACCTAACTTGGTACAGTTTAGGTCAAGTTACACTTCGATACGAGAGTAGTCCGTATCACAAAGGAAATAAGGCCGGTGCAAAGTGTAACTTGATAGAAAGGCGATGGTACTTTCAAATATTTTCGATTCGCGCGTAATTTGCTAATGTCGACGCGGCTGATTCGGGGCGGTTTCGTGGAACGACAAATTGAGATTTTACAAGTCTAACTTGTAGGCTCGGTCAGGATAATCCAGTCCGGTCATTCACAGACATCATAAAGTCCTGAAGAATACTGACGAAATAGTGGAGGCATTAAGTATTATTTGCCTTAGTTTTTATGTAAAATCATTTATTTTTGAGGCCAGCTGGGTGAGCAGAAAAGTCCTCTAATTTTTCTTGCTACACACACACACACCTTTTCCCATATGGTGGAAGAAATACAGGTGTGAAGGTGGTTTCATGATGATTTCCATCATTGTTGAAACAAACTAGCAACACTGGTTACAATTTGAGCCGATATCATTGTCTCTGTTGGACCTGTTAGCATGATACGGCATGTTGGCCTATTATGATGGCGAGAAAAAAACCCGTTCTTGGATGTGTATGATGCCGTAGTTTCTGGTTGCCACGCTTGACCACACAGGCTCAGGATACAAATGTTGCAAATTTACAGTTACTTTGTAACTAGTTGCTTTATGAAACGGGCCCCAAATATTGAGTTTGGTTTCGTTTGAGCTCACTAGTACAAGGTTTATTGGTTCAGTGAAGTTAAAAACTGGGATAAGTGTATTACCCACGGGCCAGTTCCAACAACTTCGGTATAAGCTTTTAGGGTTCCGTATCTAAAGGATGCTAACAGAACCAGCTTCAGCCAATTATGTGCCGCTATTTTGAGTAAACCTTTATTAATCGTCTATTACATTTGACCACTCTTTCAGAAACTGGGGATTACTCTGTCATACCCTGTAAAACCACACCCCTTATGTGACGTCATGTATAAAGGGTCTAACTACACAGTCCATTAAATTACTGTTTCACTGTAAAAAGACGGTCAATCTTCATTACAAGGGTCTGAACACAGAACACACTCGGACCGGAGCGGTTGTTGGTACGTTAGACGTAGATATGTCTTGCTAGGATCTTAGCCTAATTAAATGTATACTTAGGTACTTATTAATTGAAACCAAACATTAACCTCCGTAATTATAAACTTCTCTGAGCTCTGAGACCGAATCTGAATAATATACTGCTCTCAGCTTTGAGAGCTATACATAACGCGCGTGCAAATGTCCGATTTTATATGAGACATACCTGAGACAAGTTTCAGAGGGTTAAAGGTATTTTTGACCTTTAAAGTTTGTATTTTGTTGATGATGACGAATCACCAGTCAAAGCACTTGGTCAGCGTCAACAGCCAGTGGTTGTTCAGTACGACGCCACTGCATGTACGCATCGTCCTTGAGCAGGGACGCCGCGAACGGGTGCCGGTACACTTGCGTCACCGCCGGTACGCTCGCCGCTGCTACATCATCATCAATACTCACGAGTCAAAGCACTTGGTCAGCGTCAACAGCCAGTGGTTGTTCAGTATAACGCCGCTGCAGATGTACGCATCGTCCTTGAGCAGGGACGCCGCGTACGGGTGCCGGTACACCTGCGTCACTGCAGGGCCGATACGCTCGCTGCTGTCGTCGAGGCCGAGGTCACCTGTGGACGGTTTAATAAATAAATAACTTAATAAGATTTACGTAAAAACACATTAACATAGAGGCACATACAGGGCCATGAGTCGCTTACAGAATTGCATGGCAATGGCTATAGCGAAGGCGCAAAATTCTGGTTTGTTTTTAGCCAGCGCGGTGCGCCTCGGCACCGTCGTCTCGTCGTCGTCGTTGCGTCGACAAATCCAAACTGGCTTGCGCCTTCGCTATATCCGGCCAACTCTTTTGCTCTATCCAAACTAAACCAAACACAGCCATCGAACAAAACAAGCAAGTGCTAATTAAAGTCGATTGTTGCCTCAAAATTTCCGGTTCGCAATCAGAGTTTACCGTTTAGGGCGGCCGCAAACTCCTAACTGAGTGCTCGCTTTGTGTTGAAACCTTGTCATTGTGGATTTGTGGTTTCCGACGAACAACCGGTTAACTGGGCATTGAATAACCTCCAAAAGTTAGTTAATAGGGTTACACCGGACGTTGCCGAAAATAGCGCTGGTGTGCGGCCATTTTGAATTTTTGTTTGTGCGACATCGCGATTTTGTTTTCTTTTTCTGCTTGCAACCTACTGCTGGGCTTTTAATGCGAGTTAATACAAGGCAAAGCAAGGAATAGGCTTGTGGCCTGTCAAGTCAAAATAGATACTTTTTATGAACTGTCAAAACGGAACTTTTGTTCCTGAGTTCTATGAAATAACAACATAATGACGTCATGTAAAAGTGCCATCAAATGCTGTCTTTTCAACCGACTTCAAAAAAAGGAGGAGGTTCTCAATTCGACCCGTATGTTTTTTTTTTTTTTTCTATGTTTGTTACGCGATTGCTCCGCCAATTATGAACCGATTTGAACAAATCTTTTTTCGGCGTATAGGTAATACCTCAAGGGTGGTCCCATTGACACCAGGTCAGGATCTGATGATGGGATCCTGGAGAAATCGAGAGAACTCTTCAAATATTATAGGCAGACCTATAGTGATTTTTGTGTTTTTCATAATAACTCGTGCAAATGCACATGGTAAGCATAATATTGTGATGCGGAACTGCTGATGAAGACCACATATGGCCACCAGATCTGCTCAATACTAGGTACAAATACAATGCGTGGCTGACGGGCAGGCAACGCATAGCCTAAACCGGTGGACCTAGAGCCATGAAACTTTGTACAGGGGTTCCTTAGTCGCGTGGGGTAGCACTGATATAGCATTTGACAAAATTAATTCCCCAAGGGAGGGGGGGATAAGGGGTTACAGTTAGTATTAAACTCAATCTAATCAAATAGGGTTTGTGGAAGTCGGTTTTTTCTAAAGTTTACTTTTTGTTTCAATTATTTTCGCACAAAATTGACTTTATAAAATATATCTGCTGGAAATATACAATTCTGAGAATGTCAAGCCATTTTGTACATAACGTTTCAACTTAAGACTTGTTCCTAGATTTATTGGATTACCTTAGCCACAAGCCTATTATAGGCTATGTTTTCAAATTAATAAAATATAGGGCCTACGTAATTGCCTCAATAAGTTCTTATCACACGCACTGGTTCGTCTTGTTGAGAGATCTGAATTGATGATGACAATAAACAACAACTAATTTGATTGTGTAATCGCTTAATGTTACTCAGCCTATCGCGTGTTATTTGGCCTGAGGTGTCTGATTTACAATTAGTAGATAGTGTAATCTTCTCAGGCCCCGGTTTGTAGAAAATGCGTTTGTAATTTTGAGCAACATTATCTGGAGCAAGGAGTCAAATATACTCAAATGTAGCACTATTAGTCTTATTGTAATCCATGTTCAGTAGTTTGTTTTAGTGCAAAAGATCTACAGGGTGTAACAGAAAGGGGTGTACAAGCCGAAAGAGGGTTGTTAGGGAAATCATTCTGAACAACTTTCACTATGGGACCGACTTGATCAGAGCAACTTTATTTTTATTAAGTCAGTACATTTCGGGCCTAGTGCTCAGCTGATCTGTATGGTGGAGTAAAAATTAAGTTGCTCTAACCAAGTCGGTCCCATAGTGAGAGTTGTTCAGAATGATGTTCCTAACAACCCTCTTTCGGCTTGTACACCCCTTTCTGTTACACCCTGTATAATATTTTAACATGATGCATAAAACTTATTGGACCCTCTGATTTTGCTCGATTGTTCTTCGCTTAGAGTTTTCTATTTACAGTTTTATGTTGTTTCGGTATCATACGGTATGAATATCATGATTTCCAAGAGAATATCAACAAGATGAGTTTCATGCATAAAACATTAACTCATAGCAAGCTAAGTTTGCTTTATATTCCCTATGAATCTAATAAGAGTCAGTACTTATATAAATGTTTATAATTTTACTAATAACCGCGTTTTAGTTCGCGATTTACTTTTTTATACCAACGAAATAAAGTTTATAAGCCTACGTTTAGAAACTATTATCTATCAAAATCCGTTCAGCTAAACAGAAAGAGTTAATTTCGCAATAGATATGCGAAAGCGATAGACTAGCCCCGTCTTGCATAGGTATAAGTATTTTACTAAACAATAATTGTGCTTCTACCCCCGTTTGGGATACGTTATTTATGAGCACAGAAGAGATAATAGTGTATGAGTGTTACTATTATTCTTACCAGATTCGCCAGTATCATTGTCGGTGTCTTCCACTGCCAATTTTCCATTGCCCCCCACAGCCAAAACTACCAGGCAAGCATAAACCGACAGGCGTCCACGCACCATCTTGTACCAGCACCAAACTTAGAACTAACACTAAACACTGCCGCCAAGCGTTAAGTGTATGTTTACTGTGTTTGCAAAATATTGCAGGAAATGCGATAGGGATTTGTTAAACAGTTTGGGAAACATACGATTAGGATCTAATGTTTGCATTTTATTTAAACATATTCATACACACTTTTGAGTACGCCTTGTGTGGGAGAGCCACAGATACAAACAATGTGATTTGATCAGAGTAAATTTTCTCATCTCCATAATTTTTTGTCCGAGCGGGGCAGGGCAATTGTAGATTTGCTTGTCTTGCGTGTTCATATATCTTTGGCTGACTGTACAATTAGAAACGGTTTAGCTGGACCGGTTATATAAAAACTCCCATCCCGGTTTAGCTCATTCCCCTTTTTCCTATTTGAACAGTCGAGTTCATTAATAGGTATATGAGCAATGCCAAGGCATCAAATATAAATGTATCCTTCCATATACATTTATAATTGATGCATTGGCATTGCTCATATATTAATAAACTCGACTGTAATATTGATAGCGACATATCTATGGGCTTTTGAGGACTATTCCGATAAAAATTGCCATGTAGTCGATTTGATCAGAGCAACCTTATTTTTGCCCACATATATTTGATTCTGACTGTCCCTAATTCATCAAGGCGTGTACAAATAACATAGCAGATGAACCCATTTGCTCCACCTGTCACTCTGCTGGCATCCCAGATAAGGAATAGCAACGTTCACATAATTCCGACGAGGAAACGTCTGAGGATGACTCGAGGAAACCGATAAGGAAAATTGGCGGTCGTGGAATAGACTGTGCGGGGTGCGGGGTGCGGGGGAAATATGAAGCGGGTTAGGCCGCGTCCCCACTGTGTTGTAATGATAGATAGTCGTGCATCGCGGCTTGTTCAAGTTCAAGTTCAAGTTCAAAATTTTTTTTTGACCATAAAATCATACGGATTACTTAGTCAACGTCAATATAATATTAATATTTTTGTATACTACCGCCCGTCCGGAAGTTGTGGGCTTAGGGATGGAGCAAAGAAGGGCTAGAAACTCGCCCGAACCTCTTTTAAAATGTCAGAGCCTTATGTATTTCTACTTAAGTCTAAGGAAATACACCGAAGAGAGACGTACTGACTCAGTCCATCGCCCCTCTTTGGATTTCTGTGCGCTGAGATGGATGGTGCGACCATGCAGTTTTGTCATCTAAATATTCTTTTACACTGTAATAAGACTCCTCTCTGGTAGGTCCGTTGCTTCATTAGGTATTTTATTATAAAAACTAACACACACTCCCATAAAAGAATGAGCAACCTTACTTGTACTTGTATTTTTAAATGGAGTTAAGCAACTGTTCTCATACAGGACGGTATGATAAAGCGCACACGACTTTTTTGCTGTTACGTTACGGCAGATTGATAGGACAAAATGGGGCAAAACAGTAGTTAATGGTAACTGATAGAGACGATAGTCGTGTAACGAAAAATTTACCGTTAAGAAATAGTGGGATTTTTTCAGGAGTGTTAGAGGCAAAGAATGAGGGCAATTGCCCATACTGACGAATATCTCGAGCGAATTTGTAACGTCTATTCACAAGAATAAGTAGTCATATTTGATAGTTTTTTTTATTCGATGAGGTCGGTACTGTAAGATTTTTTGTTGTTTTAATCGCCAATTTTATAAAATTAATAAATGTTTATTTATTTAGAGGTAATGTACTTTCATTGCATGGCATTGGGTAATGTTGGCGTCGTTTTGACGTTTCCATAGAGTTTGGTCGATTTTGAGTATGGCGGCCACTCATGAAAATTATTTTGAAAGTGCAATCAAAAATAAGCTGATTTCGGGGCTGAGATATCTCACTTTAAAGTTTTTTCAGTACAAAAAGTGTAAATTGAAGCTCTATTATCGCAGCTTCGAAATGGTTTACAGCAATGCTTCCTCTTTAAATATTTATACATTATGATACTCGCACTGCTACCAAATCATGATAAACATATCGGAGGCCGCGAATAAAAAAAATTAGGCCAATGGTCCATGGTATATAGGTTACCCAAACCCCATTGAGTACATATTGAATAACTGACGCTTAAACGTGGGTACAATTGTGCCTCTGCCATTCCGTATGGGAAAAGGTGTATAGCCAATGTCGCCATGTTGTGTTATTATCCCCTACAATCGGGGAAATAGAAACTAGTAGTATGGGTCTGTCTGATAGCGACAAAAAGAGGCATTAAATCACTTGTTCTTTGTGTACCAGTGTAGCTCACGAAGCAGGATGTTTTCACAGCCACTGATGTTTGTGCAAACTGGTACTGATAGCAACAAGTTTGGTTATACCTCCTTTGTTTGATTGTGTATTTCTACTAATAGAGTCGAAACTCGTGGATTTCGTTAGACTGTACCATTACAAGAGTATCACAAACTCCGTTCGATGCAAAGCGTTTCTTGTAACACTTGTAATACTGAAGTGATACGTCACAACGATGATGATTTGATGTCTCGTGGACAAATAGTAAAAGCCAGGGACCGTCATCGTCAGTTCGCTCGCTGTAAAAGCTTATACAAGATGTAAATTAATTAACGCAAAATGAGAAACTACTTTGTTAGGGACAAATCAGCTGACCCTCTCAGGCCAAAATGTACTGGGAAGTGAAAAATAAAGTTGCTCTGATCAAATCAGTTTCATAGTGAAAGTTGCTCAGAATGATGTCCCTAACAAAGTATTTTCTCATTTTGCGTTAATTGATTTACAACTTGTGTGTCACGTCACAGTCTCGGCCGATTCCAGAGACTCCACATTAAAATTTGTAGGTACTCGAAAGATGACGAAACTGTCGGATTTCACGTTTAGTTCGTCGTTAGGTAGTTAGTTATTACGCCTTTGGATTTCTTCGGAGTATAAAATCAGTAGTTAAAAGCGTCCGTGGCCTAGCGGTACTCGCACATGTTGTGTCCGAGTCGGGTACTGCCGTGTGATTCTGTAAACCTCACTTAACCGCCGCCGTGAGTTTCCTGTCCTGATTGACATTCTAAAAACTCGGTTGATAATCCGAATTTACACTAGCGCTACGTTTGCGAGCGTGGCAGCGATTAAAAACTAAATTGAACGTCAGATTTTGACAGATATTGTATGAGATGACGTAATTAGTGGCATTCTGTAAGGCAATTCACCCGTCATCGTCACTTCGTAAGCGAATAAGATTCAAAGTATCAAACAAATGCGAAGTGAGAGTGATAGCGATGGGAGACGCGAGTTGTTCTAATTTTACAGAATCGACGTCTGAAGGGTGTTTTTTTCGTGATCCAAAGTCAATTTCATATTTGTCTATGCTACTTTTCCTCCCTATTTCTGGAAAAGAGGAATAAGTATTGCTTTGTCCAAGTTTTTTGTTTGAAGTTCGGTTAGCGAGGGTCGATTTGGGCCTTGAAATGAAATACGGGTTATTCCCGACTGACCTCATCTATTTATTCACAAATATTCCATAATCAAACCCCCCGGGGCACCCCTTGTGTAGTAGTATTAATTTACGACTTAAAAATTATGAGTATGAAGTTTTGCGAGAGAAATGACATTTATCGATTTTAATAGCTCCAGTCAAAGAGCGGATTGCAAACGCGTGTATGTATTTTTAAAATGGTTTGGATTAGGAAATTGGTCTAGCTGGGAATAAACTTACATTAGGTATGAGAAAAGGGGCAAGTTTGTTTGATGTTAGGTATTCGTGTATTTTGTTTTGGTTGACTTGAAGCATTGAAGTAAGGTATAAAGGAAATGCATAATGTTACGGCTAGGAGTGATGTGTAAAGTTATTTAATGATGGAGTTGGGCCACCCTGTGAAAGCGATGTTAAACCTTGCTTTCTAGAAAATATGTTTTACAAAGTTTTATTTAGCTCCGTAAAGGATGTCATTGAAAAAAATACTTATGTACTTTGTAACGGAGCTCGATATCGGTTCGCCATTATCTTTGGGAATGATTGATGAGCAAGTCGAGGCTTTAATGTTTTTCGCTCGATTTCTATGCTAATTTGTTTTTCCACGTCAACCCACGGAATAAATACGAACGGATATATACTGTTACAATATTTCTGAAAAAAAAAAAGACGGATATTTTTTTGTAATTTTATTAAATCTAATACATCGAAACGTGTCACGAGGAAACCTTCAACATCAATAACTGCGGCGATGGGCTAGCCCCCTGTCACGCAAAACGGAGTATTGGACAATTTGCTAAACGTGGGCGTGATTGTGCGTCTGCATGAGGCTTTTATAGTACAAACAAAAGTTTCTCAAAAAACATATCTGAAGTTTCCGAATTAAATGGCTTGAAAATATCAGAATTGTACATTGCAAGAACCAGTATTTCTATTATAGTAGGTATTAGGTTTGCTCATGTATACCGAACATTTAAAAACAATTAACTCGCTATAAAACCGAACTATCGGCACAGTATCCGTCCTTCGATCGACCACCCACTTAATACTTACTCGTGGCAACCCTGCCAATTGATCATCGGCGACGGCGACAGAGGCAACCCTGTTATTACCGGGACGTGACTCGGCTGTATTTAAGCCAGTCGACATTTTTTTAGGGTTACGTACTGAAAAATCGGCTAAATTTGCCGTAATTTGGTATTGGAGCTTGCGGGTGTTAGTTAGTAAGCTAAGCCTTTTCCTCCGAATTTACCATCGTCTTTTTACGTCGGATACGAGTAAGATTGAGATATACTCCTAATAGTTTTATCGAGGAGTGCACAAACTCAAGAGATTATTGTCAAAAATTGCATTCAAATTGAATTATCTAAGGTCACCTTGACATAAAACCAAGTCACAGAGTCGTCAAGCAAACGACTAGAGCGAATTTTACCAACGAAGAGTAACCTTTTACTCGCGAGTATCTTTTACTTTTCCTAAGAATGACCTCATTTTGAACTGTGATTGTCATAAAAATTATCCCCGGGATAGTTATTCTCGCATATCTTTCTGTTGGTAAAATCCAGCCTAAGCGTACGTACGGGTGTAATATTATGTATAGAACATGGCTGAAGTTGAAGTATAATGTACATAATTGAAACAAAAAGTAAACTTTAGAAAAAACCGACTTCCACAAACCCTATTTGATTAGATTGAGTTTAATACTAACTGTAACCCCTTATCCCCCCCCCCCCCCTTGGGGAATTAATTTTGTCAAATCCTATATCAGTGCTACCCCACGCGACTAAGGAACCCCTGTACAAAGTTTCATGGCTCTAGGTCCACCGGTTTAGGCTATGCATTGCCTGCCCGTCAGCCACGCATTGTATTTGTACCTAGTATTGAGCAGATCTGGTGGGCATATGTGGTCTTCATCAGCAGTTCCGCATCACAATATTATGCTATGTGCATTTGCACGAGTTATTATGAAAAACACAAAAATCACTATAGTTCTGCCTATAATATTTGAAGAGTTCTCTCGATTTCTCCAGGATCCCATCATCAGATCCTGACCTGGTGTCAATGGGACCACCCTTGAGGTATTACCAATACGCCGAAAAAAGATTTGTTCAAATCGGTTCATAATTGGCGGAGTTATCGCGTAACAAACATAGAAAAAAAAACATACGGGTCGAATTGAGAACCTCCTCCTTTTTTTGAAGTCGGTTGAAAACTACTACGACTGTTTTAGAATTGAAGGCGTAAAACAATCTATACAACTACTTTGTATAACTTATGAATTCATATCATATCATATTTGAATCAGCCACTATGAATAAGACTTATTTATTTATTGATACAGACAGAACCATTACGACCGCGGATCATACACGCTTCAGCGAATTTCTTTTACCTAATTCTCACGAGAGGTATATCGCCTAAGAAGAAGTTAAGCTAACCAGCTACTAAATGCATGATGGAATTTGCCCCCGGGGTCAGTTGGACACATGTTGATGTTAGGGTTGACGAAGGTACAGAGAGCGATGACATGTCACAGCAATTTCACATTTCACAGAGTGGCTTATATGCCGTTTTTTGTAGCTGAACTCATAGGGAAGAATTGGCGCAATCAAAACGCTGTTTCCAGATATTTTTTACACTTTTATAGCTGTCCGTGGAAAGGCTTCGAAACGAGTAAATTCGAAATATTGTAAATATACTCTTTGCGTGCCAATATGTGGCTAAATGTGCTGGACTACTAATAAACCTACCAACCATTGTAACCATATTTATGCAAATAAATGAAATGAAATGAAATGAGTACGCACAGAGAGAGAATTACAAACCTGAAATTTTATGCGTCTCATTTCAAAACCGTAACTTACGTCAGCTTTAAGAGTTGACAGTTCCAGTTCAATGAATACCAAGGTAGGTACTAAAAAGTGTATTAATTACAGCCCTGGTTTGAACCCCCAACCCGGTCATAAAGCGAACGATTATACACTCAGCCAGAGCTTTGTGCCGCAACTTTGTTGAGCGAACTTTTTACAAGTTCAGAAAGGAGGTAATGGTCTGGCTTGATTTGTAGGAGCAATGAGTTAGCGCAAGATGTTGGGGGGTGGGAGGGAAAGGGTGGGAGGAGGGGTAATAAAAGTAATAAAATGGTTAATGATTTGCATGGGTTGGATTGACAGGGGCTCGGTTAATAGAAACAAGAAAAAACCGACCAAGTGTGAGATTGGCGAATATAATCTAAGACGATTTGTATCCTCAAATGTCCATCTTTGAATAGTGATTCTTAAATGAGGGTAATTCCCAAAATCAGAAAATAGATATCCCTTAACTTGCCATTGAAAAGAATTGAGAAGGAGGAGGATTGAGAAGGAGGAGGATTGAGAAGGATTTACCCAATCAGATTTCGTTTATTTCACACGAGCTGTTATTTATATGTCATTGTAATTTAATGTTGTTTCGGTAAGAATAGGTATGTCACTCTCCCACCCCCTTGTTTTCCGCTTTGTGTTACACAGAACAATCATGCTTCACTGATTAGTTCACCCGTCATCAAGTTTCCCGATTTAACTTGTTAATCAACGTGAAATAATAATCACACCGTTCCAATTAGAATGCTGTTGGACCTATGATGCCTATTGTTTGGATGACAATGCCGGTGGTATCTTATAAGTATAGTGTGGGGCCAGATGAAAAAAGAAAACAAAATATTAAATTGGAAATACCTGTTTTAGTTACGCGCCAACATGGCGGCCAATACGCATTTTGGCGCGAACAGGATTTTCCGTAACTGGACAGGGGCTTAATTTAGCGGGAATTTGAATTTCATGATCGTTAAATGGAAGCAGGTGAGCAGTGGAAATGAACGTATCAGTCTTGCTTGATCAATGTATGTAGCCAGGGATTTATCTAAAACGTGTGTATACTATATGCACCCACTCTGCATTAGGTATACATAGGTAAACATGTAGCAAACTGTAGACTTCTAGTTTTTCTTGGGTCTCACTGTACCTACATACTTGAGAATGCAGATGCATATGACTCTGTGTTAACTAGAGTGATACACAAAGTTGGTATGTTTAAATCTGTTTTATGGTAAAACATGTTAGGGACATACATATCACAACCTTTAGAAATATGAATACCCTTTTTATTGACTTTGTAACATAATATGTCTCTGCCTACCCCTTTTCAGAAAAAAGGGTGAAATTATAATTTTATAGGCTAAGGGCAGCTTTCTCCAAAATTTATGTAGCTGATTAGCGCAGAATAACTGTAGTTTAATTGGAATTAGAGAAAAAAAGTGACATACCGTCTTGATCCACGCAGATTTCGCTGCTAATTACGATTATCCTCCGTTTAAGCTAATTCTAGTATAATCGGCTAAGTTTGGGCGATTAAACTCCATTTAGTGGCTGTTAAAATTCCATAATAGTTGCCATGGTTACTAACTGAACTGACGTTTGCTGACAACTCGCATGAGAAGGACAAACAAACAACAACAATGAAAGTAAAAGAGAAAGAAAATAACAAACATGCTTTCTCGCTCTGTTTTGTAACATTTGTCTCTGTCACACTCACTCAAATCACAGAGTAAACCGGAAGTCACTCGAATCATTCATTCTTCTGGCTAATTAGAATTAAAAAGTAGTGGTGCAAGAGAAAGGCTATCACGATTAAGCTAATTCTGGTAAGGGAGTTAATTCAAATTAGTAAAATACGATATAATCAGAATTAAGCGGATTTTCTAGCAAGCGACCCTAAAACTTCCAAGGTTCGATCCTCCAAAATTAGCCCCTCACAAAATGGAGTCACGATGACACGTTTTGTCAAATCATTCTCGTTTTACGCGCGAAATTAATAGCGTTACCAGGGAGATGACGACAATTAATAATAACTCAGCCTTTTGCTTGTCGTGGGGCGTTGTGACGTCATAGATTCCATAGACACGGTAGGGGTTAGTCGAGATTTATATTGATATTGAGTAAAAACAATCTTTATCAAAATATTTGTGCAGAAAAAAATGTGTGTCTCTGTGTCTCTTTAATTTTTTTAGGACACTAGAAGTACTATCAAAATAAGTTTATTGCTAATAATATAGTACAGGATAAACCATGCAGTATTTCTGACATATTCTTTTTTCGCACTCTGAAATGTTTTAAAGAATCTTTGCTTATATAGTTGTCGGAAAATATATATGTTGATGTGAATGACTGCACAAAAATTGATTGATGAACGAATGAATGAATTAAAGTAAGTAACAGCAAAAAACACGCACACATTAAACTAATGTAATATCCATAGTAGAATCTTTACAGTAAGTCTTCACATTAAATGAAGTCAAAAATTTAGGACACCATTTTTTTCCATTAAATAATTGAATAAACCGCGTGGGAGAGACTGAGAAGCACGGGAAATGCAATCTTGCGTGCAGTATGTGACGATATTTGCAGTCCATTGCACAATCACTGGCTCTCTGTGCATAGCAGTGCTAAGCTAACCACAAATGAGCTTTTATTTCATTTTATTTTATTTTGTGCTACATTAAAAAAGTTCTCTTCACCAAGTCAAATGTCAAATAATGTTATTAATGTTCAGGCTGAATTTTAATTTTTACTTTAAAATTATATGGTTTTAATTTAATTTTAATTTTATCGTGTGACTGTGTAATGTACTGTTAATTTTATTACTATTATTATTTTCTACTATGGGTACCTTACCTGAAATAAACGGTTTATTATATTATTATTATTAATAACCGGCCAAGTGCGAGTCGGACTCTCAAACGGAGGGTTCCGCACCATCGTACCTAAAAATTCAATCAATTTATCTATCACATGAATTTTCATCTGATTCATCTAAATTAATGACAAAACTGTCGGACAAACCATTTATCTAAGGCTTACGGAGTTACACATATTACACAACACATTTAAATTATTAATTAATTATTTTTATTTTATTTTATTTCATAATTTCATAATTTCTTTATTGCACACAAACAGTTACATAGGACAGTAAAAAATATAGGAAACGTGTTCAAAGGCGAGCTTATCTCTAACAAGAGATCTCTTCCAGAAAAACCAAATAGGGATAAGACAAATGAATGAACGATGAGTTTTTCATTTAATTTTCTGTTCGCTACAAAATAGAACATATAGATTTTAAAATTCTGCTGACATCTACGTCTCGTTTTCATTCTTATTCACATCAAAAAATCCTGTGACACCAATCCACCTTCTAACGATCCTTTGGAACCCGAGTGATGTTTGCAGGGGCGCTTGTTCTACGCGACTTAACGCAACGAGGCTTGTTCCATTTGTCGACACGTGCCAAGAGATCTTTGGAAAACTACAGCTTTCAGTGCCAAACGGCTTTGAGAGGCTGCGTCACGGCAGCAATGTTATTAGTAAACAAGTAAATGTAGCCCATAGTGTGAGGGTCAGCATACCTGTGAATTGTATTTCCTTATGGCAATAAACTATTTTCATTTTCATTTTCATTTTCATTAATGTCCCCACCGAGGGGCACAGGCCTATACGAGTATGATTGAGCCATACTCCTCCACTCTAGCTCAATGCAGGTTGGTGGAGGGGTTTTACGACAACTATACATACTATCAAGTAGTGATAGTAGCCGGGACCTACAGCTTATATAACGTGCCATCCAAACACGGAGCGTCCGATAATGTACTGAAAACAAATTAATTATCTCATTGGTACATGGTCGCAGCCAGCACCGGGATTCGAACCTGAATCTCTTGCGTGAGAAGCAAGTGAAACCCACTAGACTACGGAGCAATGGTATTACATTTATTTAATTTCTTTCCCAACTAGTCGCAACCTCCTTAGAGCTTTAAAAGCAGGCTTTATCGAACTACCCGCAACCTTTTGGCGCGGCTGTTCCTAATGCGAGTAATTAAAACTGGGTGGTGAGGGGTTAAATTAAATTGAATAATGCTTTTATGTACGAGCTAGGTTAATTAAGCTGAAGAGACGAATGGAAAAGACGTCAAGATGTGGTTGTGTTTAAAGCGGTTAGTTTTAATTATATTTATATAGTATATTTTTTCCGAATTAAACAAATCACATAGGGCTTCCAAAAACTCGGGATTATATATAATTATATTGCTATAATAAGATACTAATATGATAGATTAATTAGGTTCTTAATTTGACCAAATTAATCTGACTAACATTTTCAGGCCATTTTTCTCATCAAAAATGTTTCTAACATTTTACCTTTTTATGTATTTACGTAGCTGCAGCAAACAAATAAAGCCTGCAGTGTAAACAAAGCGCCATAAAACCAGTTTTAATTACGCTATTTTAAATTTATTCATTTTTGATGGTCCTCTTACTTATAACCAAGATTTTAGGTAATGCAAATTAAAAGATATCTGTACATTCAACTTATCAGGTTATATACACCATTTTACATCTTTATGTATGGAAATAAAAGCCTCAGCGCATTAAAACAGGCTTAGAAGAGAAATCGTAAAAATATTTCATCTTTTTTTTGACATCGCTACATTTTCGTAGCGTTACGCTCGTAGCGAACAGCTACGCCGTAGCACGAAGCTACGCTGCGGAAGCACCCTTACTTTTGCTATATAGAAAATACATAATTTATACTACGCTAAACACTAAATAACTGGCTAAACGCAAACACAACTGTGGACGATCTCTGTGCCGTAGCGGTTGTGGCTCTGTCCCGGGTTCGATTCCCGGCTGGCTTGGATGTTTACATGTTTGTGTTGTCGTTTATTGTAGTAGTAGTTTAATGCAGTAGTTTATTGTTTTAACTTATTTAATGTTGTGCACTTGGGTCTACCTATTGTTCAATTATTTCCTGTCCATCCTAGGTTTGCTGGAAGAAATATCTTAATAGAGATAAGCTCGCCTTTGTCATGTGTTGTCCATTTTCCATTGTAAAATGTATTATTTTGTGCAATAAAATATATGAATGAATGAATTGTCGCTGTTTCTGGTTCCCACGACACAGGGTCTCCTAGTGTGGGGCCAGAAGCAATGAATGTGCCTGTATGTTAATGTAATGTTATGAATATGAACTGTGGCTCTGCCACCCCGTATAGGAAAAGGCGTGACGCTATGTGACGTGTTGATCGATTGCTACTAACAATAAAATATGAAATAGCTGAACTTAAATTAACTTGTCGTCGATATAAAGTATCACGTGACTAAATTTAATGGCGGGTCTCGGTGGAAATGAATTAACATGAATTTTCATTTATTACAACGAACCTGTATTGAATCCATTAGTTTGGATCGAATTGTTCGAATTTTTAGGGTACCGATACTTAAAAGGAAAAAAGGAACCCTTATAGGATCACTTTGTTGTCCATCTGCCTGTCTGTCCGTATGTCCGTCTGTTAAGAACTTTTTATCGGGAAGGCGAGGAGTTATAAAGCTGAAATTCAAATCAATTGCTCGGTCCCTTAGATCTTTAAAAAAATCAAACTTCTAGGTTAATGCAATCAAACGCTACGCCCGTTTATGTTGTAAAATTGTTAGATTTTCATAGTAATTGCAATGGAGTCAAAACCTATCCTATATGTACTTTCTGTTGATCTACAATCATGAAATTTGCACAAAGCAAAGTAAAGGGAAAAATCTGAAAACTGCTTTCTGTCTTTTTGCAAAAACATGTTAATTGGTTACATGGATTGTGTTGTTCTACACAAAAAATATATAAGTAAGTATAATACTTTTATTTTTTTATGAAAAAACCTAAATATACACCAGTTACTAGGTGATAATCTACAAGCGTAATCGGAACTCTTGGTATTAACTGTTTATTTTAATTAAAACTGAACTGTTTATTTTCATATAAAGTAATATTGGTCTTATTGTATATAATATTTTTTTATTGATTCTCTGCTTTCACTGGCTGTTTCCAGAATTCTCATGCGGGTATTCGCTTGTATTATAACTATTTATAACATTTCATATTCGTGGTTCATAATTATTCCTAATTGCTGAATCCGAAGCCCGGTCGAAGGCTGACGAGGGCTACCATCATATGATATGAGGAATATTTGTATGTTTGCATATAATGTGTATTTTCCATATATTATTTAACTTTTTGTGCAATAAAGAATATGAATATAAAGTATCTACCTATGAATGTATGTAACGGAGTAACGATAATATGTTTTGAGTTCTAGAAAAACGCGATGTAGTTTTCGATGAAATTTGCAAGGTAAAAAATCGATCGAACTGTCGATCGATCGAAAAACTTTCATAACTGAAAAATCACGTATTTCCGAGTTTTCATGCTTTTCTCAATATGATTGGCAATTTCACTTTAGAACAATGAAAATAAGGCATAAATTCCAATGACAATCAAAAATTTTGTGACTTTATATCACGTGACACTTTTTGGCGGCGGCAGGTGTTCTCGGAGAATCCACACAAAAAAGTTTCGTTCAAATAAGGTCGAATCCAAATTCATAATCTGCTATCCATCCTTCTTGTTTGCTTCTCGTTTGCAGCTGTTTAAAAACAGAGCATCATATTGATTGATGTTAATGCAGTCTGATAAATATGAAATATAGTATTTTATTGTGTTTGTACCACCAACCGCCGAGCAAAGCTCGGTTCCCAGATATTAAGATTTAAAATGAGATCAAATTAGACTTTATTAAATGATAATGATTCGATTATGACTTGATTAGCTCGGTCCGTATAGACATTTTGTCACGTTGACTACCCAGTCCCGGAATCACAATTTTGCGCAGTGATTATTTTGACAGTCTATTCGGATCATATACTTTTACTAATATGTATTGCCCAAATTAGCACTATTCCCGTAATAAAATAAAGTAACTGTCGGGCTTGGTCGTGCTATGAGTTGACCGTATCACAAATATTACACTTCACAAAATGACGAGTTTGTTTATCTTCCACTTCACATTATGTAGCATTTCGTATCATCCACTGTTTTATATGTATTAAATACGGTCTGAATATGCGGTCGAGGTATAGGCTGATATATTTTGTTACCAAGTTATTTATCCACTCAATAACTCGTCCATTCCACTTTCCATAATTATGTTTTTTCATAGATATTGAACTTTATCTTGATGTGGGTAGGTTAAAAATCACGGGCCGTGGACTTTGGACGGGTGAGCTAGTGAAAATATCAAAATTCAAATGATGAGCGCCGAAAAAACAATTGAAAAAGAAAAAATAATCGTAGCCATTCGGCGCTCATTTATTTGTCTAGAAATCAGCCTACGACCGCGTGTTCATGGACAAAATGCAAAGTAGACCAAATGCGTCAAAATGCAAAATAATATCTTCGCTCCCCACTCTAACCCCACCCAAAAAATAATCTAAGCCGCTCCCCCTCGTTTCAGAAGTTGGTGGTCGGCAGTCCCAATCAGCGAAACTGGAGGGGCATCCTCATCGCTCTGCTGGTCATCGTGGCGGTCCTGGCGCTCATCGTCACCTCCGTGGTGCTCCTGACTCCACCTGACGAGGGGCCCAGGGTCAAGGGGAGACGGCTGCGGATCCAAGATATCCTGGCTGACGAGCTGAAGCCGGTCAGGTGGAACGGGACTTGGGTCTCTGGTGAGTTATAAGTACCAGGGGTGCATGGTTTTTTTAAATTTATTTATTAAGGTTTACCAACAGATCTTACACAATACACACAAATAGAAAAAACAGTACATCTTGCTATGAGGTGAACGGAATTGGATTGGAATGGAATTGAAAAGTACAGTGTTAACATTTTTGATTTAAGCAATACTATCTTTCTGGATAATACCTAATAATGCCTAAACAAAAAAAAACAACAATAACCGGCCAAGTGCGAGTCGGACTCGCACACGAAGGGTTCCGTACCATTATCTATAAAAAACCGCAAAAAAAAATCACGTTAGTTATATGGGAGCCCCCTTAATATAAAATTTATTTTGACGGACGGACGGACGGACGGACGGACGGACGGACAGACGGACGGTTGGACGGACGGACAGACGGACAGACGGACGGACGGACGGACGGACGGACAGACGGACAGCGTAGTCTCAGTAATAGGGTCCCTTTTGGCACTCTTCGGGTACGGAACCCTATAAAGCTAACGATGCATAGAAACCAGTAGTGTCTCCTGCGGTCTGCGGTTGCAGTTTGCGGTCTGTGGTCCGTCCCGGAATCATACCTTTACGTGCAATCAAGGATAGACGTATTAAATATAGCCCAGTCATCAGGGGTTTTTGCCCTACAAAAGGTGGAGGAGAAGAAATTTTAATTTATATTTCTCTCGTCGACACATCTTATCTATGTATTGTTCTCCATTATTCGTTTGTTCGACCGGTGTGCTTCTGAGAGAGAACTAGTAGTATGGGCTAGCCGTGGAAAAAAATAGTGTTCGACCTCGAGGAGTGCCAACTTATACAGGGACAAATTTTCGTCCTTCAATTCAAAATAGCGGCTAACGTAGACACTCCCCGAGGTCGAAAACTTAAATTTTCATGATTATCGGTTTTTAAGCAATAAAATTCAAAATTTCTTCTACTCCACCTTTTGTAGGCCAAAACCTCTAATTTCCCCCCAATGATTGTACTAATATTCAGTAAAAAGGAAACGAATACAGTAATTGTATGGAAATCGAATGAAAACCAGGCTAAATGTTGTAACCTAGTACCAGGGCGTAATGAAAAAGAAGAGATCCGGACCACTGCAACAAATGCAGGCGTTAGTTCGCTTCACTAAGTTTAATAGTTGTCAAGCGGAAGGTGCATTTGAGTAGGAAAACAGTACTAAGAACATTAGGTGCTGATTTCCTGGTCAAATACTTACTTGAATTTTGAACCTCTGCATTTCTCACTTTACCAGTATTGTTTTCTCGTAACTTCGTATAATCTATATCGTACTACACAAAAAAGATACAACTTATGATATATGATAGATATAGATAGACGATTACATGTATAGGTACAACGGCGAACTTCACTTTTAGCATTCTTAATTTTGTATTTGTTTCCTTACTACTTTTTTTTACCTATACTGAAAAAAAAATATGATACTTTACCGCAGAGAACGTTCGCAACGTTATATATATAGACGTCGTCGTAAGAAAACAGTAAGTTAGAAATTCTGGGCGCCATTTTTATCTACTAAAGAATCGAGCCGTTGCCAACCCTACCTACTAAAGACCCAAGAACAATAGATAGAGAGACTACGATAATTTTTATTGTCTTTTTAGAAGCTTTCTGTTAATTATTTTTATATTTTGTTAAAGGCCAGCCCTAACTAGCACAACATTCACTAAATAAACCGAGAACTGTGACGGATAGCGGATTTGTTTATCCCAAGTTCTGAACTTCAGAAGTACGTTCAAAATTGATATACTTTTCATCTCATTATTTATTGTGGTTGCATCATAAAATTAACGTCGCGTCGTCACCATATCCTCTTAACGTATATCTGTGTGTTTATCGGAATTTGTACGTGTGAAATATCAAATAAAGTTAACTGTCTGTAAATCTTTGGATTGAAAAACGCCCCTTAAATACTCGTTCACTGGAAACCTCGAAAGGATTCCAGTCAACGAAAACATTTTCAATCAATGATTTTGTTATGTGTCCAATGTCAATGTCATTGCGGCGAGCTTGTAAAATTCGATTGGTAAATGCAGAATGGAAGTATCAGCACTA
Organism: Argyresthia albistria; assembly: GCA_963457715.1. Lineage (NCBI taxonomy): Eukaryota > Metazoa > Arthropoda > Insecta > Lepidoptera > Argyresthiidae > Argyresthia > Argyresthia albistria. The sequence continues at coordinate 3,023,053 of OY735278.1, read as the reverse complement.
TAAGTGTACCAGGGCGGAAGAGAAGACAGGAGTTGTCAAATTGCCAACGGATGCCGCCACCGTGACCGAGAACATGGAGCACCACTTGTTACCAACTTTTTAGCAGCCCGTCCGAGTTTTAAAGGATTGAGAATAAAAAGACAAAGCCGATGTTTTTTGGCATTGCCAGACGGACGGACAGACAGACGGACAGACAACAAAGTGATCCTATAAGGGTTCCTTTCTTTTCCTTTTAAGGATGGAACCCTAAAAAGCAGATGTCCCTTTTTTGGATCCAAAAAAACAATGTGCGACGGCGAGGCGCCTGGAAGTCCTAGGGGATTCAACGCTTCTCCCATAAATGATGAATGAATGATGTTGTTGTTTGTAAACAGAGCGGTTTGAACTTTGAAACGTCAGTTTTTATCGTCTTTTAAAAGTTGCATGCTCACATGTTTCGTCATCACATGACACTGGCATAAATTGTCTGGCATAAGACAGATTGCCATGAACTAAAATTGAAGTTGAAAGTTCGAGTCAAACAGAATTCGTTAGATAATTTGCACATTCGACTGTGTGACAATACGAAAATGCTGATTTCATTCGACAAATGACATGTCCTTCGCATATTTTACGTCTACGCTTTCAATTCTAATGGGCGAGAATTGCCTTCCTGGACCATGACCACACGATCGAATATCGTTGCCTCCGCCTAGCAGCATCTGGCTGGCGACGTCGATTACCGAACTAACTCATCAGCATAAACTCGGGTTTCTTCGATCTGTGCAAAGCTTGTTAGGGAATACGGCAATGTACCAGGGCACCAGCTATATTCAGAAGTCTTCCAACGTGAAATGTCCATTAGCTGCACATTAGTACCTTGCTTTCTTCTCCTAGCTTTTGTTGTAGAATTGTGGTCCTTTGAGGCTGCTAGCTTTACACTAATGAATCGACATGGAAGACCTATGCATTGAAATTGATATTGAGGCTCTTACTCGGGCTCTAATTACACCGGCTGGGCTGGGATCATAAATCGGCACCTAACTAAAGTTTCTGTAAAGTTCAAAAGAACCGTACACCAAGGCCACATGCACATAGAGATACTGACAAGACACTGATGAAGGGATGTTAATTACTAATAAGTTTACTTTGAGTCACTTCCTGCGTTATCAACTGAGTTGCCACACTCTGCTACTGAGGACTCGTCTGTGACTTGTCTGTAGTAGAGTCAGTTACCTAAGTTACCAACTGGTTTACACTATCTAGTAGTACGTGTGTATATGGGTAGGGTATCTTTCTAATCCTTCTATGCAGTCAGCATCAGAACTAAATGAGCAAGTATCTCAAATAGATGTGTGTACACATTAGCAACAAACAGAAGCAAAAGGGTCAAAATAATTATATCATCATCTGCATCACCATGCGTGTTATCGTTTTGAGAGTTCTGTGCAGATATTTCTGGTTTTTTAGGATATGTTCATTAATTTGAGTAGCTTGCCTGCTCATATTAGCTAACTGTACGACGAACGAAGTAGCCTTCATCAGTGATGAGCGAATTTGAATTCAAATACTGGGCACTGTAGACACATGCATCTCAACATCTCATTTCTCATTCATATGCTGAACGAAGTTAAACCTTATTTATTCGCACAATTTGTCTAGACTGCTTCGTTTCATCTTCAGTTTAATTTTATTAGCATTCTGAATATAATTAAATAATGGCCATATAAGAGGAGCGTGGGTGGACCTTTGAAGTTTATTTCTGTGACTCTATTGTCTTTTATCTATTGGGGGAAAGAGAGTTAGGAATATGTCCGAACCGGTCTGAACGGGCAGACTACATTAGCACCATGAAGGGTTACCACAACGTCCTAAGCAGTTCAGATTTCTAATCCATCAAAGTATTTTCACCATTTTCATTACAATATCCATAATAAGCTTTGTTTTACCTGAAACCAAGACATGACTTGTTTTAAAACGGCCATCACAAAAGGTTGTGGTAAGCCCCTCGTTTGGCTAGCTCAACTCCATTATGGCCGATCCCAATAACCTATCTCGATCCGTGATCTGCAGATTACGGGTTACATTTGACAGTTGCGCTATGGGATTTATGCCAAAATTGACACTAGCAATCTCAAATCTGCAGATTATGGATAGAAGATAGGTTATTAATTTCAGCCGGATGGATAAACAAAATTCACACAAAAACCAGGACAGGAACCACATTTCGGTACCAGGCGCACATGAATAAGAAAGAGACAATAAGCAAGGTTGCGTACTGTTAGCAGGAGGAAGGCGCACACAATAAAATGTTTAATGTTCCACGGGATCATTTCATGTTTTTGCTCCCTACGGAAAACGCAATGGCGTGGCGGTGCGGAAGAGAGCTATGAGCTACATTTACTTGAAAATATAGGTAGGGGTGATGGAAAATACGGTGAGGAACCTCATGCTCTGTAGCTGCGGCAATGGGCTAGCCCCATATCACGCAAAAAAGAGTATTGAATAACAGAAAAAGTAAGCACAACAGTGCGTCTGTCACCCCGTACGGGAAAAATGTTTTAAGGGTACCTAACTGAAAGTCTCGTCCCTTTCCTTCCATCTTTAGTATTTTGCAAATATCGACAAAATAAATTATAATAAGGTTACGTGCTATCATCTACTTAGCACTACGAATCAAGTTACTTACAATTTTACTGTATACATGGGCCTTTTATTTTGTGCCTCCCTATTTCCTTGTTTGCGTGAAAATGCGGACGTCATTCTTGGCACTTTTTTTTATTGTTTTCGGAGTATCTCGTTACGGTGCGCGAGATAATAGAATCTACAGTAAATAGCCTGTCTTTCTTTCTGTTCGCGCGTTTTCGCTCGCGTTGTAGGCTGGTTGACACATGTCAATTCAATTCAATTTTTGGATTAATGGCTTCTACTGTGGATCCCTACAGTAATTGTCTCTAACTCCCGGTTTCTGAAAGGAAAATTAGCTGGAAAACTTGTCAAACTCATTTCAGCCAATCACGTGCCGCTATTTTGAACTAATCTTCGATTAATCGCTTGTCACATTTGATTGCTCTTTCAGAATGAGGCTGGTATTAATGAACCGCTCTCAGCTCTAACCCCCTTTTTATTGATAAGGTGGTAAGAAATTTCTCAGTAGTGTCACAATGACAGTTTCCCATACTCAAATCTGGCATCTTTACGAGCTTGAGATAGCTCTCAGAAAATGAAACCAATTCAATAGAACGGTACGGTTGATAAAATAATAGCTACAGCAGGCTGCTGTTTGTTTCAAATTAGTATCAAGGCTGGTAAATTTATATTGTGTAGACTGTTCACTTTGTCAATTTAACTCAGAATCGATAGCACTCATACTTTGAAATAATCTTTAAGGTACAAATATAAAAAAAATGGCCAAGTGCGGGTCGGAATCGCACACGAAGGGTACCATACCATCGTACAACAAAACTTAAGCACTCAAAACAATAAAACAAAAAGAAAGAGAAAATTAAGAAAGATTGTTATGTATCAAAACAAGTCTCTTGTATGGGGACCCCCTTTAATTTGTAATATCTCTCGTATTTCAGTATTTGTTGTTGTTGCGGCAACAGATATATACATTCTGTGAAAATTTCAACTTTCTAGCTATTAGAGTTCGTGCTCTAGGACCCGCTGACGGACAGACGGACAGATGGACGGACGAACGGACAGACGGACAGCGGAGCCTCAGTAATAGGGTCCCGTTTGGTACCCTTCGGGTACGGTACCCTAAAAACCGCTCTCCATCCTGTCTTACGATCGGAGGTGTCACAGGATGAAATAAACGCAAAAACTACCTCTTATTATAACTTACTCCAAAGATTTCCAAAAGCTCTAATCTAGAAAGTAATTAGAAAGGCACTTGACACGACTTTGAGCTTCTCTTCGGAACTTCGTAAAGTCCGTTCGTGTCTTCGGGGAGTGATTAGTATACAGCTGCGAAGTCGAAAGGTCAATTCAGGTCAGGTAGGGACTTACATCACTTACATAAATAAATAAAATATAATTCGTGGTCACTATAACCCGTTCAATTGAAGAATGGGACTGAGATGTTAATAGTATTCCCATCACCAGCTCCATTTCTATTTAACCGAATATATTTTTAACCGCAACTCAAGAATCGGTACTCGTTTGCACAAGGGCGAATTGGTGGGTCAAGGCAAGTGAAGGTTAAAGGGAGTGAGCAAGGCGAAGGCCCTTGTCCTTCGTGTTAGATTAAAATGTATGAACCATAAATACCAACGCAATATTTGGTATGCAATTAAATAATACCTATTCTATTTAAAGCTCGTCATCGGGTAAAGTATCTCGAAGAGACTATATTATATACAATTGACTGCGCCTGCGGGGGAATGCGGCTCGCCGAACGTTTGTTGTATTCAACAAACGTTCGCATACGCAACCTATGTACGATGACGGGCCGCCAGACAGTTTCGCAGCGGCTGACCAATCACAGCTCTCTTATCTCGTCCCTCGCCGCCCGTAAATTGGTGAGTTGTGTTTCAAAGGAAAATGTATCTATACACTCTCCACTGCATAAGTGCTCCCTGGTATCTCGATTCGTGGTGTTTGGTAAACACACAAGCTTTTTTTTCTGTCTCTTTCGTTTGGTAAATGCCAGTACGACATTCAAGAGGCACTCAAATTGAGTAGCGGTTTGTGCATTTGGCATTGTCAGCAAAAAAATAACCACTAGCCAACATAGCCCTACCACAATGGCCGCCGCAAATTGTCGCGCCATCCGGTAAAGTACCGTGTGGCAGTCAAAGTCTGGCGCTCGGCCAATCCGGGATATGTCCATGTAACCTTATCAGTACGCCGCCTCTCTTAGAACAATTATTTGTGGAACTGGCAGCCGTATTTGTAACAAATTCGTTGGCTAAACCGATTCAGATGAACTTTTTTAAACTATCTGTTGAAGTTTGTGCTGAAATATTGAAAAATAGGTAGCAATGTAAATATGGAATGTGGGGGCCACATTTGGGAGCCAAATGTGAAGAAAAAATATTTAAAAAAATCAAAATATGCCATGTGACATATAAAATGTGAAATCAAGCGCATGGTGTGAGGATCGTTAATGTATTTTTATAATATTTTTAAGATTTATTTTGAAAAAGTTAAAAAGCTCAATAATATTCGTATGTCATCAAAACATTTAGGGTGCTTACCGTAGTCCTAAAAATCTGAAATTTGGTATGCAAGCACATGTTTGCACTCATATCCCATAAAAACTCCGAAATCTACAACTTTAACCCCCTAACCCACTAAATCTGAGGTGCAAAGGTTGTATGAAAAACTGAATTTTAGGGTTATTTTTGTTGGTGTTAGTCCTATTATTGTTGTACAAAACCCTCTCAACGCGAGTCCTACTCGCACTTTGCAGCTTATTTTGCTTATATTACAAGAATCAAAATTATGCATTTTATTTTATTTATTGTTAAAATTAAATTGTACAACCTTACAGACGAATCCAATGCGCTATACAAATTCTATAAGCATTAATAAATAATAACATTACTGCGTGTGTTTGTTGCCACGAGAGTCAGTTGCATCCGAAGTTACGGAATACCAGATTCCATTCTTAAGGCGGTTCCAGTGTTTACTTGTGTTACTCTAGATCTCCTCCAGAGGATATTTGAGTTATTTTACTGCAAACCCGTAAAATCCCGCAGAGTTAAATTAAATATTTACCAACCGGTCTTTGGTGGAAAACGACAAGGATATATTGGCGTTTTATTACACGTAATTATAAACCGCTCTCACCTCTGAGAGCGGAACCTCTGAAAATGACAGATGTGATATGGCGTAACCGTCATTGTGACTGAGACAACTCTCCGAGCTGAGAGCGGTTTCTATGAAAGTAGGGTAACGAGTAAATAATAGGCTTGCGTACAAGGCCATCCAATAGACATAGACATAGACATAGACATAGACATAGACATAGACATAGACATAGACACAGACATCAATTTATTGATAATATTCATTACACGTCATGGATCAAATGTTATGTATAGTATAAATTGGTACATAGGGATGCTTATCGTATGTCTATACAATGATAATAATAATCTGCGTACGTTTTTTTGCAAAAAGCTGTAATCCTTAATACTTGCCGAATAGTACGCAAATTTCTAGGAAATTCTTAGATCTTTCTTAACACTTGGCTACGGCTCGTGCTTAAGAAACTACACCTCCTAGGAGTGAAAAATAAAAATAAACGATAATAATAATAATAAATCTGAACAAGTCTTCAGTTGAAGCTTTGGCTAACATTCTCAGAATTGTATATTTCCAGCAGATATATTTTATAAAGTCAATTTTGTGCAAAAAAAGACAGCATTTGATAGCACTTTTACATGACGTCATTCTGTGGTTATTTCATAGAACTCAGGGTATTAAAATGACCGTTGATATGCGGGAATCGGGTCGAAATATGTCGGTTGCTCGTAAGGTGGGTTATGTATGACTTTATGAGAATAACTTTTTTTTTGACGAAGGAATCAATGGAGATATTCGGTATTTCGAATCGATATTTCGACCATGGAGATGATTTCAATAGCGCCAGAATTCCCCGCGGTTTTATTTATTACGGGCCTAACCTTGCCTTAGCCAAATGTATCGTTGACATCTGCATACTTTATACTTATAGTGTTAGTTTAATATTACAGTATCGTTGTGAAAGTTATTCAGTAAAAGTGTTGACTCGCATTTGAAGAAGTTAGCCTTCAGCGTTTGCCATTTGCCAATAAATACCTGTATATCTATATTTTCAATAATAAAGAGGTTCTTGTTGATAGAAAGGATGGATATATTGAGGAAAGGCCTTGCCATTTTCATTGAAATAACAATGTTGATGTTTTCACTGGCTGTTCTGTTATTATAATAGTACAAGAACATTATAATGATCATGGCTGCCTTTTACAATTACCCAGAAAGGAGAAATATACAGGTTGTAACAGAAAGGTATATTTCAGAAGTTTTTTAAGTACACCATTTCGACCAACTATTTAATCAGAGCAACTTTGTTTCTCACTTCTCCATACAAAATAGTTGGCCGATCGGCCCAAAATGTACAGAGGAGTAAAAATTAAGTTGCTACAATCAAATCGGTTTCGCAGTAAAAGTTATTCAGAAAGGTCTCTAACAACCCCTTAAAATATGACTACACCTACTTTTACACCCTGTGTAGCGGAAATATCATAAAAAGTATTATTTTAGGGGTGTTCATTTTCACGAAGTCGGATAAAAAGGTGTCCACTATCCACATGGACTAAAAGCGCCAAATGCAACTTATTCCTGAAAATTTATGGTTCAGGAGGTATGTCAATGTGAAATAAAATTTTGCTGCACCGTGATATTTTCTAAATCCTTGAAATTACATAACATAGCGTCACATGTATTCCTATATGGCCTCTGTGGCGCAGCGGTTCTGCCTACCATGCGAGAGGTCTCGGGTTTGAATCACGGCAAAAAAAGACCCCAGGTCTTGGTAAACATGTTTGTGATGTCGCTGTTTCTGGTTCCCACGACACAGGGTATCCTAGTGTGGGGCCAGAATCAATGTATGTGCCTGTATGTAAATGTTAAAAAGTAAAATGTTAAATACACCATTCGGCGTGAGGCGCGATGCTTACATTATCTCTACAAACATACATAATGCAGCTGTAAATGAGTTTTCTTTTTCGTATTTATTCACGTCGCTCGTGTTGAGTTTGATGACCAAAAGTTTTACCAAACGAAAGTGTTTTTTATAGTTGTTTTTTGTCAATGCACTACGAAACCCTGAAAATAAATTACTCAGCGGACATTGAAATTAGCTAAGTTGGTGACAGAGAAGACCGTAAAATAATATATTAATTCTGCCTTCGAATTTTCATGAAATTTATGAAAACTTCATAAAAAGCGGTTAATAAAAGTATGGATTTTCATGGGCAACGTAGCGAAAGAGATGGTACACCTATCGCCGCAAACTAAAACTTTGAAATTAGTTTAATTTTTTGCAAATAATAATTAAGTAACGGTAGATTTAGGTAGGTAGAACTGTTTTATTTTTAGTGTGTGTTGTGTTCACCTATAATTGGGTCTACATATAGCAGTATGTACTGTTTTTTTTTTTCTATTTGTGTGTAGTGTGTAAGATCTGTTGGTAAACCATAATAAATGCGCCTTTGCGCACTATTTTTGTTATTTAAGTTTAATTATTAAGTTACTGTGCAATAAAGAATAAAGAATAAAGAAAGAAAGAATAAATAATAAATAAAAAATCGTCAGAAAGCTTCTTCATATAGGTACTACGTCCGCCATTATGAATAATACTATGAACGAGCGAAGCTATGTAGGTACTGAACAGCTAAGTTGGTGGTACTGTAAACAAACACGACAATCTGAGTCTGTCAGTAACAAATCCACCTGTCTCACCGCTCCATCAATAACACTTCCTTCTCAGAGTGGATTGCAATCGCTCCCTTTTTCCTCAACACCGACCGATTCTAGAGACGTCACAGTCACAAGTTCACAACTAATGTAATAATTTTTACATAATTACATGTTTATAATAAAGTATAAAGTTTATATACATTTCAATTAAAATAATAATTAAAACGGCCAAGTGCGAATGAGACTCGCAGACGAAGGACACCTTACAAATGTGCCTTTTAATCATTAATTTATTGTGTTAATTCGCGTGTTGTTTTTTTGCTAGAGCAGCAACTGAAATACACTCTCTGTGAAAATTTCAACTCTATACATAAGGTTCATCAGATTAAGCCCAGTGTAGACAGACCATACGAACTGCGGAGACTTAGTAACAGGGCCTCCGTTTGACACCCTACGTAACCCTGAAAACGAGTTAAAAAAATACCACATCGCAACAAAGCAAGAGCGTATTTCAAGCTGTGACCGAAGCACGACTGTCGTGCGAGGAACGTTCCGGTGCGAGCAGCGTGAGGACCGCCCGTCAGGCACCTTAAGAATAAAGGAATCGCTAGCGATGCCTTTCAGGAGTCGCAAAGCTGCCTGAGCGCGGCGAGATTGAGGTTCCCTGTTTGCAAATAGTAGAATACGGCCCCAGTTTGTTTTGTTTTAATGCCTTTACAACTCATAAAATTCGTATTTTTTCTATGAGTTACTCCTATATTTGACATATGTATTATTCAAATCTTTCTCATGCCATTATTCTAGTAATGTTTTCGATCAATCCACAAGAGTAACAAGTCACATCCGGCGGGGCTCATTCTCGTAAAATCGCTCATAAATATCTGACATGATTTGCAACCCTTTATTGTATGGCGACTGCACGAAAGTCAAAGAATTCGCTGCGAATTCTGCTCGCATATTACTGAACACGTTTCGTTTTCTTTTCGACGCATTGCACCTGTTATTAGAAAATGACGATATCTTCAGCAAGTGCGATGGACTAGCATAAAAATGAGTTAATATATGGCTGAACCTGGGTGCATTTTTCATAGCCCGACCCGTACCTCGTATTGTACTTTCAAATCAAACAAAACAAGGTATACAACAGCAAAGAGTTTACGTTACATGTATATTCTTGCGATAACCATAATAGAGTAAATTTATTGTAACAATAGGAAGGCGACACGAACTATACTAATTAAACTAATTAAAATGATGTGTTTGAAAATGGAATCTGTGGCCACCGCCATCGGATTTGAAGGTTGTCAGTTTAATGCCTTTAGTTCCTCTAGTTTAGTGGTTTGGACACCTCAAGAATAGCCCACAGTAATAACATAAACACATAACCATAGTGTCACTCTATTCCCACACGGGATGGCAGAGGCACAATTTTGCCCACTTTAGCCAATTATTCAACACTTATTTTGCCATTAGTAATAATCTATAACTAATCTGATTTGTCGAAAGGTTGTGTTAGTTAAAACCCCCCAGGTGCCAAAAAATCTAGCGGGGCCTGTACCTTGTTTTGTTCTACCATGTCTAAGGAAACACGTATACCAGCGCCGGCTCGGAAATGCCATAAACTTTTATAGAACCGTTTATTGTTTTCTGAATTTATTACAACCATTAATAGCAAGTAGGGTTGCCATAATAAAAATGTTCTTGTCATGTCACTGAATATTTCAGTTATTTTATAACGGTGTATGGCTATCACGCAAAATAGTGTTCTAAATTACCAGCCAAGCATTGGCACAACTGTGTCTCTGCCGGGGAACGTAAATCAACTTTCTCAGGCGATGGCGTCCTTTCCCAATATTTTTAAAGGACTTTAGTCTGATCTCGGCAAAGAGTGAACAGCGTGTTCATTAAAATGCAAAGTATTCAATGATCATTATTAATACGAACACGAATATTAACTTATAATACTCGTTGTATCAATCAGCCCTTAAAATTATTTCAATTTAATAAGATTTTTGTCGACCTTTTCCTGACCTTTTCCTTGCTTCCTCCCTATCGACTTTCGTAGCTGTCATGTCAATGGGCCCTTTTAATCTCTGAAAATGAACGGTAATATGGTAGGAAAGTGGGAGAGCTATGCGCTATCTATAGCTCTGTCCTTTACTTCTCTGGCGCCAGTTTGACGCGAAGTAGAGTAGGTACGAAATACGCTGGCGTCAAACTGGCGCCAGCGTAAGTTACGTTTTGGACAGTAGAATACGAAGAACGCTGGCTTCACGCTGGCGCTTGTGAATTGGATTCCGGTAAATAGTAGAATATCAAATACCTCGTATTGAAGTTTGTGCCAGGCTTGTCCTATGCTTGTGAACTTAGTAGAATTCGGCTCCTGATCACTGCCACAAAATTAATATTATATTTTGTTTCCTGTGTAATTAAGCTAAAAAATCTGTTATTTATCGCTGATCAAAGTGCCTGTTCACATTTAGCCAAATCGCCATATGAAACGGACAATGTCCTTTATTATCCAGTCAAATGTGCCCACGTTACCCCGTAGGCTTAAAGGCGTGACTACGGTACGGTAGTATACATTCACATCACAGGAGTATTGCGTCCTTTAAAAACCCGAACTACCAGTTTCGATATGTGCAGCTGAGACAAACCACTTGTGGTTTTATAGCATGCACAAACCACAAAAATTTATCGTACTTTTTATGAAAATAAATAATCTTTGAATCTATCCAAAAGGTTTTTACCAGTTTACCCCTTTGTCCTAAACTAGTTTTATTTACCCCTGTGGTTTAGAAATGTTTGTAGTAAATTGTTGTGTTGTAGTCCAGAGCATTCGTATGTAAATACGTTGCCTGTTTGTTTCACATTGCATTGTTTTCGTTAGAACTAAAGTTGTAAGGTAAATTGTTGTTTATTTCATTGTTTGTTACACTTTATACAGGTAGAATAGTTAGGGCGGCTTGTAGAACTTGCCTAAATTTAGATTTAGCTTTAAAATCGATTTATCAACTATCAAAATAATATTATATGAAATATGTCAAAGTTATATCTATTTAAATACTGTAGACATATTCCGCCAGCCGCTCTTAGTGTATTGCATATGGTACGTATATCACAGGGCAGGCCCTAGGCAATCAGAACTTAAAATTTCATCGATAACTTATTTTTAGAGGAAATAAAAAAAAAAGGATAAAGCCAAGCTAAGCAAGTCTAACTGAGGAACACAGTGTGCCATTTTTATAATGATTAGATAAATAACAAAAACACAAATTCAGATGCGGTGCGAAATTGTAAAATAAAACATTGAGACAGACAGATTTTCTGGCATCTTCAGGAGACTTCTATCGAGCAAAATTAATATAATTGAAACAAAAAGTAAACTTTAGAAAAAACCGACTTCCACAAACCCTATTTGATTAGATTGAGTTTAATACAAACTGTGACCCCTTACCCCCCCCCCCCCCTTTGGGGAATTAATTTTGTCAAATCCCATCACAGTGCTACCCCACGCTACTAAGGAACCTCTGTACAAAGTTTCATGGCTCTAGGTCCACCGGCTTAGGCTATGCGTTGCCTGCCCGTCAGCCACGCATTGTATTTGTACCTAGTATTGAGCAGATCTGGTGGCCATATGTGGTTTTCATGAGCAGTTCCGCATCACAATATTATGCTTACCATGTGCATTTTCACGAGTTATTATGAAAAACACAAAAATCACTATTGGTCTGCCTATAATATTTGAAGAGTTCCCTCGATTTCTCCAGGATCCCATCATCAGATCCTGACCTGGTGTCAATGGGACCACCCTTGAGGTATTACCTATACGCCGAAAAAAGATTTGTTCAAATCGGTTCATAATTGGCGGAGTTATCGCGTAACAAACATAGAAAAAAAAAAAAAACAAAAAAAACATACGGGTCGAATTGAGAACCTCCTCCTTTTTTGAAGTCGGTTGAAAATAACGTTAATGGGAGACCGAAATCACGCTGACACTCGTGATAAACGAGCTAGTGAAAAAACGTACAGCAATAATACTCATCATTCCGAGCGATTTGTGTTTTGCTAAAGGCTGTTTTTGCCTAGAGCGCCGTCTTAAGATATCTTTATATTTGAATTCTGCTCCCTGAATATAAGTCAGAAGAAAGTCTTCGCGCATGCACAAATATACGTTCAGTTACTAAAGGATCAAGGTCGCAGGCAAGGGGTCGAGAGCGGAACTTCTCTCCGCTCAGAGAGGGAAGAGGGAGGTGCGATTTTACAGTCGATTTCTTTCATCTGTGAGCTGACAGAAGCAATGGCACTATCAAGGGTTGGTTAGTGATCGCGGTTACCACCTGATATACTTTGCGCTCCTGGTACTTATTCATATTAAAACATGCGTCACGTCTTTTCCCATACGGGGTAGCAGAAGAACAGTTTTGCACGCTTTTCAACCGACTTCAAAAAAAGGAGGAGGTTCTCAATTCGACCCGTATGTTTTTTTTTTTTTTTTTTTCTATGTTTGTTACGCGATTGCTCCGCCAATTATGAACCGATTTGAACAAATCTTTTTTCGGCGTATAGGTAATACCTCAAGGGTGGTCCCATTGACACCAGGTCAGGATCTGATGATGGGATCCTGGAGAAATCGAGAGAACTCTTCAAATATTATAGGCAGACCTATAGTGATTTTTGTGTTTTTCATAATAACTCGTGCAAATGCACATGGTAAGCATAATATTGTGATGCGGAACTGCTGATGAAGACCACATATGGCCACCAGATCTGCTCAATACTAGGTACAAATACAATGCGTGGCTGACGGGCAGGCAACGCATAGCCTAAACCGGTGGACCTAGAGCCATGAAACTTTGTACAGGGGTTCCTTAGTCGCGTGGGGTAGCACTGATATAGCATTTGACAAAATTAATTCCCCAAGGGAGGGGGGGATAAGGGGTTACAGTTAGTATTAAACTCAATCTAATCAAATAGGGTTTGTGGAAGTCGGTTTTTTCTAAAGTTTACTTTTTGTTTCAATTATAGCGAGCCTCATCGCCATTCCTGACTCGCAATACTACTGTTGTATTCCCCAGATGCAGGGTCATAGCATAACATAATAGTTAATATGCACCAAGGGAAGCACTGCATTATGTCACGGGCAATGTAGAATCCTGAAGGTCGATTCTCGCGCCTTCGATATAGACGGATATCGAGACCTATATTGACAGATTCACATACAAAAATCACTCGATATAGGTGTAGATATCGTATATCGAATGCGCGAGAATCATGCTCCTGAACGTAACAGAGGACTTATTATAATTAATAGTTATTTCAAGAGCGTAGCGAGGAATTTAGACTGAATCCTGAGTGCAGTGAGCGATTCAAGCGTACCCTAGACAAAACAGATTTATTCCTCTACTTTTCACACCTCATCATTGACGTTCAAAATTACTTGAACATACACAAATCACCCTCACAACTCCCCCCACACACCCCCCTCATACACACAACATACACAAACATTCACACACATAACTCAAATCGATGATAATTCAACCATAGGCTAACTACGTATAATTACTTTTTTCCATTTTGTATTTGTCCATTCTGTAAACAGGTCCATATAAAAAAACTGTTTTTAGACTGCAATTAGTTTTTAGATTATTCCATTGATCTTAACTTACTGCGAGACGGTCTCTGACCAGTGCAGAAGTTAATGTCATACTTTGAATAATATTTAGAACTTACTTAAGCTTTAAATATAAGTAAACCTGTAATTAATTCTTGATTAATAAACCCTTTGAACTTTGAACTTAAAAAGCGTACATTTATGCCAATATTTGTCCATTTCCCCAATACGCTTTTCCGTCGTTGTAACTTTGTTTGCCTTCTGACCGCGCCATTAAATATTCCTGCTTTGTGACGTTCGCGCGAACCGATAGGAAATTCAGTTATAGACGACGACACGCTTGGTGTTTGATCTGAAAATTGACTGGTCGGTTAGTTAGAAATTGCTACACTTTACTTTGAAAACCATTTGTAACACAGCTGCGGCAATGGGTCAGCCTCCTATCACGCAAATTAGATTATTGCATTACTGGCTATATAGGAAAAGACGAGCTAACAGTTGTCAAAAAAATAATGGAACACCATCATCAATGGGAACGTAAAACTGTCCCGTTGCAGTGTCACCCTTTTAGTACGGAACTCTACAAATGACGCATTATTGCAAATGAAAATACGGCATCCACTCCACTCTACCTAACCTACATTATTTTGTACATTTTAAACTAGTTCTTATTTCATGCCATACAGGAACTAGAATTGTGAATGCAAATTATATTGCAGTATTGTCCCTAATTAGCGTCACATGGATTGTCATTTTATCCATGACACAATTATGTCGAATGGAACTGGATGGTATTAATTTTTTATTCGATTGCTAATTAATTTGTGGCTGTACATTTCACAAATGAAATAATAACGAATGCCACACAAAGGATTCTTGTGTTACTGACTAATTATTTTTTCCCATATCTATGGGAGCAAAATTTTAACTAAATCCGATTGAGAATTTTAATAAAGTGTAATTTTCCATACACTAACTAAACTAACTAACCATCCAGTTGAACTAAATCGATTTCGCCTTGGAGGAAGGAAGAGTTTCATTGATCTGAGAATTTCGGAGCACATTTTTTAATGTTTTTTTGAGTGCGTCCACTCCCATACTACGCGCGGAGAGAGGCGGAAACTAATTTGACAGGGAGGCATTTTGTCGTACCATCATCGTATTGACAATAAAAATACTGGACCATAGAACGACTCGCACGCACGCTACCGCGAACTAGCGTTCACACATAGAACGACTCGCGCGCTACCGCGGACTAGCGCTACGCCACCCTTCAGGCAAACCATAATCACGGACGCACTAGGAATTCGGGGATAACGATTGGTTTTCGAATTGTACGTACGTACCTACGTAATAAATGTGATTTATGTAGCTGCTACGCCGTAGTGTATCCGGTTGTGCAGTGCTACGTGCGTAACGCTTTATGACATAAAAAAAAACCTTAGCTCCTTTTAGAAGTATAAAAATATCACTGAACATTAATAATAATCCGCTCGTAATTTACTCCTTAAATCCTTCTGAACAACTTTTACTATCAAAAAATATTGTTACATCAAGAAATTATCCAAAAATAAGCTATGATTACTAAGGGATTTGTATTTACTTGGGCCCATTGCGCCTCAGTCACCCCGAATGGGAAAGGACGTGACGCTTTGTTTAGTAATGTAGTGTTTACGTGTACGTGTATTGTTCCGCAGGCGACGCGTTCGTGTACCGGGACGTGTGGGGCGGCATCAGCCTCATGTTCGCCGGCAACCAGACCACCCGGACCCTGATGCCGAACACCACCTTCGTAAGTATTTTGCTTCTCATTCTCCTTCTTTTCTTGTTCTTTTATTTTTACTCTCATTTTATTCTTCCTATTTTATTTTTCTTATTTTCTTTTCTCCTACGTCTTTTATTCTTCTTTCCTTCTACTGAAACTTTTATTCATTGATGTTTTATTTTTATTTTTTTTCGTTCTTCCGCTTTTCTTATTCTTCACATTCTTTACGCGACACAGGCATAGCCTAGTGCAAGTACCCCTGGTAATTTTATAGTTTTATGTTTACTTTGCACAGATTATTATTTTAAGATAAGTATATCATTTTTGTATTTTATAAGTGCAATTAATTTTCTTTTTACTTTTTTACTTTACTTTACTTTATTGCACAAAAAAAGTTAAATAATATATAAACATTGTATGCAAAGGCGAGCTTATTATTATCCTTCTTTTTATCTTCTTCTTCTTTTCTGTTCTTAATTCATAATTTCTTTATTGCACACAAAAAAAAGTTAAATTAAAAAAATATTAAAATAAAGTGTACAAAGGTAAGCTTAGCCTGTCCTTCTTCATTTCTTAGTCTCCTTTTCTTTCCTTTTTCTTCTTTTCTTGTTTACAATACTATCTAGAACATGCCTTCGTGTATTGTTGCAGAGGGTGCTGGAGCCGGCTTCGTTCTCCCTGTCCGCGGACCGCCGGTTTCTGCTGTTGGCCCAAGAAGTGCAGAGGCTCCACAGACACTCGTACCTGGCGCGGTACACAGTCTACGATATACTTACCACGTGAGTTGATTTGTATCCTCTTGGAAGAGTTTAGGGCCCCCGCGCACTAGGCAGCCAGTCAAACATATGACGTTGTATGGGAGCCCACGCACTAGGCAGCCACGAAATCTCGGCTGCGGCAGCCAATGAAACGCGCCTATATGCACGGCAGCCAGCTGGCTGCGCGCAGCCAGAACGTGTGTAGGCGAATGTATGTGGCTGCGGTCAGTCTCCGCGCACTAGTTGTAGCAGCCAGACGTATTTTGGACGTACTAGGATCTAGACTAGTCGTTGATTGGCTGTTATAACTGGCTGCGCAAATATTCTGGCTGCCGCAGCCTGGCTGCGCAGCCAGGCTGCCTAGTGCGCGGGGGCCCTTATTCCAGCTAAAAACTCATTCGCTCATTCTACAGATAAGATAGTGGCACTGTACACACTGTTCTTTCGGTTGTATGTTTTTCTTTATCATTTTTTTTAATGTTTGTTATACATCGAAACTGCTACTATTTATGAACCGATTTCAAAAATTCATTTTTGTTCCGAAAGGGAAGCCCAATAGTTTGGTCCCATTTTTTTTAAATCAGGAATCGGTCTAGTAGTTAGGTTTCTACATGAAAAAACTGCTTTACATCCAGCCTTTTTGGTGTTTATAGTCATTATCGCGAGATAAGTTCTGGCTGTTACGGTCGTATATATTCGTTTATATTATGTAATACGTATGGACTTCACTGACAGGAGACAGATTTCGTAGGCTCGTTTTCGGGTCTATAGACGACATTTGTGTACCGAGCGGGGAGGACTAAGTGATAGGTCATGCAGTCGTTTTTTTTTAGGGTTTTAACTTGGTCAATTATAATACGATTGTATCCAAAGAACTACATTATATGGCGTTGCCAATTTTACTGATTATTCTAAGATGCAGGGGACTCAGGCCACACAGAAAAGATTTTGCAAGGCAGGGCCGCTATCAACAATCATTTGAGGCGCGGTGACAAGTGGAACCGCTCGATAACCAGACCAATGAGGAATGAAAGGTCTGTGTTGATGACAGCTTCATTGCATTGTGTCGTTGGAAAACTATACTCATGTTTTTACCACGTTGGTTTGCACCCAGCCTCATAGCTCTCATTATTTGTCTCACGCTAAAATAAACAGACAAGTACGTGCAGTCGTACACGGACTCCAGCGAATCGGAAGAGCTGTCAGTCAGAGCTCGCGCGAATGCGACGGCCCGTAAGACCCTGGTACATCCTGTAGTGTGCTCGTCTGTTGTCTAGTTGTCACTCGCTCGGTTGCTCTGCTATCCTGGTAGTTTAGTATACTCGACAGTTGTGACAGACATGAAGGATAAAGTATACAGGGTGCAGCGAGCGTTAATGTTTCAGAATGGTTGGAAGAGTAAAAAAACTGCCTTATCAACATAGCGTCACACCTTTTCCTATATTATATTAGCCTGTGTTTTTGTACTCTATTTTGCGTGATGGGTCTAACCCATCGCCGCAGCTATAGGAGTAACGAAGGTTTCCTCACCACTATGTTTTCCATCACGTCCGTATAATACTTAACTCATTTGCACATGGTCCTCACCAAGATTCGAACCTGCGTAAAAGGCAAGCGCGAAACCCACTTGACCACGGAGCTCACGCCACTGTCCTATTATGAGTGAAAATATAGAACGACCGGTTTGTGAAGTATATTTGGCGGGAATCCTTTCCAGTGTCTGTTAAAAGCTTGAAATAAGTTGATAATTTTACCAAGCGTCGATTTCAGGTTGTACTTTTAATAAAGTTCTTGGTCTGTTCCAATTGACTTCTCTAATTGATTTAACTTTCTAAATGTCGGTTTCCCGTTTCACTTTTTCATTTAAAATCTTTTTCAACTTCTCATCTACCAATCGATTTAAATTAAAGTCTTGTCACATCTTCAAGAGATAACAAGTGGAGGGTTTATAAGTTTCGAGCACTCGAAAAAAAAACCCTTCTCGCAAACGGTCGCCCTTAATTGATATTTATTTAATAAAAAGCTCTCGAACTTTATCGTGAAAAGCTCCGGCTTGAGCACTACTCGAAAGCTCAAAACTGGTGTCTTTAGGTACTGATTTAGAGCAATTTGTTATGAAAACTCTTTTGATATTGGGATTTTATCTTCTTGCAGAGTTGTAGTAGCGTGTTCGGCAAAAATATGTTAAAGGTATCAAAGTGTATATAGACGATATAGTGATAGTGAAATAAAACAAACATCAAATACAAAGATCTTCTGAAATGTTGAAAGTTTATCGTGTAGGAATGAAACATCGTGTTATTTTCTTTAGGTTAATGGATTTCTTGATAGTTGTAACATTTTTGTTACAAAGTTTGGTCCCTTTTCAATAATATTTCGTACTTAATGCTCAAATTAGTCCAATTTGGATCAAGAGCAGTTATCTATCAATATTTTAATTTGAATGTCTGTTTGTATGTCTGTTTAACCAGTATATTTATTTAAACTTGACTTATTAATCTAAGCAAAATAGTTAAAAATGGTCTAGTTCAAAATTATGACATAAACGTGAATCTCAAAGGTTATTCTGGCCATTGCTTCCCTTTTTGCTATACAATATTAGTAGGTACTTCGAGTCAAATCAGTGGTTCAATTCATGTAGTAACAACATTAGCGGAATCTCCCGGTCTATTTTCCGGGTGAACCGTCGTCGACGCATGTTTAAGACAGTGATTAATTCGGTACGACCGGAGACGGGCGGATGGTGCAAGCGGTCTGGCGCTAAACAGACTGTGACTGAAAAGATTTTGCAATTTTGTTACTATATCGGCTTAAGACGTTGGAGTAAGGCCCCTAATAAATCATCCATCTTTGAAATACCAGCTAATAGACACACAATACACATTTCTGTTACAGAGAGTCGTACCCCCTCACGCCACTGCCAGACGAAGTGGGAGGCGGGGTGGTGACGGAAGGCCCGCCCCTTCTGTATGCCGCGTGGACGCCCAAAGGGCACGGCCTCATCACCGTCAAGGACTATGACATCTACTACAGACCAGCTCCTAGGTCCTCCACGGGGTACCGCGTCACTGAAACCGGCGTTCCTGGGGTGGTGTATAATGGAGTACCTGATTGGCTATATGAAGGTAAGTGTCACTAAAGTCTATTTAATTCAATTAGTTTTTCAGACCACAGGGATCTACTTTGATAGCTCAAAACCCATATATTTTTGACGTCTGCAATGAAAGATATTGACATTGTACGCAATAAAGAACACAATATGTACTTTGTCAAGAAATGTTAGACAAAAAATAATAGCAACATAATCATGTGACATGTTAAGGCACCACAACGTGTTTTGATTGCCAACCAAATATGTCATTAAAGAAAAAACGCAGTAGTTTTCAAATGTTGCCATCGTTTAATGTCTAGCATTTCTTGACAAAGTATAGAATGATAAGTAAGGTATAAGGTATAAGAGATGATTTATGACATGCCCCGGACGGGGCACGGATTTCAGACGTTGCATAGATTTTGTATGAAGCTGTTTATATTACACAGTGCACGGGGCGTGCGCGGGGCGTGCCGTGGACGTGGTTCGGACGGGGCAAAATGTATGCAACGTCTCAAACGCTGCCATGCCCTGGTGTAATATAAATCATCCCTTAAGCTGCTAAGGCACTAAAATCTGGAGTAATTTTTATACGACGTTGGATTGAGGATCTTCTATAAATCTTAAAGCAAGGCTTAGAGTATAACCCTGCCGCTGAAAGAAGCCACTGTAGTAAATGGCAATTTTATTCAGTTAGGAGCACCTTTGAACTGTCAACTACACTGGATAATGTTGGAATTTTCCCAAAATTCCCACTTGGTGTATGTTTGGTACTGTATTTTGAGATCTACTGAAGGGATTTGGGAGTCATTTTTAGCAATACTACGTAAAAGTACTACGTGTTACTAGAGAAAAGTTCAGGTAATGTCGAAATCCATATATTTCATAATTATACACCCCACACAATACACCACTGCTTAAACCTAGAGTGGATTTCACTACCAAAAAGTTATACGAGAATAACTATCCCGGGGATAACTTGTATGACAATGACAGTTCAAAATGAGGTGATCCAGATCTGGGTGTCACTAGTGTCTATGAAAAAGTAGAAGATACGAAGATACTCTCGAGTAAAAGTTACTCTTTCGTTGGTAAAATCCAGGCTTAATAATGCAAGAAATGAAAAATAAGTAGGTATGTGTAAATGGGTAAAGATAAGTTAGCACAAGTATTTAGGTACCTATTTACAGGTAAATTAGGGAGATAAAACGAGAAGGCAAGACAGCATATAGACGAATACAGCATTCTTAGGGTTCAGCCCGAAGGGTGCCAAACGGGACCCTATTACTAAGCCTCCGCTGTCCGTCTGTCTGTCCGTCTGTCCGTCTGTCACCAGGCCGTATCTCATGAACCGTGACAGCTAGACAGTTGAAATTTTCACAGATGATGTATGATGATGATGTTGCCGCTATAACAACAAAATATTAACGCTATAACACTAAAAAACAGATTAACATTAACAGATTCTATGACCGAACGGTCGGTGTTGATACATCTACGTATTGTTGTCCTCTAGGGAAAAATAAAATTAGGCGTCTATAATGCCTGATTCTGTTTAAAAGTTCAAAATTATAGTTGGGGAACCTTTAGACATTGGTTTTAATATAAAATCTAGCGACAAAAGTGTGTTGTTTCGTGTTTGTGATAACGGAAAGCTAAATCAGCTGACAGCCGAGTGTTGTAGTGTTGTGAGTCATCTGCAAGCCATTTTCATCGCTGTGCGCTACCCCTAAGTCTCAGTTTCCTAGTGCAGCTTTCAGTGGCGTCATATTCAACGGCTGTTATCGACTTGAATCACCCGTCAAAGAGTAGGCAGAGTGCACAGAAGTGTGAGTAAGTACGGCATCCCAGAGCCAGCTGATATCGCGGAGGTTTTATTTATTCACTATGGACTGTATTGCATGCCGTGAGGACGTCGCTCGTACTGAGTTGCTCGTGTGTCATGTGTGTAATGGTACATACCATCACTCTTGTGTCAACATGACGAGTGCACAATATGCAACAAATTACGCTGACCTGAAGGATTCCTGGCGCTGTCCCAAGCCCTCCTGTACAAGTGTTAGTCAGCGGCGTACGAGGAACGATAACACTCCTGTTGGCAACAAACAGAGGCATTGCATGCCAAAGTCGGAGACAAATCTGGTCGTCCCGCAGGATGAGCCATCATCTGAAGTCGGGGTAGCGACACCTTCGGGCCTTTCAGTAGCTCGCGTTTATACCCCTGATCCCCCGCCGTTTTCCCCACTGCCCGCATCAAATGATGTAGTGATCTCCCTGCAAAAACTCGAGGATCTGATAGATCGCAAATTAGAGCAGATGAGATCCACCTTAACTGAAACCCTAAAGATAGAGACTGCTCGAGCGACGAGCTCTTGGACAAATGAGATCCAACAGCTGATCACTAAAACGTCAACTCTCAACGATAGAATGTCCGAAATTGAAAGTGAGAATGCAGCCCTGAGATGCGAGCTTGAGCAGGTTAAGGACCAGCTGAAAACTTCGTCAGGAGCCGGTCTTCAACAATCGGTCAAGGAGCTGAAGGCAGAATTAAGACAACGTGACCAGATGTCTTTACTCAACGACGTTGAGCTTACCTGCATTCCAGAGTGCGAGGGTGAATCCGTTTTGCACATAGTATCGGCTGCGGCGCTGAAGCTCGGCGTGAATCTGGACGAGCGAGAGGTGGTTAGCGCGGTGCGCGTCGGTGCTCCGCGGGGCGACGGTGACCCTGCTGCTGCAGAGGCGCGGGCCAAGGCGAGTAGCTTGCCTCGCAAGGACCGGCCGCGGCCCATCGTCGTGCGGCTTGCTAGACGTTCCGTCCGCGACGAGCTGCTGAAGAGCGCGAAGGTACGGCGCGGCTCCACCACAGATGGTCTGGGCCTCCCGCCTCATGTGCCTCAGAGGATGCACGTCAACGAGCGCCTGACAAAGGAGAACCGAGTCCTCTTCGCCAAAGCCCGTGAACTTGGTAAGCAGTGGCAATTTATCTGGACCAAGGATGGTCTCGTCCAAGCCAGACAAACCAAAACTTCAAAGATCTGCTACATTAGATGTGACGATGATCTGGGCCGTGTTTTTGGCAATTGCGCCAGTTCCAAGAACGTTTAATGAGATAGAAATATTTTTATTGGATTGTTTACAACATATTATTTTGGTTTGCACTTTTTTATTTAAACTCACTGACCTGTTCTTTTCTTTTTATCACCTGGTTAGCACTAAGTATGTTTTGTCACTTTTAGATGTTGTTATCCTCGCGAATAAGTCACTTTGTTATAAATCCTGTAACTCACGGGGTGGTTACGGCCTGCGGTGTGTATGCGCAGCGGCGAGTAAGGTAATGATGACTCACATAAAACTGGTTTCTGAGATCCAAATTACAACACAGTTCATTCATGGTAACTTTTCTTACACACACGTATCTCACTTACTTTTACACTATGTATTGATATGCACTATGTTATACCTATCTTCGACTTATACCGATTTACATTGCGTCTATTCACATTTTATCGGAGCTTAGCAATAAGTTGCTCAATATTTCTTTCTGGAACGCGGGGTCATTGAACACTGGTCATGATGAGCTCACTGCTACAATATTACAAAAATCACCCGACATTGTAGCAATTAACGAAACTTGGCTTAGGGACGGTGAAGTAGGACGTGCGCCGATAGTGCCCGGATATAGACTGCGGCATGTAGCTCGCTCAACTGAGGTAAGACAAGCGCGCAGCGGTGGTGTTGCTTTTTACATCAGGATAGGTTTGAAAGCGAGAATCTACCCTCATCCGCCGTCAGAGTCCAAAGTTGAACAACTTTGGCTATCCTTAAACATGCAATCAACAAAAATAATTGTAGGCACTGCCTATCGACCACAGTGGATGCAGGTAGACGACTTTCTGGACGCACTGACGGACTCCATAGCAACCTTCTCAAAATTTGACCGCATCGTCCTGACTGGCGATTTTAATATTGACCTTCAAAACAGTGGGGATATGACGCATAAACTCATTCAGTTTCTAGATTATACTAATTTGGTAAATTGTATAGACGAGCCAACGCATTTCACCGATTCTAGCGCCACGCTTATAGATTTGTTCTGCACTAATGCTTGTGTTGCTCGGGTCTGTATTGAACATATACCTGACCTTGGTGCACACGCATTTTTGACAATAGCAATTAAGGTAAAACGGGAGAAAATACCAGCTCGTAAAATCACGTATAGACCAATTAAAAACATTGACATGCTTTCTTTTGACAGTGCCATTCATGGATTCAATTGGGACACAGTTTTAGACCATGGAAGTGTAGATCACATGTTGAAAGCTTTCGAAATATCTGTCCTTGAGATTTTCGACAAATATGCCCCCGTAAAAACGTCTACTCTAAGGGACAAGCCTATGCCTTGGCTGACAAGCAATGTTCGGTATATGATGCACCTTCGGAATATTGCTCATGAGAGTTATAAGAAATCAAAATTACCAACTCACCGTCAAGAATATAAGTTACTAAAAAATTTAGTAAGTGCATCTTTGCTTGCCGAGAAAAAGGCGTTTTTCGAGGATCATATCAACAAAAATATTCAAAAACCTAAACTGTTATGGAAAAATCTGAGAGAAACTGCCTTACCTAATTTAAAGAAATCGTTTGATCTACCTGATAATATCGGTAAATCTGACGACATAAATGCACATTTTCTTAATGTTCCAGGGGCCAACTCTGTTCGGTTGTCAGACCTTACCTATTTTGAATTTCATAGGCATGGTCCGGCTGTATTCCAGCTTCGACCTGTAAGCGAGCATGACGTGGGCAGGATTATATGTGGAATGGGCTCTAACTCCTGCGGTTCTGATCACATTACTCTGAGTATGATACTTCTTACGCTGCCTTGCACTCTCAAAATTATAACCGAAATTGTAAACCAATCTCTCACTACTCACACTTTCCCGACCCCTTGGAAGAACGCGGATGTGCGTCCCATTCCAAAAAATAGCGATCCTCAAAATGCTTCTGACTTACGCCCAATAAGCATTCTTCCGTTTATGTCAAAGATTTTGGAAAAGGTTGTTTACAATCAGGTCGTTTCGTTTGCAGAAAAAAATTCCATTTTGCCAAATTTTCAATCAGGCTTTAGAAAAAAACGGAGCACAACGACTGCTCTGCTCGATGTTGTGGACAATATACTCGCGTCTCAGGACTCCGGAAATGGTACTATTCTTACCCTATTGGACTATTCTAGGGCCTTCGACTCAATAAATGTACCAATGATGCTGTCTAAATTGAGTTATTATGGTTTCGATGTATCTGCGGTGAGATGTTTTGAAAGTTATCTTGGGAACCGTAGTCAGCAGGTTTTACTGAGGAAGACAGATGGCACCAGCGATCAATCACTAACCGTTTTAACTCACAGAGGTGTCCCTCAAGGTTCTATCCTAGGACCATTGCTTTTCATTATTTATAGTGCCGATGTCGTAAATTGCATTTCTCACTGTAGATACCATATCTATGCGGATGATCTGCAGATCTATATAGATTTGAACAAGCACAACTTTACTGATGCTGTTCAACGAATAAATGATGATTTAGATAGGATAAGCGCCTGGTCTACGAGAAATGCCTTAGTTTTGAACCCTGTCAAGTCTAAATACATGATCCTAGGGTCCAGGAATCAAATCCAGACCCTTACTGCTCTAGATCCACAAGTCTCCATTTCGGGCGTGCTGATTGAACGTGTGTGCGAGGCAAGAAATCTTGGCCTGATTATGGATCAAAACTTACGTTTTGAGAACCATGTTCTTAACATGGTTAAGAGCTGCTTTTATCGGCTTAGCATTTTATATAGGGTCAGACGCTTTCTAAGCGAAGAAATGCGCATATCGCTTTGCGAATCTTTAGTCTTATCTAAACTAAACTATGGCATTACGGTGTACGGGCCCTGTCTGCTTAAACGCACTTGCCGACTGATACAGAGAGTCCAGAATGCGTGTGCTAGGTTTTGTTTCAGCATTGCTCCTCGTGGCCATATTACACCTTACTTGAACCAGGCCAATATACTCAAGATGGACGGTCGACAAGAATTACATCTAGCCTCGCTTTTGTTTGGTGTAATAAAATGGCAAATACCAAAGTATTTGTATGATAAACTGACCTGGCGGGTTTCTCGTCACCACACAAACAGAACCATAACGAGCGTTTTGTCAAATCCCCGTCATGGATCAGCTGCTTTTCGGGGCAGTTTCAGGTATCTGGCTACGAAGTGTTGGAACAACTTGCCACCGCCAATTCGAGATCAGAAATCTCTTGCTCGATTTAAGATTTCGTTCAGACAACACTTACTACATCTGCAGAAGTCAGATGCCTGATTCTGTCCCGGAGAGCACCCGCGACCGCGCACTTTAACTTTAACTTTTTTTGGTTTGACGTAAATCGGCTAAGTCTTATGATAATCTTAAATTTTATTTGTAGTTTATCTTTTATATTAAACTTTTACATATTATATCAATTTATCTTCGTATTGTAGAAACTATATTCATATTATTAATATTTTTATTGAATAGTTTAAACTCGTTTCCTTTTGAGTTATTTATAGTATGTAGTTTTGTTAACACCCACCCAGACACTTACTTACTCACTCTCTAATAGGTACCGACAGAATATCAGCGTTGCAGAATCTCCTGGAGGTCCTGTAACACATGCTGAGTCGGAGCCGTTTCGCTGTTGCTGTACACACTTCATGGCTCCGTTCTGCCCGACCTTATTTTTACTGTTCTTTTTGTCGTGTTTATTTTATTTCCTTCTTGTTTCTGTTTATAATTTGTTATTGCTGTGTTTTGTGTATTGTAACAGTTGAATAAATGTGCTTTCTATTCTATTCTATTCTATTATAATAAATATTAATGGGGGCTCCCATACAACAGACATGATTTTTTTGCAATTTTTGTAGACAATGGTACGGAACCCTTCGTGCGCGAGTCCGACTAGCACTTGGCCAGTTTTTTACTACACATAAACCTTATTGACCATCACGTACAAAGGTGAACTTATCTAAAAAAAGATATTCTGACTGGGAATGTTCCCGGGCACATAATTATTCCCTGGGCGCATCAACACCGTTATCTTAATACCCTCTTCTTCCAGTTGGGGCCACTAAACCTGCGGTGATGATGGCAGGTTATTTGAGGTTATAATACTTCTTCGTAAAATCACCAGTCGCGTACAGGAATCGCATGTCAATAGCGAGGGCGCGAAATGCCGGTTTTGGCTGGTCGAAGGTGAAATGATATGAAATGAAATAATAATTTATTCAGAAAAATATACATACCTTTTCAGTCGAGAGATTGTCATTCTCCTGGCCGAAAAGGAAAAAAAATGACATTAAAATTAGGGGAAATTAAGTTCTCATCCCCTTGTAATAGACATTAATAATAATTTACGTCTTGGTAGTCACTGTCAAAGTCAAGCACTATTTTGCGCTTCTGCGAGCAATAGAGTTAAACTAGGATGATGAGGAGGAGGAGGAAGGGATGATCCTAAAAAAGGGCGAGCCCTGTGGCATAGGGTGAGTAGATACTTCCCACCAGTAAATGACACAATTTCTAATAGTTTAAATAATTTCCGAATTCTTGACATCAATGATAAATTAAAATATGATAATTATTAAAACAAAATTACTGAAATTAACATTGAAAATTAAAGAATAAGTTACAGAGTAACATTACAATTTTAACTTAGACCGGCTACAAACAAACCGGAACATATTCTTGCGTATTCCGTACGTGACTCACGGCCCTGATAACGCCGTGTGCGCACTTTTTTCTGAACAATTTCAGGCGCTCAAAAAATATCTGATGTAGCGAAACCGTCGCGTCGTAATATATATACTTTTCATTTCCTATCGCAACTTCAAGTATTACACAGAGTTTCCCGTAACTGAACTATAATTATGTTCTACCAAAACGTGAGAGCAACTGTGCCTATGATACGCCGCATGGGAAAATGCGCGATAATATATCCTGTTATTCATCCAATTATTGTTTAATTTCGCAAGTATAAATTAGTTATCACATAACTGTGAAAATCTGGGAATTTTCGCCAAAAACACTAATAGGACTTCGCCATCATATGAGCATGTTTGGCTCAATGGTTTTGAATTTCTGTAGCTTCGATTTAAGTCTTTGGTCTTTCTTTGTCTTTGTCTGGTTTGCTGGAGGAAATCTCTTTTTGGAGATAAGCTCGCCTTTGTACATGTGCTTTCTATTCAAATGTAACTATATAAATTATTGTGTGCAATAAAGAATTGTGAATTGTCTTTGCATCGATCTGCCAACAAACTCTATAGATGTTCTGATGAAGTGCTATTCGTGCGCGAAAGACTACTATGACTACTACTACTAGATACTGAGGGCTATTTGGGAGGAGTCAAAACCACTAAACTGACAACCTCAAAACCAACCTTCTTGATGCGCGGTGGCCACAGATTCCATTTTCAAACACACCCTTTTTATACTTGTACTTGTACTTGTAGTTCGTGTCGCCTCCCAAATCGCAGGCACTATCTACGATTAAATGATATGTTTATTTCGCAAAGACCTCGTTCCATAATTTTGCCAAGGCAAGTAATTATTCTAATGTTCTAACTTCACATTCACGCCATAGCTACCTACATAAAGACAATGAAGACGACAACACTATTAAAGACACTGTTAAACGAATAATGATCATTTTATGCGAACTTTATACCGCCGATTTAACATAATCCCTCCATTTAGGATCGGCTGACGTCATCGTCTCAGATTTCGCCAGCTTCGTGGCTCCGACTTGACCCTTCATAATAGCTGTTTTGCTTCGCTGATAAGGGGTAACTTATTTTCGTAAGACGTACCTCTTGCGAAAATAAGTTTGCGGTCTGATTTTTAGGGCTCCGGATCTTACAGAGAAAAAGGAAGCCTTCCTTTTTTAGGGTTCCGTACCCGAAGGGTGCCAAACGGGACCCTATTACTGAGACTTTGCTGTCTGTCCGTCCGTCCGTCCGTCCGTCAGTCTGTCACCAGGCTGTATCTCATGAACCGTGGTAGCTAGACACTTGAAATTTTCACAGGTGATGTATTTTTATTGCCGCTGTAACAAAAAATACTAAAAATCAAAAGAAATTTAACATTAAGGGGGGCTCCCATACAACAAACGTGATTTTTTTTTGCTCATTTTTGCTCGATATTGATAATGGTAGCAGGTAGACGCTTAAAATGTTCACAATATATTGAGTATATTATTTACTTAAAAATAATTAAATTAAAATTAAATTAATATTTAGGGGGGGCTCCCATACAATTTTTTTTTTGCGGTTTTTTATAGATAATGGTACGGAACCCTTCGTGCGCGAGTCCGACTCGCACTTGGCTGGTTATTCAAGATCACGTGGAAGTATCAAGTTAAAATTAATTTAAATTACGGCTTATGGTCTTTTGGAGCTTTGAAATTTTCAATGTCAACCCAATTAAAAGATTTTGGCCGTTTATACAGCTTTTGCTGAATTTGCTTAATCGAAACCTGAGTATTTCCCGTTGACCCAGAATTATGTAATGAACGAAGTTAGGTTTATTGGCACTAGTAAATTAAAACAAACAGAAAACCGTTTTGGAGTGTCTTCACAAAAAAAACGTTTACCTTCGGAACGCGTACGACTCGCACTTGACCAGTTTTTCTGTTAGAAATGCTGACTTACGTACATATTGAAGGTCGAATAGTAAGCGTGCTCTAGGGAGAGAGTTGCTCACGTCTACAGGAAAAACTTCGATCCTAACACCTTGCACGTTCCTCTGGGTAGTGCTAATGAGCAATAAAATTAATTTCCAAGATAATGTTGTATTTATTCAGTTGTAGGCTTTTTTACTTTGCAATCAGGGAGCACTTACCCAGTGGAGAGCGCATAAAAAAAAACCATTGAATTTACGGGCGGCGGGGGACGAGGTAAGAGAGCTGTGATTGCTCAGCCGCCGCGACTGTCTGGCGGCCCGTCATGTACATAGGTTGCGTATGCGAACGTTTGTTGAATACAACAAACGTTTGGCGAGCCGCATTCCCCCGCAGGCGCAGTCAATTGGATATAAAGTCTCTGTTTGCGATCAACTACGTTGCTATGTGAACAAGCCATGTTTTTATTTACTCGCAAAAGGATTATGACGCTATTTCTACCATATAGATACGCTATTCAAATGCTAACTACCTGCTAGGGAATACATCCGAATGTGTACCGTAGGTAAACAACAGCATTAGTCACTACTTTTCGCATGCTTCTTGGTAAAGGTACAATTGTGCTGTGCCCACACTTAGGTTTAGGATTAAAGAACTTTATTCTCATAAGAATTTACATTCACTCAAAATGAGACATGCTTAAAAATATATAGGTAGATTAATTTACAGTACTCGTTGCGAGTTTGCGACGTGTAGCTTTAACTTATTTTTGAAAGTGTTTATACTTTCGCAAATCTTTACACTATTCGGTAATTTATTAAACATCTGTGCTCCCTCAAATACTTTATCTTTATTCCATAATTAGTCCTTAGCCAATAAATAGTTCATTTTGTGTGACAGAGGGCTAGCCCATCAGCCAACTATGGACAAACGTGTCCAGTTATCCAGTTATTCACTTATTTTGTGTGCCAGGTGCGGAACCATCGCCGCAAATACGTACGGACAAATTGACGTAATTTAACAGGCGTTCCATCTAGCAATACCGCTGTAGTAGTAACTGTAGTGTAGCCGACGACTTCTGTGGCGCAGCGGATGAGGCTCTGCCTACCATGCGAGAGGTCCCGGGTTCGATTCCCGGCTGGGGATAAACAAGACAAAAAGTCATAGGTCTTGGATGTAATCATGTTTGTGATGTCGCTGTTTCTGGTTCTCACGACACAGGATATCCTAGTATGGAGCCAGAAGCAATGTATGTGCCTGTATGTAAATGTTTATTTTTGTTCTGAGAGTGGTCTCCTAGCTATATCACAATGACGTTTCCGCCATATCTTTGTCATATGCACGCGCTTGAGATAGATCTTAAAGCTGAGAGCGGTTTATTATTAAGAGTTATGTGACCAGAGCAAACTTTGGTACGTTTAGGAGTTTACCTTCTTAATTATAACTAGAAAGCCAAGTAATTTGTAGCACAAATCCGGCTCTCTGCTAAGCTGGATAATCTGACAGTTACTAAATTCATGTATTTCTTCAGAGTTGAGTCCTTGGACGGGTTTCGTGCTATGTTGTAAGGATCATCTTGTCCTCAGTTTGAGGAACTTTTTTTTTCTACCTCTAATTTTAGTATTAAATGTGTCTCTAGCTAAATCATCATCTTATCAGAAGACGCTGAGAATCGGGTGTGGCATGATTCTCGAGCCTTCGATATAAGGATATCGAGAACTATATTGACAGATCTCCATACAAAATCACTCGATATAAGTGTAGATATCTTATATCGAATGCGCGAGAATCATGCCCTCGTCAAAAAAGATAGTTTTTAAGCACTTCAAAAATTATGACATGCATATTAGTTACTTTGGCTGTACTCTATACCCAACTGACAAAATTCTCGAGCATGAGAAATGAAAATAAATAATTTTTTTGGGTCTGACAACCCTTATTTTGTAATCAATCATATTTTCTAAGTGTCATTTTCTTACATACATAGTCACGTCATTTTTTACATAAATAGTCACGCCATTTCCCATATGAGGTGGCAGAAGCACATAGTCACGCCATTTCCCATATGAGGTGGCAGAAGCACACAGTCACGCCATTTCCCATATGAGGCGGTAGAAGCACTTATGAGAATGAAATTATTGTTTTTAGCAGTAACCAAAACAGAATTTGACTTGCTATTTCCCAAATAGCCTGAAACATTGCTACACCGAAGCCGTTTGGCAAGAACAAAACAAATCAATTTACTTTCAAATAGCCAAACTCCTGGCATAATATAAAAGGTGCAATCTGTCAGAAATTCAAACTGAAAATCATTCTGGAAATATTGAAAGGCGGCTTTGTCCAATGAACGATTCATTCTTTTCATTATTTTTCCGTAAATCCTTCACAGAAATGTTTAAGCTCGGCCACTGAATCTTTATCGATTCCATTTATTTCTTTGTTGGTGGCTTAATATTTTCTGACGTTAAACGATTTCAGATTTTCTCTTGATTACGGAAGGTTGTCACAAACATGTACTTGATACTTTCTTATCATAATGTCACCCCTATTTTCTTGCTGGGTGGCAGAGGCACAACTATGCCCACGCTTAGCCAGTTATCCAATACTTTATTTTGCTTGACAGGGGGCCAGCCCATTGAAGGCTTTCTTGCGAAGTTTTGAAGAAAGTATGTTTGTTTGGATGCATTTGATGAAATCCTCTCAGATTGTATCAAGTTAGCTGACGAAGTTTTGACTATCTCCTGAAAGTAATATCTGTATCTACTCAGTACCAGGGCACCATATGTAACAGAGAGTCAACTTTGCAATTTTGCATCACACGCAAACAATAAATTCATGTTACGCTGCTGCAGATGTATTCATACGATATATCTACTTGCTCTGTCTGAATACAATATTACCTTTCCGCTCGCGCAGTGTTGTGGATATATATGGATAACAAAAGGATCCTTACTTTATTTACCAATCGTATTGTGTCTTCGGGTAGCGGGGCTCAAAAATTCAATTGATCAAGGATACTTTCATTTACATTTTTACGTCTGTTATGTATAAGTTTATAATTTAATGTATTCTCGCAAATCTCAGCTCACATACTATAGGTAGAATTAATAACTACTAAAATCGCTGCTTTCATAATATGTAGAAACATGACTTATTTAGCTAATAAACTACGAGAGTTGCCAGCAGACGGCACAACGGATATTGCACTAGAAAAGTGCCATTCTGTACAAGTCGCATATGATAGCTGGAATTTTAAACATTTTCGTACAGTGTGCAATGCTCCTTGGCAAGGAGATATGACGGAAGGAACAAAGCAGTCCAGCGGCATGATTCTCGAGCCTTCGATATACGGATATCGAGACCTATGTTGTCAGATTTCCATACAAAATCACTCGATATAGGTGTAGATATACAGGGTGTTGATTTGTAAAGTTACGCCGAGCTCAGAGGTTGTTATTTACACGACACTGAAGCTAAAAAATATATTTAAAAAATATATATTTTATGTTCAGTATTTATTTTTATGAATTATTTATTTTAAAAATATTTAAAAAACCTGTAAATGTGGTCCGAAAAGAGTCGCACGGAGTGGGTTGGGGCTCAGGGCACGAGGGGGAGTCTGTTAGCACTTGTGAGCGATGGCTGGCGGGGGTATCCACACTTTTAGGTAATTTCAGGAAAATTTTCAGATGGTAATTTATGAATGAAAATTATGCGAGGGAAAATTAAAACTTATTTTTTTGTCATCAGTGACACGTAAACTATCACCCCTGAGTCGGGCGTAACTTTACAAATCAACACCCTGTATAATATATCGAATGCGCGAGAATCATGCCACAGACTCATCTCATCACGCATTACTCGATATATGTATTTGGTGTGCTTAACAGTCATTAGATCCCCGTACAACCCCATTCAAACGAGGCCACAAAAGCGGAAAATTTACATACAAATGGGGACTCATTGAATAAATCCGCGAATTGAAATACCAGGGCCGCAGAAGTAGGAAGGAGGCGGGGCGGAAATTCCGGTACAGATTACCGCCCTCTGCCTGAAGAACGAGTGATACTTAGTTGGATTTATAATACGGATATCGTTAAACGAATGGATTATGTACGAGTAGGTATGATTGATTAAATTATGAATTATTGTGATAAATACATATAAATTCATAATAAAGTCAACTAACCAAATTCACCAAAATAAAAGGTCGATAATTTGGAACGACATTTTGAAAATGTGATAGAAAATACATTATATCTGTCAGTGGCCGATCGTAGAATATCACTGAAATATCATGAAACGATAAAATCTCTTAAGGCAAACACTGCGGTAGCTTAGGTGAAGACTAAAGGGGGCGAGCGCAGCGTTTGACATGTATTACACAAAAAACATCGTGCTGAATAAAAATGCTTTTAAAAAGACATGTTTTCGTTAAAACCCGCCACATCATGATGTGCCCAGTAATTGCTTGGGCATATCATGAAATGGCGGGGTACATGACGGCACATCATGATGCGCCCAATTCTACGATCGGCCGCCGACATATCGATCATGAGAAAATTTGATATTCATTTCACCTTGCAGTGCCACCTGTATCTGTATCTGTAGAATGGAGCGAGGCGCCACCATCTACGCCAACTGAACAGCATACACTACATACAACAACTGAACAGCATACACTACAACAACTGATAGCCAGTTTCATAGTGGCGTCAGTAGTTCAGCTTTGGCCATTCTCTAGATCTAGATAACTTGGTGGCTCACACCTTGATTGTCGACATACAACTCACGTGACATTATTCGTTTTTAGGGTACCGTACCCGAAGGGTGCCAAACGGGACCCTATTACTGAGACTTCGCTGTCCGTCTGTCCGTCCGTCCGTCCGTCCGTCCGTCCTGTCTGTCACCGGGTCCGTCTGCACGAACCGTAATAGCTAGAAAGATGAAATTTTCACAGAATGTGTATATCTGTTGCCGCACCAACCACAAATACTGAAATACGAGAGATATTGTAAATTAAAGGGGGCCCCGATACAAGAGACGTGTTTAGATACACTTACGCATTTCAAAATGGAGATCTTGACTGAAACTGTTTATTTATTGTCATAGCAACCATGTCATAGACACATATACTACACACATTTAAATATGATAGCATATTTCGCGTCAACCCACATGGTTGTGGTTAGCCGGTGCGGTATGATGTAGACTCTCAATCCGGAGGTCGTCGGTTAAAATCTCGTGAAGGCATAAACTTTTTAAATTTTCTTTTTGTTTATTTTTTTATTGTTTTGAGTGCTTTTGATTTGTTGTACGATGGTACGGTACCCTTCGTGTGCGATACCGACCCGCACTTAACCGATTATTTCTAGTTCGATTGTAGGGAACCCTTTGTGTCCGACTTGGACTTTGCCACACAGAGTACTTTATTATTATGCTTTGCCGATTTCTTTACCTGCCTTGCACGTTTCATCAGCTTTTGCGGCTTGCTAAATAGCGCTATAATTACTTGTTATTCCTCTTTGCCATATATCCGTTAACAAAAGACTACCTCAAACCATAATACCCACGCCCCATAATATCTCCGAGTTTACCCAAGACGGGAACGTTACGCACACAATGCCAGCTAACTCGGGAAACCCATTAGAAAACAAAACAAACAACCCACTGTGCTGTGCAGCTAGCATGATGAAAACAGGGTACATACAATCTTAGCTAATAGCGGTCTATAATAGACAATAATAGATTGTTTACCAAGGGAGTAAAGCCCTATTTTTAGGGCGAGAGTGTTTTTTGACGAGCGACTGAGGGATTCTACGAGGGACTCATAAGTAGAATCCTGAGGGAGCGAGGGTTTCAAAGTACATCACTCGAGCCAAAAATTGTTTTACTCCTAATGTGGACACTCTACTTTTCATCACCATCTATGAGAAAAGGAGTACCTAATCAATAAAATACCATACATATTCAGAATTAGAATTGTATATTTATTAATAACACAATTGTGATGTGTCCTCCACACAATTTAAAGCTTGTTTAGTATCGGCAAAATCTTGAATATAGGCTCAAAATGGATTTTCAGAAAACCACTTTGTTCCTCTTAAATTTTTCACAAGATTACAGTTTTAACATATACTTATTCCTGTTGATTTTATTGGTAGCAGATCTTGTATTTGTCATTTGCGTACGTTGTTACATCATCTAGAGTTAGACACTCACTATATCACTCATATTTTTGACTAATATCCTCAAACGAAATTGAAATAATAACGGCATTCAGATTTGGCGCGGTTTGTTTACAAATTTTCACAACTTTTTAATGATTTGGTCTGTGTTTCGATATCAATCTCTGTAAGGTTGTGTCTCTGTTGTTAGCAATCGATGTTAATGGATTCGGCCGTTCGAATTATCTAATCTGTGTCGAGTACGCATTTTAGTACAAACTTTTTTTAAATTGGCTGTTTTTCAAAATCGATCTCTGTGACACTCAATAGTGACAGCATTTTTTTCCTTTGCACTGGCAACAAAATTAAAATTTGTTTACCGGGACTAAAGTAGCTCTTTTTGGATAAATGTGATGAAAACTTAATTTCGCCAGTATACGTATGGACTGGTTCTCTTTAGAAAACCTGGGAGTTTTAGGCCATGTCTTAATAGTTCTCTATAAGGCGACCAGATAAATCATATATTTTGTAAGTATGTAAAATGACAGTTCTATTTGTTCAATAAGGCTTATCGAGAACCTTTGAGACTTGTTGATTGTTCCATACAGGGCTGAGGGGTGTCGTGTGGCTTCCCCCCGGCTAAGGTATACAAAGAGATATCGAGTAGGTGATTAAAATTAAAGCAGTTGTGCTAGTGGTAGAGCTATGGTTTGGTGACAAGTCCGCTAACACCAAGACCAAAGTCAAAGTCATTAATTATTAAAAGCTTTTATTTAACTTGCACTGTATGTATGTATGTTTGTGGGTATCACGGTTCGCGTCAAAAATGTCGGCTTGAATTTGACCCACTTCCCGTTATCCGATTGAGCTGAAATTTCGCATACGTGTATAAGTCGGATGACAATGCAATATATTTGTGACTTAAAGCTGATCTGATGATGGAGACGGAAGACGGTCATGGGAACTCTGTCATAAAACATCGCAAGCCCGTCGAATTTGGGCTCGTTCGATTCGTCTTGACGAATACTTTGGTCCTAAAATATTTTTTATGACATAGTGCTGATCTGATGCTGGAGCCGGAAGGTGGCCATGGGAACTCTGTTACCAAACGACGCAATTCTATCGTGTTTGGTCTCATTTGATTCGTCTTGACAAGCACTCGAATTCTAGATTAGATGTTTTGTCCTGTAATGATAAAGACTAAAAAGTAAAAAATAAATTAAAAGTAAAAAAACATTTTTAAACAAAGCTTTTATTTAATGCCCTAAAAAGAAGAAAATAAAATTTCAATTCAATCAAATGCGTCATTTTATTACATTACACAATTTATATGATATATAAGCTTGTTGCGGGATTTACTTGTGTAGACTTAATTAGGTGGGTAGGCGCCTATTTGCACAGACTTGGAGATAAATCCCGCAACAAGCTTTTATATCGTATAAATTGTGTAATGTAATAAAATGACGCATTTGATTGAATTGAAATTTTATTTTCTTCTTTTTAGGGCATTAAATAAAAGCTTTGTTTAAAAATGTTTTTTTACTTTTAATTTTTTTAATGACCATAAAATCATACAGATTGCTTAGTCAACGTCAATGTGATATTAATATTTTTGTATACTACCGCCCGTTCGGAAGTTGTGAGCTTAGGGATGGAGCAAAGATGAATAGAAAGCACCCTGATGAATAAGAGGGTTTATAAGTTTGAAGCGTTTACAGTCACGTGTGTCACCCTAGCTGTCAAACGGGCGGGCCGGGCGTACGGATTTTAATTTAAACGAAGTTTTAATGACGTAAAGTGGAGAATATCATGCTAGCTCTACAATCTAACAATAGATTGCTTCGCGCGGACTAATGTGGCAGACTCCGTCCGTATTGTGTAGGTACTGTCGGATGAACACTAACAACTATTTACTACCCACACAGAAAATAATAGCCCTGTCATTTGGTGGTTTTTCCTGGAAAATCAGCAGAAATCTTTGAAAGTTGGTAGATTTTGATGTGCCTTTTCCGAATATGTATGATGTGCCTTTTCCAAACATGTATGATGTGCCTTTCCGAATATGTATGATGTGCCTTTTCCGAATATGTATATGATGTGCCTTTTCTAAATATGTATGATGTGCCTTTCCGAATATGTATAATGTGCCTTTTCCGAATATGTATGATGTGCCTTTTCCGAATAAGTATGATGTGCCTTTTCCAAACATGTATGATGTGCCTTTCCGAATATGTATGATGTGCTTTTTCTGAAAATGTATGTGTGTGCCTTTTCCGAAGATGTATAATGTGCCTTTTCCGAAAATGTAGTATGGGAAATGGCGTGACGCTATACTGTGTTAATAATTATGATATCGCCTGGTCTAGGGCGCCATTTTGATCGGTTCACCAAATAACTACAACTATAATGTGTAGCAGAAAGGTGAAGTGATAATGTAAGAGTTGTTAGGGACATGATTTTAAAAACATACCTTGTTACCACAAAAAATATTAAACCTAGTTTAACCTCAAAACAAACGTCAAATCCCATACTTTTTTGTTTTTAAACAGGTGTTGAACGGTGGTTCATTTTTTTGTAGTAAGGCCATTAAGGTTTAGGGTTTAAGACATTTATTTCTCAAAAAGAACACAATATTCATTACTTGAGAAACAACACAAATAAATAATTTCGCTACGAAACCGATTTCATCAGAGCAACTATCTACAGAGGTCCGTGGTCTCTTATCTCGTGGTGGTTTCATGCTTGCCTCTCACGCAGAAGGTGCAGGTTCGAATCCCGTTGCTGACCATGTACCAATGAGACAAGTCATTTATCTTAAGTACGTTATACGGACACTCTATATAACGGTGACGGAAAACATCGTGAGGAAACCTTCATTACTTCATAGCTGCGGCGATGGGCTAGCCCCCTGTCACGCAAAATGGAGTATTGAATCACTGGCTGAAAGTGGGCACAGTAGTGCCTTTGCCGCCCCGTACGGGAAAAGGCGTGACCCTATGTTATGTTATAATTATCTACAATTTTTTGCACCTATATTAGTTTTTGGGCCGGGCTAAATTGATTTCGACTGAAATCATAGCAGCACGCAAATCAAATAAACATGAACTTCGAGTAGAAATACAGAAATTACCTAACTTTGATTCGGTATTTGCGTGTGACAGTGATTGGTGTACTGTTTACGGTTAGGGCAAGCTCTCCGAATTTGATTACTCACACAACCTTCAAACCAGAAAATGATTTCAAAATGCTTCTCTGATTATACGAGTAGTAAATTATTTCTTATACTAAGCTTGCTTCTCACGCAGGAGATTCGAATGCTGATATTCTGACGGTGATGGAAAACTACTTGTATTTTTCGATTTCGTTCTCTGAATTAGGAAAATGGCTTGACAATCTCAAAATTGTATTGTTATTTCGTAATTCGTAATTTCTTTAGTGTACTTACATGATAGTAAAAATAGCTAAACATAGAAAAATATGTACAAAGGCGAGCTTATCTCTAATAGAGATTTCTTCCAGCAATCCATGTTGGGTAGGAGACGGAGATGATAGGTAAGGGGAAGAATAAAATCAATTTTGTGCAAAAATTACACCATATGATGCCACACTCCACATAACGTCACGTATAATGTATTCAGTAGTGGATCAAAGTGATTTGACAAGTCGAGTGATACCCGTTTTTAACCGACTTCCCAAAGGAGGAGGTTTACAATTCGTCCGGATGTTTTTTTTTTTTTTTTATGTATGTGCCCCGATAGCGCCTAAACGGGTGGACCTATTTGGAAAATTATTTTTTTGTTTGAAAGGGTTTACCTTTCCATTGGTCCCATTGACACCAGGTCAGGATCTGATGATGGGATCCTGGAGAAATCGAGGGAACTCTTCAAATATTGTAGGCAGACCTATAGTGATTTTTGTGTTTTTCATAATAACTCGAGCAAATGCACATGGTAAGCATAATATTGTGATGCGGAACTGCTGATGAAGACCACATATGGCCACCAGATCTGCTCAATACTAGGTACAAATACAATGCGTGGCTGACGGGCAGGCAACGCATAGCCTAAACCGGTGGACCTAGAGCCATGAAACTTTGTACAGGGGTTTCTTAGTAGCGTGGGGTAGCACTGATGTGGGATTTGACAAAATTAATTCCCCAAGGGGGGGGGGATAAGGGGTTACAGTTTGTATTAAACTCAATCTAATCAAATAGGGTTTGTGGAAGTCGGTTTTTTCTAAAGTTTACTTTTTGTTTCAATTATGGACGAAAAACAAATAGTGTGCCAAAAAAATCGAGAGCATTCGTTCAGTGAATGATTGTTTGTTTACTTTATTGTCGAAGTTATTTCTAAAGCCCTAATAGATGCTACATAATTGAAACAAAAAGTAAACTTTAGAAAAAACCGACTTCCACAAACCCTATTTGATTAGATTGAGTTTAATACTAACTGTAACGCCTTATCCACCCCTCCCTTGGGGAATTAATTTTGTCAAATGCTATATCAGTGCTACCCCACGCGACTAAGGAACCCCTGTACAAAGTTTCATGGCTCTAGGTCCACCGGTTTAGGCTATGCGTTGCCTGCCCGTCAGCCACGCATTGTATTTGTACCTAGTATTGAGCAGATCTGGTGGCCATATGTGGTCTTCATCAGCAGTTCCGCATCACAATATTATGCTTACCATGTGCATTTGCACGAGTTATTATGAAAAACACAAAAATCACTATAGGTCTGCCTATAATATTTGAAGAGTTCTCTCGATTTCTCCAGGATCCCATCATCAGATCCTGACCTGGTGTCAATGGGACCACCCTTGAGGTATTACCTATACGCCGAAAAAAGATTTGTTCAAATCGGTTCATAATTGGCGGAGCAATCGCGTAACAAACATAGAAAAAAAAAAAAAAAAAAAAAAAAAAAAAAAACATACGGGTCGAATTGAGAACCTCCTCCTTTTTTTGAAGTCGGTTGAAAATTAGTATGCCTTACTAATGTCTACTTTTTGTAGGTGTACACGAAAATGCGAAAATTAAGGCGTATTTTAAACAGCAGGACACAATGCTATTGGAGCTACCTAATATAGCTAGTCTCCTACCTACCAGAGATACCTACTCCTGGTATATAATTATTTGATTGAAATTGACTTCAGTAAATTGTAATAAGAATTTGTTCATAACCATGTCCCTTGACAAGTACAGTGGTCATAGATAGAGCAACACGGCCTCAGTGGTAGATAGGAGGATAGAGAAGAGGCATACGCCCATAGTGGGTGGATGTGGGCTGAAAAAACATTTACATACAGGCACATACATTGATTCTGGCCCCACACTAGGATACCCTGTGTTGTGGGAACCAGGAACAACGACATCACAAACATGTAAACATCCAAGACCTGGGGTTTTTTTGTCCCCAGCCGGGAACAGTACCTACTTTACTTATGTTGATTTATGTATCTAGGCAACCTATGCTATGTGTTATTAGGGTTTAAGGAAATGCTAGGAAATGCGTCACAATCTGTGGTTAACCCTCTCGTCGACACATCTTATCTATCTATTGTTCTCCATCGTTCGTTTGTTCGACCGGTGTGCTTCTGAGAGTGAACCAGGTACAAATGCAGCATAAGGTGGTATGGTAGAAAACAGTTCAGTTATAATATGGACGGGCTCACTGCACAGTTTAGTATAATCGTACAACTCGTTATTAAAATTAAGCAAATATTTTGTATACACATCTGCAACGTACTGTGTGCAGAATGTTAATTTGGTGCATCTGGCATTTGAAGCGCTTATTGCAATCTCCCGTGACGTCACATTTCAGATGCTTCTTGCTTTGACATTGAATGTTATAATGAGTGGTTCCAAATACTCTACTCCCACTCTCATGATGAGAAGAAATCGGTCAAGTGCGGGTCGGACTCATACACGGAGGGTTCGGGTTCCTTCCGGTAGCAACTTTTTATCACAAAATTAAATAGCAAAACAGTAATTGAATAGCAATTCTTGAGAAGGCAGTCTCCATTCTGTGGCACATGATATAGCGTCAATAGAAATAGAAATAGAAAAGTTATTTATTTTGCTAAAAATAAAAATAAAAACAAACAATACAATAAACGATAGAAAAGTGATTATTCTAGCAAAATAGGAAGGGTCTCAGCGTCTGCTGGGGGCATTACAAAATTATAGTAATGTGCTGCTGCCAGCGCTGATTTTCAGACCGTCCCTTACTTAAACTAAAAACTAACATATATATTATTAAAACTAACAGAATGAGAACGTAACGTAATTAAGTAAATACATAGAATAGCTAGAAATAAATTATATAGGTTTTGAAGGGTAGGAAATGATTTTATTTAAGTATGTGTAAAGAAACAAGTGTAAATGAAAAGTAAATAAAAATACTGTGCTTGTAAAAAGGAAAAATAAAAATAAATAAATGGAGCTGTTTTTCTCTTAAAAGGGTTTTTTTTATAGAAGCGGGATTTAGAGGGGGGGGGATTCTAGGAATTTAATAATTGTTGCGATTTTAATGTTTTTTTTTTAAGTTTAGTTTAAATGTGCTTGTAGACATATTTTCTCTTAGGGGTGGCGGCAAGGTATTCCATATATTGGCGGTTTTGTATGAGAATCCACCTCTTGCCCCCGCGGATTTTCTTTTTGGGATCACCATCAAGTTCTGGAGTTTGATCGGGTGTAGTGTGTATGGGGGATATCTCTCTTCCATCTGATCTTCTCATGGCGTCATTATTATTGTTACAGAAGAGATCTTCAAGTCACGTTCAGCGCTCTGGATGTCAGGAGATGGTCACATGGTGCTCTACGCGACCTTCAATGACAGCCTGGTACATGAACAGCAGTATCCCTGGTACGGAGCAGCCCTGGACACGGATGATCCGGCCAAGGTATCCAGTTGACCTATGATTTCCTTGTACTTTGTTGTGTAATGCGGAGATTAGTACTGGTGACGGACCTCCCCCTTATCAACAACAACAACATAGCGCCACGCCTTTTCTCTTAATGGGTTTCTCTTATTATGCCTATTTTTTGCCAGTTATTCAGTTCTCCATTTTGCGTGTCGCAGCTATGGACTAAGGAAGGTTTCTTCACGATGTTTCCTTTCACCATTAAAACGTCCGTATATGCAATTAAGATAAATCACTTATCTCATTCATGTATTGTCTGAGGAGAAAGCATGAAACCCACTAGACCACATCCTAATCCCCTAATAAATTGATGCATTTAAAGTTGATGGACATGGAACATCTTGAATTGAGTCGCCCGTCAAGTCAAACCCGCTATGAACGAACACCCCCTTATTTTGAACCTAACGTCTTGGTTAGAAAATCCATAACCAATGAAATTTTTTGGGGTGTTTTAGCAGGTTTTGAAACTAGATGACTCAAATATCCGTTATGGGGAAATGTTAATTCCTATCTAGAATATAGACCAACCAGAACGACGACTTATCAGTCCGCTCTTTGAGGGAAACCGGAGATTAAAGTTTGAGGAAAATTGTCTCTTGAGACGAATCATATTTCATGATAGACGAGGGCGGTAGTTTTTACCTTGACAAGAAGTCTTCGCAATATTTGCATACCGGAGTGCATACTAAGTCTGCGCTTAGGTTATGATACGCGAGTCGTTTTCTTTGGTATATGAATAATTTTATATTGAAAAGTGTGTATGATCGAAATATATTGCGCTAAAGTACATTG
This sequence comes from Argyresthia albistria, assembly GCA_963457715.1. Classification (NCBI taxonomy): domain Eukaryota; kingdom Metazoa; phylum Arthropoda; class Insecta; order Lepidoptera; family Argyresthiidae; genus Argyresthia; species Argyresthia albistria. The sequence continues at coordinate 2,979,861 of OY735278.1, read as the reverse complement.
AGGAGGATTGAGGAAGATAACTTGCCTAAAAGGGTTGTTATAATAAAATTATCTATCACAGTTATTTAGCTGCGAAAATTCAGTGCAAGATTCCCAAAAAAGAACATAATCCGTAGAGATACCTTACTAACAAGCGTGGCGCTGAATTTTTCAAACCCAACATTAGGATCAAGGTGAAACATCGGACAAAGGAGCCTTTTGTTAGAAAATGAAGAAAAGCTTATAAAAAAGGCTCGTCGGTTCATTTGCAATATGGATCCTCCGTACCTTTTTGTGGAAAAAAGTCTTGTACGAAATGGCTTCACCAATTTTCCTGCTTTCAACCTTGCTTTTAATGAAGTTGAATATTCTTATAGAAGTGACGAAGTAGAGGTAGGTTAATCACATTCTCTCAGATGGGGTATAGGGTAGCAAAAATACAACTCTGCACACCAGAGCGTTATTTTCCTTGTGTACTGACAGAGGCAAATACCAATAGTATCTACCAGGACTACATAACAACCAAGGAGGTCTCCTAAATTACACGCATGTTTTCAAACTCCAACAGACGTACCCGGAGATCAGAAGCGTGCGGTACCCGAAGCCAGGCACAAACAATCCCTCCGTGACCCTGACTGTGGCCGACATTGCTGACCCCAAGCACATTAGGACCAGACACCTGGCCCCACCAAAGGCCATCGTTGAAGAGGGGTGAGGTTCTATTATCATTTGTCATTCCATGATTTACAGGATTTTGTCTAGGTCCCGACCTTGTGTTGCGTGATCTTAGGTCAGCTGGGTTAAGCGCGATGGTTTATTGTGTTTTATTATCTTGATTTATGATAAAAATTTATGCGTGTCAAGTAATTATGTTACATTACACATGATGACGATGATGATGATGATAATGTTATTTTACATGTAATCTTATATCTAGACGTTCAAAAGTAACACCATGGAACCCTGATTACAATTTAAATCCGAAAGCGTGTACTATCGTACTCGTACTCAAGAATATTAAAGCCAGAAGCTGTGCCTAATGGACCCATTGGGCAACAGGACCATTACCACGTCTACCCCATATTACGCCACACGTCGACTAAAAAGGAAGGACTCTTCAACTGTAGTTAGGTAGAGACTTACTTCATGCAAGACAAATAAGTTTTAAATTTAAAGCTCTCCCACACTCGCACAATATGTTAAAACTTGCCCGGCATGTGTTCGTGGGTTCTGAGAAGAAATGCAATCTTTGCATTTACTTTACTTACCAGGAAAACCTTTCCCTCGTCTATAGCAGATTTTTACGTAGTGACCACCTGCTTGAATTTACCAATCCCTATAAGTAAATGGAGTTTATTATTGCAGAGACTACTACATTACGTCAGCGCAATGGGTGTCACTTACAGAGGTGTGTGTGGTCTGGCTCACGAGGACTCAGAACCTCTCCATCGTATCGGTGTGCAAGAGCCCCATGTGGTACTGTCAGGAGGTGAGCCCGCAGCAATACTGTAAGTCACAGAGTAACATTCTATCGGTATCACTGTTCAGTACAGGTGCTCTGGATAGTAGTGACATACAGGTATAGATAGAGTATGTCCAGCATTGGACTATGCCCTCACACGAAATGGATTTATTGGATGGCAGGCGCGGGCGGGCGCGGGTCCCAACTGTGCCTTCGCCCCAGCGAGCGGTAGCACAGTGTCGAAATGTACACGAAAAGTTCACTGGGAGCGTAATGGCCTTGTATACTACAGAAATAAGCGTGTTGCCAAGTTGCATAGGGGTGACAAGTAACAATACATGCTATGCCAAGTTGCATAGGGGTGACAAGTAACAATACATGCTATGCCAAGTTGCATAGGGGTGACAAGTAACAATACATGCTATGCCAAGTTGCATAGGGGTGACAAGTAACAATACATGCTATGCCAAGTTGCATAGGGGTGACAAGTAACAATACATGCTATGCCAAGTTGCATAGGGGTGACAAGTAACAATACATGCTATGCCAAGTTGCATAGGGGTGACAAGTAACAATACATGCTATGCCAAGTTGCATAGGGGTGACAAGTAACAATACATGCTATGCCAAGTTGCATAGGGGTGACAAGTAACAATACATGCTATGCCAAGTTGCATAGGGGTGACAAGTAACAATACATGCTATGCCAAGTTGCATAGGGGTGACAAGTAACAATACATGCTATGCCAAGTTGCATAGGGGTGACAAGTAACAATACATGCTATGCCAAGTTGCATAGGGGTGACAAGTAACAATACATGCTATGCCAAGTTGCATAGGGGTGACAAGTAACAATACATGCTATGCCAAGTTGCATAGGGGTGACAAGTAACAATACATGCTATGCCAAGTTGCATAGGGGTGACAAGTAACAATACATGCTATGCCAAGTTGCATAGGGGTGACAAGTAACAATACATGCTATGCCAAGTTGCATAGGGGTGACAAGTAACAATACATGCTATGCCAAGTTGCATAGGGGTGACAAGTAACAATACATGCTATGCCAAGTTGCATAGGGGTGACAAGTAACAATACATGCTATGCCAAGTTGCATAGGGGTGACAAGTAACAATACATGCTATGCCAAGTTGCATAGGGGTGACAAGTAACAATACATGCTATGCCAAGTTGCATAGGGGTGACAAGTAACAATACATGCTATGCCAAGTTGCATAGGGGTGACAAGTAACAATACATGCTATGCCAAGTTGCATAGGGGTGACAAGTAACAATACATGCTATGCCAAGTTGCATAGGGGTGACAAGTAACAATACATGCTATGCCAAGTTGCATAGAGGTGACAAGTAACAATACATGCTATGCCAAGTTGCATAGGGGTGACAAGTAACAATACATGCTATGCCAAGTTGCATAGGGGTGACAAGTAACAATACATGCTATGCCAAGTTGCATAGGGGTGACAAGTAACAATACATGCTATGCCAAGTTGCATAGGGGTGACAAGTAACAATACATGCTATGCCAAGTTGCATAGGGGTGACAAGTAACAATACATGCTATGCCAAGTTGCATAGGGGTGACAAGTAACAATACATGCTATGCCAAGTTGCATAGGGGTGACAAGTAACAATACATGCTATGCCAAGTTGCATAGGGGTGACAAGTAACAATACATGCTATGCCAAGTTGCATAGGGGTGACAAGTAACAATACATGCTATGCCAAGTTGCATAGGGGTGACAAGTAACAATACATGCTATGCCAAGTTGCATAGGGGTGACAAGTAACAATACATGCTATGCCAAGTTGCATAGGGGTGACAAGTAACAATACATGCTATGCCAAGTTGCATAGGGGTGACAAGTAACAATACATGCTATGCCAAGTTGCATAGGGGTGACAAGTAACAATACATGCTATGCCAAGTTGCATAGGGGTGACAAGTAACAATACATGCTATGCCAAGTTGCATAGGGGTGACAAGTAACAATACATGCTATGCCAAGTTGCATAGGGGTGACAAGTAACAATACATGCTATGCCAAGTTGCATAGGGGTGACAAGTAACAATACATGCTATGCCAAGTTGCATAGGGGTGACAAGTAACAATACATGCTATGCCAAGTTGCATAGGGGTGACAAGTAACAATACATGCTATGCCAAGTTGCATAGGGGTGACAAGTAACAATACATGCTATGCCAAGTTGCATAGGGGTGACAAGTAACAATACATGCTATGCCAAATTGCCGTCCCACTGAAGTATCAATATCTTCATGGGTTAGGTTAAAGGTTATTAGAACTCATAACAAATTCATAATTTCTTTATGCAACACACATTAAAAAAAAAACAGTAATACTAAAAATAGTGTATAAAGAGGAGCTTATCTCTAGTAAGAGATCTCTTCCAGCAAACCAAATCTGTCTCTCCTCATAAATTAATAATTTCTTTATTTTACAAGGACAAAATACATAGTAAAACTGTAGAGCTTACCTCCAGTTACTATTAGTTATTCTGAGCATCAAGTAAGAGATCTCTTCCAGCAAACCAGTAAGATGAGACAGGTGGATTGCTGAATAACTATAGCCTCATAATAAAGTAATTTTTATTTATTTTATTTTTTTACCCCAACAGATGTACAGAATAACGTCCGGCTCAGACGGCTGGGTGGAGTCGGCCCCCTCGCCGCTCTGGTCGGCGGGGGGCGGCGCGCTGGTCACGCTCGCCCCCGTGCGCGACGGCCCGGCCGGGCTGTTCCGGCACGTTGTGCGCACGGAGCACAATGCGCACGGGCCGCGCGCGCTGCCGCTCACGCACGGGAGTTTCGATGTGCTGCGGTTGTTGGCGTGGGACCGCGCTAATCAGCATATGTGAGTTTCTGCCACGAGTATTAGGAAATATGGTTTTTGGAAAACGGGACCCTTTTACTAAGGGCCAAATTTCATTAGGACACTAAGGGCCATATTTCATAAGGACTCCACGGCTAGACTAAGTTAATAACGCTACGAAAACGAATAGAAACAAAAACTCAAAATGTATGCGATTTGACATTTTGGTCACGCTAGCGTAACGAACTGTAAAATCACATACTATTCTTAGCGTTTCGTGCGAACGATAATAGCGTTTTGCATCTTGTCTAACAAAATGTATTACCCGGGTTGCGCGACAATGGTGTCCTAAAGAAATATGGCCCATACAAATGTACACAATTCTATGGTGGCGCGACGCTGGTTGCGCGACCATGGTTTCCTAATGAAATATAGCTTCCGCTGTCCGTCCGTCTGTCTGTCCGTCTGTCCGTCAGCGGGTTCTATCTGAAGAACTTGAGAGTTGAAATTTTCACAGGGACACAGTAACAACCTTTTAACAAATAACGGGGTTCCCATACAAGAGACGTGTTTTTGTATTTCTTGTACGATGAAATGAACCCGTAAGCCGTAAGTAAGGCTCCGACTCCCTCTAGACCGATTTTTTGATCTGCAGATACTACCTGGGCATCCCGGAGGGGAAACCAGGGCAGCAGCACCTATATAGGGTGTCGTCGGAGGCGCCGCGACCGGGCTCGCCGCAGAAGCTGCCCTACTGTGTCACCTGCAACACTCAGGTAGGAGAACATAACATGCTTAGATGGTGATGATGGTGGCAGCCGACTGATTCAAGCGTCACTGATTTGTTCCGTGTGGCCAAATCATGGGCTCATATAGCCATATTGATAGGCGGGCTTCGTTCGAGATGGCACCGAAAGAAGAAGAGCTGATTTTACAATATCTATCTTTACTCTAGTAATTCTTCCAACTTTACTGACTTACTGAAGGTAGATTTCCACAACGTTTCAGGGGGGTGGATGAGAAGAGATTACATTGCATAATCACGGATAAAGCGACCTACAAAAATTAGTTCATTTCGAAATAATCCGGTAACCTTGACTGTACTAGCTCATCCGTCCAAAATCCCTGGCCCACGATTTTCAACATACCCACTTCGTACTAGAGTTCAAAACCTTTGAAAAAACAGAATAAATTAAATGGGGTCTTCTGGTTAGTTGCACGAGCACGTACGGATGAAGAAATGCCTCTACCGCTCGCACGAAACCTAGCCATCCCACAAAACAGCAGAACAATTGATCTGCAGATTCTGTTGCAGCCCTCCCAGTCCATCAACCTGGAGTACTACGGCAGCCTGGCCTCCTCCGGGGATAGCACCTGGGACTCCGAGTGGGATGAGGAGCTCCCTTCCACCACCAGCCCGGCGCCGACGAAGAAGAAGAGGAAGAAGCATCCAGGTAACCTGACATAAGGATACCCCCAGGATCAGGAGACATACCCAAAGGCCCTGTTCAAATGGCACAGGTGCAGGTACTTAGAACTCCTGGAGAAGTATCTGAAAAGGGCCCGCTACGTAAGTTTCGAATGCCGTTGTCGCGACTATGGCTAAAAAACTGTTTCAATACAGAAATTGTACTTGTACAAAGTTAGTATCATACATAGTCGGGCCATAAGTTCTGTCACATGGGTAAAATTTCGAATTTAGAATAGAGGCCACAAAAAAAGTTATGGGAATTCGAAATTTGAATATTTCAAGAAAATAAAAATACAGGTTTTCTGGGATATTCTTCATTTTCCAATATGGAGTGGACGCGCAAAGAAGACAGAGTCGCAATAATTGCATTGCATCGTTGCGGCCACGCACCAACAGTGATTAAACTGCTGAAAAATTTGAAAATTCCACTGAGATTCATTTATCGTACTATCAAACGATTCAGGGAAGATTCAAGTTTAGATGATAAACAAAGAAGCGGTCGACCTCGTACTGTTCGGACTCCAGCGGTCATCAAAGCAGTGAAGGCGCGAATCCAACGAAATCCTGTCCGCAAGCAAAAAATGTTGGCTCTGCAGATGGGACTAAGCAGAACCACTGTTAAAGAGTATTGAATGAAGACCTAGGACTGCGTGTTACAGAAAAAGAACAGCACATCTTCTTAACGCACGGCTGAAGAAAATCAGACTCGAAAGATGCCGGGTTTTGTTAAGGCGGTACGCAGGTAAAAAATACCGCGAAATACTTTTTTCGGACGAAAAAATTTTTAATGTTGAGGAGAGTTACAACAAACAAAATGATAAAGTGTATGCACAGTCTAGTGAAGAAGCGAGCAAACGTGTGCCACGTGTTCAGCGTGGCCATCACCCTTCGGCATTCATGGTTTGGCTTGGGGGTCTCCTATTTGGGTCCAACAGAGGTGTTTTTTTGTGAAAAAGGAGTGAAAACCAGTGCCCTCGTATATCAAAACACAGTCCTAACAAACATTGTGGAACCTCTTTCACAAACAATGTTCAAAAATAGGCACTGGGTTTTCCAGCAGGGTTCTGCACCGGCCCATAAGGCGAAAAGTACCCAAAACTGGCTCACGACCCAGGAATCGTCTTTATCAGGCACGAGGATTGGCCCTCCTCCAGTCCAGACTTGAATCCTTTGGATTATAAAATATGGCAGCACTTAGAGGAGAAGGTCTGCGCTAAACCCCATCGCAATTTGGAGTCACTTAAAGCATCTCTTATTAAAGCAGTCGCCGATATTGACATGAATGTCGTGCGTACTTCGATTGATGACTGGCCTAGCAGATTGAAGGCTTGTATCGAAGCCAGAGGTGGACATTTTGAATAATTTTAGTGTGGTTTAAATCTGTATTTTGTACCCTTTCATTTGATATATAAATGGTTGTAGTGCTTAACTCATTGTGTCATTTATTTAACTTTCCATATGTGACAAAACTTATGACCAGACTACGTATATTAGACTTAGCAGAAGATATATGGAATTCTCACATCTTTTTGTGCCTATAGTACAAGTTTGTTCTCATGTCAGGTCAGCTCTTCATATTCTTCTGCGCAAAGAGCAATCAGTTACATTTGTTTATCACAACACAATACAACAACAAATCATCATCGTCTTATCAACAGAAGGGCCCATCCAGCCACAGCCATGTCTCTACCACGACGCACACTTCAGTCCGTCGTCAGCGTACTTTGTGCTGGAGTGTCTCGGTCCAGGCGTGCCCACGTCCAGTCTGCACAAGACTGCCCTACCGGAGCCCAGGCTACTGCTGCATCTGGAGAACAATACTGCTGTGAAGGTAAATGGTTGACATATGTTCTGGAGTTCTGGACATTAAATAAACAGTAGACTTAAGTTTCTGAAAGCATGAATTCGGTATCCAAATGATTACAAGATTGTAGTTATGGACCTGTGAAAGTGAAATAGAACCTCCTCCCCTTTTTGTTCTCTTGTAGTCCTTCTCCACTGCCATTTGTTGGTTGGTTGAGGAGTCAGCTCCGAATCTGGTCTTTTTCATGCAAAACAAATCCTCGACAAATCTATTTCCGAACCTTTGTGGGCCATTATGTCTTTCTTCCTCCAACTTTTCCCATTATGATCACGTTGTACTTAGTTGATATCGATAAAACTTCCTGCACAGGACAAGCTATCAGCAATCGCCCTGCCGACCATCCGCACGTTCTCCGTTCAGCTGTCCAGCGGTAACACGGCTCGGGTGCGGCTGCTCATGCCGCCAGGTCTGCGGGAGGATGAGGTCACCAAGTATCCCCTGCTGCTAAAAGTGTGAGTGACTTTAGTTAATAGTAATTCGCATCATTATGGCTCTAACGAATGAAATGGTCACCAATTTATTAAGCCACCAACACCTGTATTCAGTCTTTCTGGCCGGGAAAATATACTCAAATCCACCTGCAATTTCAGCCACGGAGCACCAGGAACGCAGCTGGTGACAGAGCAGTGGTCGCTGGACTGGGGGTCAGTGGCGGCGGGCGCGGGGGCGGTGTTAGCAGCAGTGGACGCGCGGGGCGCGGGCGGCAGGGGGCTGGGCGCACATCACGCGCTTCATAGAAGGCTCGGCACTGTGGAGCTGCAGGATCAGTTGGAGGTGGCTGAGTGAGTGTTTCGTTCACCTGCGCGTTATGCAAGCCTGGTACAATTTAGATTCTATTCACTGACGTTCCTTCCTTATAAGAGTAACAGCTGGATCTGGATTTGCCGGTACCCATCATTGACAATACTTCTGCAGAATGTGATATATTCTACGTAGAAGGCTTAATAGTCTCCTGTGGCCACTGCTGGTATTGTGGCTGAACCAACCTTCAGTAGTGGAGAAGACTGTAAGAAGAAACATCTTATGGTTAATTCGGCAGATACCTGCGAGACTCCCTGCACTTCATCGACGCTCGTCGCGTGGCCGTGTGGGGTCGCGCCCATGGCGGGTTCCTGGCCGCACTGGCTCTGGCGAGCCCGCTGAATGTGTTCCATTGCGGGATCGCCGTGACGCCTATCGTGCGGTGGCGGTACTATGGTGAGTGTGACCTGCAGCATATTTATGGTGTCCTGGTACCTAACTGATTTTAGTTTGTTATGAATCGAGACTTTATTCCTGGTTCACTCTGTGGCTTTCCGAAGGAAATTCGAACCACAAAGATCCAAAGGATCAGAAGAGACGGAGTTGAATCGATTGAAAAACTTCACCAAAACTTAATTTCCCAGCCTCGGCTTACGCGGAGCGCTACATGGGTCTGCCGAACGCCACCGGAAACTACCGAGGGTACGCCGACGCTGACGTCACGAAGCAGGCTGCCTCGCTACAAGACAAGATGCTGCTATTGGTCCACGGGACCGCAGACGACAATGTGCATCTGCAGCAGACGATGGCGCTGACTAGAGCCCTTGCGGACCAGGGCAGCATATTTAGGCAGCAGGTAAGTTTCTGACGATTAAGCTTTGTTCACTTGAAATTTTCAAAACCAATCATACGGTCATCAACCATCGTCACGGTTTTTCCCATACGGGTTGGCAAAGGCACATTGTGCCCACGTTTAGCCAGTTAGCCCTTCGTCGAAAATATGATGTGTTTCCAGCACGCCAAGGCGACTAATCTACATGCGGTAACCAATGATCTGATGAATATGAAATGAAGGGTTTAACTACGTATTCGTTCGCCAGATCTATCCAGACGAGGGGCATGACTTATCTGGCGTCCGACGCCACTTTTACCGAACCATGTCCTCTTTCCTGGACGACTGCTTCCGCAAGCAAGTCCCGCCCGAGACCAAGGCGGGCCTGCGCAACGGAGGCAACCTCGACTGAGACACGTGGAGGGACGAGGAGCTGAACTCTTGGTAAGTTATGCGGCCCTGGTACTTACCGTTGTAGCTGTGGGTTAGTTCATGGGATCCTGCGGTATGTTGCGGTAGATTGGCGCCCTGGTGCCTCTACGTTTTTATGTTTGTGGCTGTCGGGTTCTAACAGGGAGCACTTATCCAGTGGAGAGTGCATAGATACATTTTCCTTTGAAACACGACTCACCAATTTACGGGCGGCGGCGGACGAGGTAAGAGAGCTGTGATTGGTCAGCCGCTGCGAAACTGTCTGGCGGCCCGTCATCGTAATATTATAGTATCTGTGATCGTACATAGGTTGCATACGTTGAATGCAACTAATGTTTGGCGAGCCGCATTCCCTCGCAGGCGCATATAGTCTCTGGGTTCTAATGAGGTTTTGCAGGTGTTGTTACGTACTACCATCAAACACTACCAAGTTCATGGCTTTTCCTATAAGACTATAGTAGGCCTTCATTGTGACCAGTAAGATCTTGTAGAATACTCATTGCCCCTATTATTATTATTATTAACCATAATGATGTTTTCGTCAAGACCAAGGCATGATATCATAATTATTTTTATCTGCTTGACCAATCTAATTGAAATGTATATTGATTTGGTTTGCTGGAAGAAATCTCTTATTAGAGATAAGCTCGCCTTTGTATATATTTTCTATGTTAAGCTATTTTTACTGTCATGCGAGTACAATAAAGAAATTACGAATTACGAATGTACCTACACGTTGATTTTATTTCAGGTAAACCTGAACGCTCAAACATCCGGACAGTACAACAGTTTCATATCTGCAAGAAATTCTGCTGCCATTTTATAACTGCTGTATAAGGAGAATTAATCAAAGTTAATTTTAATTTACAAAAGTAATTTAAATTCGGCGGTATTTCGTTTAGCGTCTAAAGGATATATGTATTACCTGAGAAAGAACCTTTAGAAATATGTTAATGAAAATTGAGGACCCTCAAGGCAAAGTTTTACTTTAAAGATTTTAAACTAGTTAAAACTGGTCATTTATTTTGAATTCACCGCAATCAACCTGAAAGTATTAGAAAGTATTAAGGAAAGCTCACTCCTCCTGTAGATAACTTTAGATTAGAATTAATTACATATATATTTCTGGATCGCACAATGTCATCGGATACCTACAAGATTCTATGGTTCGTAATTTGTCAAGTATTACGTGTAGTCAAAAATATACACAAATGTTACACCAGAGGTGTCTTGGGAAGTAATCGTAGGGTCGGTACATGGTCAGTACTTACCGTAATCGTAGGGTCGGTACATGGTCAGTACTTACGTAGGGTCGGTACGTGGCCAGTACTGACATAAAACTTTACAAAGTTACAATGACTATGATAAAAAAATGTTGTATTTTTTCTAATCCTAGATGCGACACCTTCTCTAGTAGGTATGTAGTATTACAAAACTCAAGGCATGTAGCAACTTCGAGAGATTTCTACAAGATGGTGTTGTGATCTGTATGTAAAATTTATATAAAAAGACAATATATTTTTCCCTACGTTAGCACGTCAATCACGGAAGTATGGCGTTTCTGATTGGACGTGGAGTTTCTGTGTGACCCTGGCCCCCAATTCTGGCGCTATCGAGATCTTCTCCCCAGTCGAGATATAGGTTTTTTGATACGGCCTAAATCGGTCGAAAAATATCTCTATTTATATTTATTTCGGACGAAAACGGGTCGAGATATCTCGGTTGGTCGAAAGGCTAGTCGTAAGAATAGCTTTTTCTTGTTTTTGATAGTGTTTTCGGTATCTCAAATTCGATATTTCGACCATGGATATCATCTCGCTAGCGCCAGAATTGCCCCCTGCCCAAATAAGATAATCATTATTACAAAACGTACGACTACGGATTGTAAAGAAGGGTCTATAAAAATAAGTTATTACTTCGAAGTTATTCTCTCATTTCTAAACGAACAAAGGTTCAATTGAACGTGTATTTCCATTAGTTCAGTTAACTGTAAAGTATACCTACCTACTTATAGATACACGTAATAGTAAACTGAATGAATGGGAATCTAATAGACGCAAAAGAACCGGCTTAGCTTAGTAATTATAAGGATAATTTTGATTCGCCATTAGGTAGATTTTTAAACTTAGCTTAAGTACTTGCATCTTGCATCGTTGCATACAACTGTAAAGGAATTGACTTCTAGTTCTAGTCAATGAGTCATGTGATTCTAGATGTTAAGCTATACTTAAATCATAATTAGATCTTGTTACAGTTGCGGGAACAAATGCTTCTGGGAACTAATTATAGTAATCATCATACCTATCTACTAAGTAAATAAGTATTGTTGAAAACTAGTGACGGGACTCGAATCACATTTAATTTCATTCGAATGTCGTTCAAAACTCGATTCGAATGAAATTTTATGTTGATTCGAATCATCGATTGATTCAAGTGTTGAGTTATTCGAATTCATTCGAATCCGCGAGGATATTTAGGGTCCTCTACGCCATCACGCAAGTCGTCTAGGACAAAAACTGAAGACTCAAAGTTACATGGACTCACCATGGACTTATATCTTGCTATAGGACTTACCGGCCAAGAGTAAGAAGAAAAGGGACTGTTGTTGTAGGAAAGAGGAACGCGAATTTTGTGTAAAACTTCGTATGTCCGACAGTACTTATAAATAAAAATATCTGATCGGCCCTTGAATCGAAGTATTCTTTAGATAGGTAGGATGTTCACAGAAAAATATGGCAGAAAAGTTTTTAAAAACATGGTAAAGTGAAATTTCTAAATGACAAATAATACAATGTACAGAATAATTAAGGATGTTTCAAATTAGTATTATAGGCATTCAAAAAAAAAACCGTTAATAGTGCGCACACGAAGGGTTCCGTAGCCATTGTACAAGAAAACATAAGAATTAAAAATAATAAAAGAGAAAAAAATTACCGAAATTATGTCTAATCATCTCCGGCAATGACCTCTTTCGAGTTATCGCAAATTCATAAAATCTCGTAGTCTGATTATTTGTTGCAGTAGCAAGCAGCAACAGAAATACACTAGGGGTGATTTGGGAGGTGTCAAAACCACTAAGCTAAGGCATTAAACTCACACCCTTAAAAACGATAGCTTTTTTTCAAACACAACATTTTAATTATTTTGCGTAGTTTAATTCGTGTAGCCTCCCGAATACATAATACCGTTTATGAGATACAATACAGCCCAGGCTGACGAAAAGACAGACGGACAGACCACGAAGGCTTGGCATGGCTTGACTATGGTTACGGAACTCTACAATCGCTTTTGCATTGCCAGTTTGTAGGTAGGTACATTATATCCATTTACCATTTATAGTCACTTTGCAACTTTTTCTTTACTTTCATCAAACAGTAGTTTTTTTGTCTTTTAAGATAAAGTAGTTAAATTATATTAATGACCAATAGGATTTATAAAAGAAATGAAAATTTTAATTACATTAATTAGAAGGTTTTTAAATAGAACATTAGTGCATTAATACAATTAGATCGTTTTAAAGTTTACATTATTGTCTACTGAAATAATGATAGCAATAAATGATAGTGAAATATAAGTATTTCTTAAAACGACTCTGTAATATTATTATAGATACATACTTAAATGTAAGGTGCACTCTTCCAACCTTGCAAAATATAAGAAAATGCATATTCATTCTTACACTGATTTAAAAACATATAAATAATTCTAAATACCAATTAATCAGACTCAAAATATATTGTATCCTATTTAATAACGGATATATTCATGTTTAATAGATTCGTTTTAACTTCATACATTACCAAAGACCTAAGTGCCAAATTCCTCGTCACTGCGTGAAAATTGTGAGTAAATTAGAATAGTTAACATGTTTAGATAATTTTAATAATTATAAATCATTCGAAAACGTAATAAATTTTACTGGTTTGTTAGATTCTTAGTTATTCCGAAGTTAAATGCAGCATTCGATTTTAAACAAAGTATAAGATATCTTTAGTACCTATAGATATAAATTGGTTTAGTTTTAAATAACCTAACACACCAAATAGGTACCTCATTCAGAAACTTAGATATATGAATACATTATGGATTATTAAGGCTCAAATTATTAACACGATTCATATCTAACCAATAGCACATCAACTATCTTGTACTTAATTTTTAGAGGCACAACATAGTAAACTATGTATTGCTTGCATTTCCCCACATTTTGAAGTATCTTTATTTTTAGTTATTCTGATCCATGTACAAAAGACACATGATTAAAAAGACATTTGAATGAAATTGTAGATACAATCATATTTCATATTTTCACCCGGAAATAGAATGACATACTTAATTTATTTATTATTTAAATATCAAACGCACAGATCGTGTTTTGCCTTATTGATGTTGTTTACTATAAACATGCTGAATGCATACTATTACATATTTTCTGTTACACCTTGTAGATAGAGTAGGTACCTAATTAATACTGAAAAATCTAGTTTCTGTTATGTTTTAGGTACTTTTTTCCTTTGCTCTTGTTATTTTAATAACTAAATACGTACGTAATTCCATAAATTAAAAATACACTCACAGTAAGAATAATAACCGGCCAAGTGCGATTCGGACTCACGCACGAAGGGTTCCAAGCCATTATCTATAAAAAACCGCAAAAAAAACCATTTTGTGTGGGAGCCCCCCCCCAAATATTATTAATTATTTATTTTTTAAGTAAATAATATACTCAATATATTGTGAACATTTTAAGCGTCTACCTGCTACCATTATCAATATCGAGCAAAAATGAGCAAAAAAAATCATGTTTGTTGTATGGGAGCCCCCCTTAATATTAAATTTCTTTTGATTTTTAGTATTTGTTGTTATAGCGGCAACAGAAATACATCATCTGTGAAAATTTCAACAGTCTAGCTACCACGGTTCATGAGATACAGCCTGGTGACAGACAGACGGACAGACAGCGAAGTCTCAGTAATCGCCAAACGGGACCCCCGTTTGGCACCCTTCGGGTACGGAACCCTAATAATTACTTGGGCGGGGTGACATACTAAATTAGTATGAACCTTAGCCCAGTGGCTTTAGGCCCGATCTCGCCGACCGACAGTTAGGGGTCACTTAGCTCGTTTTCTTAGATTTTACTAACGAAAGAGTAACTTTTACTCGAGAGTATCTTCTAATTTTTCATAGACACCAGTGACACCTAGATCAGATCAACTGTCATCATTTTGAACTGTCATTTGTCATACAAGTTATCCCCGGGATAATTTCCAAAGCTATGAAAAAAACAAACAAAGTGGGCAATATAGACCGGCTGGCACGTGAAGAGTTAACCAAAAAACCTACCTAGGTATATTACCTTTGCTTAAACCACAGGTTAAACATCGACCTATGTAGACAGTACGGGGCCATTGTTTTGGCACGTTGGACGGATCTCGTCTAGCTCTCGGTCTCTCCCGCCAAGTCAAACACCGAGTATCATACTCGGGGTGCCAAAACAATGACCCCGTACTGTATAACTTCCAACGATCTTTTGTTTTGCGGTGACAGGTGAAACTAACGCTTTTTGGTACGTTGCATCGTAATGCAACTTATTGCGTAGAACTGGCGCCTCCCGTAAACGTAACTCACGCGCCAAAACAAAATATCGTTGGAAGGCTGATCTATGCCTCTGTCATCCCGTATGGGAAAAGCGTGACGCTATGTTATGTTGTTTATAATGCTTACATAAAAGGAAATATTAAGTTTAGTAGTATTATTAGCATTTAACTTATTGATAACTCAAAGGAAAGGTTTGTAAAATCTAACTTCTACTAAGTACGTTGTTATTGCTATTCATAAATTTTATTTATTGTTACCTTATACTATTACCTGCGGTAATTTCAGTAATTTTCATCAAGACTTGTCTATTACATTACGAAATAAATTAATAGATACGAAATAATTGTGTTTTAATTACTGTGTGGTACTTGCCTATTTACTTAGATGCTATGCTTGGAGCTATCCGCGAGTTTCACAAAACAAAGTAAGAAATTAAATGTTGCTCTCAGAACTCAGCAGCTGTAATCAATATCGGTAGACAGGTACCAAATTGGGACCAATGCTGTCGATACGATAATCTGGCTAATCATAAACAAACATTTACATACAGGCACATACATTGCTTCTGGCCCCACTAGGATACCCTGTGTCGTGGAAAACAGAAACAGCGACATCAAAAATATCCAAGACCTCGGTTTTCCTCGGTTTCCCCCCAGCCGGA
This sequence comes from Argyresthia albistria, assembly GCA_963457715.1. Lineage (NCBI taxonomy): Eukaryota > Metazoa > Arthropoda > Insecta > Lepidoptera > Argyresthiidae > Argyresthia > Argyresthia albistria. The sequence continues at coordinate 2,963,967 of OY735278.1, read as the reverse complement.
ATTCGAACCCGGGACCTCTCCCATGGTAGGCAGATGCGCAACCGCTGCGCCACTGAGGTCGTCCAGTACCCCTTGAAGATGAAGAGTGATACAAGATATTGTACCTTTTACACCAACCGATTTCCGACGGTTCCCATATTTTTATATCGTATACAAATACACTAATCTACATTTAAAAACCACCATGCATAAGTATCTGCGACCGCAGTCGTTCTAAGTCTTTCCGTTTAATTTACCTCGCTCGAATGATGAAAAGTATTATACTTACCTCGGGGTGTAAGTAGCTATTTCACCCTCGAACTATCTTCGGACTATATTCTAAATATCTCGGGTAGACTCGACCCTTAGCGCCCTTCGCTCGCACGGGCTCCAAATTGGACCTTTGTCCGAAATAGCTCTCTTTCACCCCTTGTGTAACAAACTACTATTTTGAAACGGCAACAATATGGTTACTTACTAATATTTAGCCACCCCTAATGAAACTCCGTCGTTGGTTACATAATTTTAACATAGCATAGCGTGACGCCTTTACGCAAATATTCAATACTTCATTATGCGTAACAGGTCTAGCCCATCGCGCTAAATAAATAAACATATACCTTTCAAAATACCCCTTTTAAATCAGCAGGGCCAGAATGCCCTTGACTCGTGCACTCGTCAGCCCGACACCAGCTCCGTCAGATCCGAAAATAAACGACTTTGACCCGAGCGCAAACAACGGAACGAGAGACAAGTTATGAAGGTTGGGTACTGGCTGGAAAACGCGCCAAAATGTTGGAAATGGCGCGAAAATGTGTTGGAAGAAGCGGGAAACCTTTTGTTTTGCAAACGAAGTGAGCCTGAAAGATGTGTCTGATTATTGTCCCCCCGAGCGGCACAGGCCTTTACCCGGATATAAGTTATTCTCCATAACGATGGATCAGTGCAGGTCGAGAGATTTTACGACTATTATTACCAAATTCTGTCTCTTTGTTGTAGTTGTAGTGTGTTCACTGTCCTTATAATAAATATTTCTTTCTTTCTTTCGTTCTAAATTCAAACACGGCTTGTTGTCACTACGGAAGACAAGACAGTGAGCGACCGACTGCTTGTTTCCTTAATAACATATATCGCTAGTTTAATTTAATTAATAACTAAATAATCAATTATACAAACAACCCGCCCCAAGAAACGCTGGCTGCTTTACCCCGCTGCACGGCGAGCGAAATCCTTTGGGCCAGGAAAGCCCCGGTTGTCAAAACCTCGGAACTCTAATTTATTAAGTTAAGTTCAAATTTAAGTTAAGTTTAAGTTTTATCGCTAGTTACCAATAGATGAAGTTATGTAAGTAGTTAGACAAATCGCACACTTTATTGCTAACGGTACTCTGCCTCCAATATTTGCAGACACAAATACAGCCCGTGTGAAGTTCAGAGTGCTGGAGCTGCCCTTTAGAACAAAACTCTCGTAGAGGTCGAATTTTAACATACAAGGTGTAAATGAATTAACGCAAAATGAGAAACTACTTTGTTAGGGACATCATTCTGATCAACTTTTATTATGGAACCGATTTGATCAGAGCAGCTTTATTTTTCACTGCCCAGTACATTTTGGCCTGAGTGGGTCAGCTGATTTGTATGGAGATGTGAAAAATAAGGTTGCTTTGATCAAATCGGTTTCATTGTGGAAGTTGCTCTGAATGATGTCCCAAACAAAGTAGTTTCTCATTTTGCGTTAATTCATTTACACCTTGTATAAGTTACTCTATGATTTTAACATCTATTTCCGCTACCCCGATTGGGCTAGATTGAAACCGAATAAGTATTTAAATAGAATTTGGTTATTTCGTGAACAGAATTTAAATGCATCGTCAACATTTTATTTAGAGAAAGGTCAAATATGCTGATTGTTCGATTTTTAGTAACCGACTTGAAATAACTGATCAATAGTTTATGAAAAAAAAAACTTTACAGTAAGGTTCGTTACGTATTTATTAAGTCATTATCATCAATAAAAATCTATATTACATGTTTTAGTATCAGCATTGTTAGCATTATTTATGGTACAACTTATACAGTAATTTCATATACAAAAGTAATATGAAAACTAATCATCACATAATTATTTTCGAGTGGACAATACACGTACTTACCTGACTTGATTATTTAGAAAATTATGTTTATTAAATAACTAGTGCATTTTGTATCATACGATTGCTTCATTAATCTTATTACAAAGCATGCTATTTTGACAAGGAATTTTGTTACCATTTGAAACCTCAGTGTTAATTGTGACCTTGACGAATGTTTGACCTTGTTTCCAAAATCACCAAAATATGGTCAAAAAGGAATCTATATTTACAGGAACAATAATAGCAATATGCTTGGTAAATTAAACAGTAAGAGTGCGTTCCCACTATGAAATGAAGACACGATTACTTAATCGTTGGAAGAACGTAATAATAGTCGTAAAAAAGTCTCGGACGATAAATTAATCCTCCATTTAAATATACAAGCCACGATTAAATACGCGCAGCGACTATCTGTCGTGTCGTCACAGTGGGAACGCGCTCTAAGTATTAACAGTATTGTCAGAGATCAACCCTACAGTTATATCCAATTTGTACCAGGACCACATGAGTAGCGCGGGGTCAGTTAGCCGCGGCATTGCTGGAGCTCTTACTCATCAGTTTGGCGACCATCTCTTGCACGCGCTTCATCTCTTCCAGTTGCGTCGTCAGCTGGCACAGCCGGTTCTCACGTTCCAGAACTGTCTTCTGTAGCTGTTTGATCGTCTGCAACAATATGTTTTAGGTAAAGTTATGCTGATTCGCGCGCCATACAAAGCATTTGTCGTCATCTTCGCGACTTCCTATTTCTCCTATGATCACCCGAACATGATGCAAACTATAGATCTAACACTGTGAAACTTCACTAACTCACAGCGTCACTTATTTTCCAATACGGGGTGGCAGAGGTTTCTGACGATTAGCCAGTTTATTCAATAGTCTAAACATGTTTTATGTCCATAATAGCCCCCTGAAATATGAACCTTTCTATGGCACTGTGTAGACACGACGGTATGTTCAAAAATCGGTCAAGTGCGGGTCGGAATCGCACACGAAGGGAACCGTACCATCGTACAACAAAACTTAAGCACTCAAAACAATAAAAAAAAATATACGCGTGTAGCACCGTACACGTGTTAGAAGTAAAACTTCTGTAGCTAGATCATTAAGTGGTACCTATACTATACACCTATACCTACCTATACTAAAAGAGATTTAAATTTCCAATTTTGAGATCCAATCTCTGCTTCAAGTTACTTTTAAGTTTCAGACGTCCGATTATTTGAAATTATTTTATACTTGTACTTACTTTTAATACGTCATGTCATTTATTTCCCACCATTCCTTATCTACAATTTGTCGCGCTCGTGGTGATATACTTAACTCATTCAATAGTGTCACTACTATTTGCATCTCGCTCAGATTATATACCATCTGACGTCACGTCTTTAAGCCGTCTCGCTCAAATGTATGCATTGCTTTGCTTGTTTTAGAAATCCATATCGACCCGTGTGACATTGATGAAACTCTTTTCTTACAAACTGTATGGATCGCATCGCACAGCTGTCAAACATAAGTTCCGGTTCCAACAAAGAGGTTTTTTGTTTGTCCCAGCCAGCGGCGGCGGCGGCGGCGGCGCCATCTTGGCCATACCGGAAATCAAGAACTCGTGGAAGAATGCTTAAAATAATTTTTATTTGTTAACGTTTCATCAGGTTTTTCTCTCACTAATTAACATTCTTTATTGTACGAATGCATTATTATCTTATCTGATTAGTTAAAAACCGTATTGAAAATAGTTGCGGTTTTAAAAGTCTTCAGCCGACCCTGACGTCACCGATTCCAATTTCCGTTACATTTCTTAGCCACTCGTGATAGCACCCGCCTAGTAGCAATTGAAAAGCAAATATATGAATAACCCACAGTTGAGAGGTTAAATAAATTTTACCCCCGTGCCCCAAGAAGTTTTATTTCAAAAAAATTGGTTGCCTGTAAAGTCGGTATACGGGCGAAAGTTTTACGTGACAACGACTTTGAGTGGTAAAATAATTTTAATGTGAATATTCATTCGTATAGTAGGAAGAAGGATGAAATAATAGTAATAATTTAAAACATTTATTTATACAAAGAATTATATTTGACGCGTGCCTTTCACTTTTTATGTCTGTCTCTCTCGCTCTTAGGCGGGCTAACCATGCCCGAGTGGAAGGGACGCGTGCCTCTCACTCGCTCTCATTGTGAGCGCATAACGTGAGCGGAGCGTAACGCAGTTTCTTGAAGTGTCACCCGGCAAACCAATTTATAAGACGTTGTCACGTCAAAAGAAAATTTTAATCAAACAGATTATGACCTCACGGTGATTTGAACTCACGACCTATACGACTTGAGGGCCTACAACATACCGGCTGAGCTGCCACAACAACTGTGGGTTGACGCAAAATATACATTATATTGAAATGCGTGGGTGTATCAAAGCAAGTCTCTTGTATGGGGACCCCCTTTAATTTGTAATATCTCTCGTATTTCAGTATTTGTTGTTGCGGCAACAGATTACACATTCTGTGAATATTTCAACTTTCTAGCTATTACGGTTCGTGCTCTAGGACCCGCTGACGGACGGACGGACGGACAGCGGAGGCTTAGTAATATTGTCCCGTTTGGCACCCTTCGTATACGGAACCTAAAAAGCGCACGTCGATTTATCTTGCTTAGGGTTGGCAGTCACTCCATTCTTCCAACGTTGTGCATCTTCGCTGGATGTTATTAATGGCGGTGCAAGCCGGGAGACAGTATAGTAGCGATCGAGATGAATCGACGAGGTCGAATGATTTGATTTATGTTTAGGTGATGTTCCGCTTATTGAATTTCAGTGAGTTACAAAGGGACGGAAATACTGCGATGCAGCACGCAAGATGGGTTGTAGTTTTAAAATACAAATCACAGCGAATGGCGCTACATTAGACTTTAAACAACGTACCAGGATCCCATAACACAATATGTTCAAAGGAACAAAAGTTCTTCCGCACCTGATTTCCGTATCAGCGTCGTGATTCAAAAACTCTGGACGCTCACGTCACCCTCTCATCATCATCGCGTCTTATTTAATGTCCATGTACCCCATTTGGGAAAAGACATCAACATTACGAGCAAAAGTACTAGGCTCCCATGAGCACACAGAAGGTATGCTGTCGTCTTATGCTCGAGCTCCTTCTTCAGGCGCCTTTACGCTGCAGCCGCGTCTTATTTGATTGAAGTAAGTACACTTAACCCATTTGGGAAAAGACATCAACATTACAAGCAAAAGTACTAGGCTCCCATGAGCACACAGAAGGTATGTATGTATACTCACCCCCTCTCTGTGTTCGAGCTCCTTCTTCAGCGCCTGTTCGCTGCTCGCCGCGTCCTCTAGCCTCTTGTCGCGTTGCTTCACTCGGTCCTCGAACTTACAGAGCACGCCCGCTAACTCACTGTTCTTGTTTGTCTGAGGGGAATAAATAAATCTATTAAGGGCCGATCTTTCAAGACCCAGTTAAACAATCAGGTAACCTAATTTTTCATGGACGTGCGAAATTTAAAATTCCTCAGATTAACGCTATCTGAAGAGTGAAAGATCGGCCCTAAGTAAAGTACTTACACATGCACTGGGCACATTCTTGAGCTAAAAGGGCTAGGTCTAAAGCAACTGCAGACGACGTTTATGAGCGAGATCATCGAGCATAGTTACCTAACGAGTTAACGAGACAGCGAAAGTAATAGGCACCTACCGCTTTCACGCAAACTCGCTTTGTACTCGGTAACGCTACACGGCTACGAAAGGTACTGAATTATAAACCCTTTACTTCAAACTTAGCTATTTTTTTCGCACTAACGTTACATAGGACATACAAGGGTTAGAGGTAACAAACCGTCGCACTATTAAACTGTCGATAGAAAATGTTTGAAGTAAGGCCAGTTCGAGAGAGAGATCAAACAGGTTTCGATACGACGTAGGGAACCCACTAAAGGGGCTCGACCTAGCTTTAACATGCATTTCATTCAACCAGCTAAAATACCCTGGCTTGGCATAACTTTACACAAATTCTGCAACGTTGACATTACAGCCGATCAGGGCCAATGACAAATGAAAAGTAAATGCACAATGCAGGCTTACCTGTTGTTCTAGTTTCTTGGCCACAGTTTTGCATTCCGCGTCCGCTTTCTTCAGCCTCTCCTCAGCCTCCCGTTCCCGAACCTTCACTTCGGCCTCGTATTCCTGCAACAGAATCGATATTTACAACCACTACCACTTAACCGGAGTTTTAAAGGTGATGTGAAAACATCGTAGGGGCTGCAATATATGGGGGGTTAAATAATAATATGTGCTATACTAGACCCCAATCTGGCTAATCGTGGGAGCGGGCTGTGCCGTGGCGAATGAATGTATATTTTGTGTGTAGTAAAGTAAGTAAAAAGAATATTTATTGCACTAACAATTTACATTTAGGTAAAAACTTAAAGTGATTCTGTATCGTCATAGCCTAATGTTAAAAGGTACTTCGCAATCATCGGTTTCGCTTCTATGACAGTGTTTGATTTGAAATTACAAGTTTTAACGACATTGTTATAGACATGTGTACTGATGTAGGGATGGAATCTGGTAGCAATCTGGTGTGCGTGTGTGCGCGTGTACAGGTCACGCACCGTGAGCTGAGCGCGGAACTCTCTCTGCAGCGCGTCTCTCTGCGCCTCCTTGTCCAGTCGCTCCGCCGCCAGCTTCGCCCGGAAGCCGCGCAGCGTCGTCTCCGCGTCTTCTAGTTGCTTGTGGAGGTCGTCGATCGTTTGTTTGTGCCTGCGAATGCGATATTCTATGTTGTATAGCTGTGGTTCCTAGTGTGGGGCCAGAAGCAATGGATGTGCTAATTTATGTTTATGTACCTATTCCATTAATGTAAACGTCCAATAAATCGATCAATCATATCGACAAAACTATGAAAATCATAAAAAAACAGCAATAACAGAAAATATTTTAGATAAGCAAAAACAAAAAATAATACATTTCAAGGAAAAAAATAAAAAATAGGTTGCATCGGCCGGGAATCGAACCCGGGCCGCCCGCGTGGCAGGCGAGCATTCTACCACTGAACCACCGATGCTGATGACTAATACAGCGAAATGATGATACTCTCCATTCCCCACTAAGAAAGGCGATAACATTGATAGTGCGCTTACGCAATATGCCTATTATTATTTGTATGTACAGCTGCTTTACTAAGTACGTGATTATGATATATTTTGCCCGCGATTTCGTTGTACTACTTTAAACTCGTGGATTCTCGTCATAGCTTTTTATTAGGCTCAGGTAATTCCGTTCGTAATTTGTACCGTCTCAACCCCTCTTATCGCAGAAGGACACACCCCAAAAAACTGAATTTCCCCTAATTTTAATGTCAAATATTTTTCTTTTTCGGCCAGGAGGAGAAACGAAAGGATTGGCCGGGTCATCATGCCGCGGATGTTTTATTTCGATAAGCTGAACTTAAGTTTGACGGACACTCAAAGTCATGCTGTCGCTTGTGAAATGAAAGCGCTAGTGTGACACAAGGGCCACTTGATTTGAGCAGCTGTGATATCGGTCTTTAGTCTTAGGTGGCCTCCAGAACTGTCTCGATCATTCTGGATGTAACAGAAAGGTGTAGTCATATTTTAGGGGGTTATTAGGGACATAATTCTGAGCAACTTTCACTATGGAACCAATTTGATCAGTTCAACTTTAATTTTCACTTCTCTATACAAATCAGCCCGGACCAATATGTAAGGAGCAATGAAAAATAAAGTTGCTCTGATCAAATCAGTTTCATAGTAAGAGTTGCTCAGAATAGTCGATTACAGTCCGAGTCAGTTTTGGGCTTTTGGCGATACAAAACGATGGCATCTAACGGCCGAAATTAATAACCTATCTTCTAACCATAATCTGCAGATTAGAGATTGCTAGTGTCAATTTTGACATAAATCTCATAGCGCAACTGTCAAATGTACTGCAGATCACGGATAGAGATTAGGATCGGCCGTTAGACGCTGTATTCGATTATGGCGCTGACGGCGATGTCGCGGAACGCACTGTCAATATGTGTAAATACTCTTTTGTTGTTGTGCAACTTCGTGACAAGTTGACAACCAGCAGTGACAAAATTTAGATGACAGATGATGACTGACAGTTGCTTTTCTATTTATATCTAGCCTATGGAACACATGCCATAAATCCTGACATTGATAATTTGGACAACATTTAAGTTTTTATTATTTAACTCTTAAATTACTGATCTAAAATTCTGAATAAAATATCTAAGAGCTCAGAACACTTAAATCTCGAAATGGTTTTCTAATTTTAATACCTTATCAAAATGAAAGGTTGTCAATTAGGCCTAACATATGGCATATAATTAATGTTATTTAAAAGTGTATAATATCTTGTTACTGTTGTTAATGTGTAAATTACTTAATAGAGTATAATAATTTGGTTATAATACTTAAGTACTTATATTAGATAGAATATTGCTTGTGCCCAACAGGGTCCATAATTATCTACACTATTTTTAAGACCTTAATGTTATTATGGCGTGCAATAAACAAATATGAATATGAAAATATGAATATGAATAGTCTCCCTAACAACCTCCTAAAATATGACTACACCCTCCCGTTACACCCTGTATAGTGGTCGTTTACTTGGAAATTGATTGCACTCTTAAACTGGTGCTGGTATATCGTTGTTTAAGGCCGATTTAGACGTATCCAGTTGCTGGCGCCAATAGGCTTCGCCAGCCGTCGCGAACACACCTTGTACGGGCGAGTAGGACGCCCGTAACGCGACGGAGAGAAATTAATGAAAGACGTGCTTCGCTCTTGATTGAGTTTATTAGACTTAAGTTATAAAGTAATGTGCGGTGCGATACGCTACCCGTATACACTGGACGCAATGCCTGCGATTTGGGAGGCGACACGAACTATACTAACTAAATATATCAAAATGGTGTGTTTGAAAATGGAATCTGTGGCCACCGCGGAAGATCTGTAGGACTTGAGGTTGTCAGTTTAGTGCCTTTAAACTCTTCAGAAAATAAAAGGCCCGGTAACAGCGTCCGTGTCACTGACGTAATAAGGTTGAATTTAGTTTGGCCTACCGGGCCTTTTATTTTGTGAAGACTGTTCAGTGGTTTTGACACCTCCCAAATAGCCCTAACTGTATCGTTTGTACTATTCCGTTTTCAGCAAGTCCAACGCCCGGTGTTTACGTGGCGCCAGCGGCAGCGCTGGCATGTCAGCGAGACTGCCGCCAGCAACTGGATACAACACGCCTGCGGCATCGGCAGGGCGATCTAGAGTGTAAAGTGTGTTAAATTGGAGCCGCCTGCTGTCTGTGGTACACCACTCCAAGTGTACACAACAGGCAGCTCCAGTTTACCACACTTTTTCACCCTAGAGGTCGTCTGCAGCCTGCAAAGGCATGTTCCACCGCTTGTTAGTCCACTCATTTCCCGTTCTGAATCTGCGTGGTGTAGAGCACGTCTTGAGCTCAGAGTTCCGGAGTAAGTTCCGGAGTAAATTTTGGCACCATTTTCCATACATTGTCTGACTTTTGAACTATCAATTTTTAGTCAATGTACAATAGAAATAAATTGATAATCAACCAACCATCATTTCAACCATTAATCGTCAAAAACTGATACTACAAACGCCGTATATCCAAAGTTGCCTTGCTTGTTACTCCACTCACTTTTCGTTCTGCATCTGTGTGGTGTAGAGCACGTCTTGCTGCGCAGAGTTGGTCGCGTGCAGCATGGCGAGCGTGTGTTGCAGGGACGCCATGTGGTCCGTCGCGCCCTGTGGCGAACATTAACATTATTCAAACGTTTAATATCTGGTTCTCGGCGGTTGGTGGTACAAACACAATAAAACATTATATCATCAATCAGTCTGCATTACCATCGATTAATATGCTGCTCTGTTTTTGAACAGCTGCAAACGAGAACCAAACATGAAGGTTGAATAGCAGATGAACTTATATTGGACCTTATTTGAACGAAACCTTTTTGTGTGAATTTTCCGAAGACGCGTTAAAAAGTGTCACGTGATGTGAGGTTGCATTGCAATGAGTTAACTTACTTTTTGATTGTCATCATTAGAATTTATGCCTTATTTTTAACCGACTTCCCAAAGGAGGAGGGTTACAATTCGTCCGGATGTTTGTTTTTTTTTATGTATGTTCCCCGATAGCGCCTAAACGGATGGACCGATTTGGAAAATTATTTTTTTATTTGAAAGGGTTTACCTTCCCATTGGTTCAATTGACACCAGGTCAGGATCTGATGATGGCATCCTGGAGAAATCGAGGGAACTCTTCAAATATTATAGGCAGACCTATAGTGATTTTTGTGTTTTTCATAATAACTCGTGCAAATGCACATGGTAAGCATAATATTGTGATGCGGAACTGCTGATGAAAACCACATATGGCCACCAGATCTGCTCAATACTAGGTACAAATACAATGCGTGGCTGACGGGCAGGCAACGCATAGCCTAAACCGGTGGACCTAGAGCCATGAAACTTTGTACAGGGGTTCCTTAGTAGCGTGGGGTAGCACTGATGTGGGATTTGACAAAATTAATTCCCCAAGGGGGAGGGGGGATAAGGGGCTACAGTTTGTATTAAACTCAATCTAATCAAATAGGGTTTGTGGAAGTCGGTTTTTTCTAAAGTTTACTTTTTGTTTCAATTATAATTGTACTAAAAAAAATTCAATTACCAATCCTTATTGTGCGGCAATGAGAAAAGCATGAAAAATCGGAAATACGCAATTTTTCAGTTATGAGTTTATGAGACCTGGCTGCTGGCGGCTGGTCCTCGCCTCGCGGACACCAATTGGGGGATATATACAGTAGCTACGTGTGGCTCGTTTCGCACCATGCGTGTAATGTATTCTCATCGTTCCCTAGCGTTACTGCGGAGAAGGGGCTGGGACACCCTACCCTACTACACCAACGCTGCGACGTCGGACGGAGATAGCTGCGCTGACGCAAAAGCAAGCCATACACACTACGGTCTACCGGAGGTCAACCGACGTGTGTGGGGACATTCCGGTATACCGATGCGGTTACTCGAAAGAATTGATTTTCGATCTTGCGCCGCGCCGGTCGCCTGCGCAGATTCACAAAACTGCACAGGCCTATTCCCACACACGCCTGCACAGGTAGACCTATCCGGTAGACCGTAGCGTGTATGGCCTCCTTAAGCTGCGTTGAAATCATTGCGTTGCGAGGACTCAGCGCAGCTGCATCGCCATTGTGGTACCTCTCTCAGCTCACCTGCAACGCGACGGAGTAGGAGTGTAGCCTCTGCTCCATGCACGTCATCTTGTACCCGTACAGCTCCATCACACTCGACGTCGCGACGTCCGTTATCTGAAACGTACACAACCAATGATGCTGCTAGCTTCACACTTGAGAGATAAACTCGTCTTTGTCGACAAAAAACCCCAGGTCTTGGATGTGTTCATGTTTGTGATGTCGCTGTTTCTGGTGCCCACGACAGGGTATCCTAGTGTGGGGCCAGAAGCTATGTATGTGCCTGTATGTAAACAGCGCGAGCGCGCGGCTCAGCCTGCCCACCAGGCTGTCTATGGCATCGGTCGTGCTGCGCGGGGCAGTGTGTCTGTGTGTGTGTGCGCGTGCTACCTGGTTGCCGGCGAGCGCGCGGTTCAGCCTGCCCACCAGGCTGTCTATGGCGTCGTGCTGCGCGGGGGAGGCGGGCGGCGCGGGGAGGTGCAGCTCCTCGTCGGCGGCGCGCGGGGAGGGGGGCGAGCTGGCGGGGGGCGCGGGGGAGCTGAACACCTGGGAAGGGACAGAGTCTCAGTATTACCCAGACTATATATCCAGTTGACTGCGCCTGCGGGGGAAAGCGGCTCGCCGAACATTAGTTGTATGCAACGTACGCAAACTATATACGAAGACGGGCCGCCATTGCTTCAGTGACAGTTTTCAGCTGCCTCCGCAGCAGCTGAACAATCACAGCTCTCTAAGTTACCTCGTCCCCCGCCGCAAATTGATGAGTTGTGTTTCAAAAGAAAATGTATCTATGAGCTCTCCACTGAAAAAGTGCTCCCTGGTATGTTCATTACCCATTAACTTTGACTGCTTGGTATGAAGCCCAGTTCACACCAGACGCGAGGCGCCTGCCTTCTCGCTCTAGCGACAATGCCCTGTATAGACAGCTGCCGGACCGACCTGGTTCATCTGGTCGCTGGGGAAGTAGTGGTGCTTGACCAGCTGCAGCACCTGCCGCCGCCGCGTCGTGTCGCCGCCGGCCAGCGCCGCGCACAGCGCAATGTATATACAGCTGCCGGACCGACCTGGTTCATCTGGTCGCTGGGGAAGTAGTGGTGCTTGACCAGCTGCAGCACCTGCCGCCGCCGCGTCGTGTCGCCGCCGGCCAGCGCCGCGCACAGCGCAATGTATATACAGCTGCCGGACCGACCTGGTTCATCTGGTCGCTGGGGAAGTAGTGGTGCTTGACCAGCTGCAGCACCTGCCGGCGCCGCGCCGTGTCGCCGCCGGCCAGCGCCGCGCACAGCGCACTGCGCACCTGCAACACAATACACACGTCAAGGTGACCTGTCCTATCTGAAATGCGCCAGCCAATAACGAGACGGGGCTGTGATTCTGCAAGGGAATCGTATAAGTGGCTTAGCGAGGGCTCAAAATTCCGGTTTTAACTTGTCGACCGCGCCGAGGCGAGCTACAACCCGGTATTTCGCACTCTCGCTATAGCCATGCGGTTTGCTTT